>OZ030019.1:52405000-52732500 GCA_964023405.1 Apodemus agrarius
TCAGGGTCTCATTATGTAGCTCTGGATGGAACCAGGATGTAGACCAGGGTGTAGTCACCTGCCTCTGCCTCTGGAGTGCCCATCAGTTAGTCTGAATTCTAAGAATGCTGTTCTTAGTATGTTTGCAGATTAGTGCAACATAATGTTGATTGCGAAGTGTAGATTTTGGGACTTCAGTTTCATACTGTCATTAAAATTTCTAAAACTGGCACATATTACTTCATGGCTTGAAAAACTCTCTAGTATATGATTATGGCATGCCAATGGCATTCTGGATGAGGTCCTAGGTCAGAAAGGTCAGTGTCAAGGCAGTAGGGAAGAACTAAGAAAATCTGAATGAAGTATGGACATTATTGTGAATCAGTTGATTTTGATACTGATTTACTGACTGAGAAAAGTGTGCCAAGTGTAACATTTCATGAGGCAGATCGGGTCCCAGGGCACATAGGAACCCTTCTGCACTATTTTTGTAGTGATTCAATAAGTCTTTTTGAGTCAAGGTTTTATGTAGCCCAGGCTGACCTTGAATTTGATAAGTAGTTGGGGATGACTTTGGATTTAGTATATTCTTGCCACCACCTCCCAAGTGCTGGGAATATAGATGTTTGCCACTGCACAGAGTTGATACTGTGCTGGGATTGGAATGCAGGGCCTCTTGTATGGTGGCCAGCTACTTGACCTAAGCCATATCCCAGCCCTAATTCTACAAGTCTTAAACTCTTCCAAAATAAGTGTGTTAAAAAAATTATATCATCCTTCCCAGATGATTCCATTACTCCATGTATGAGAATTCGTGCTCTGAGGCACCAGTGACTTGCCCTCTGCAGCTTGGATGGCAGAATAGAATCTGGTATTGAGTATTTTTGTAGAGGAGATAACATTTAGGAAAAGCTTACTGTTCTAAGTACCCGTACATTTAATTTTCCCAATACATGGTTCCTGTTACTAAGTAGCTTGACGTGCACCTGGAAACAGGCTTGGAGAGGTTCGTTGCCTTCTCTTAGATCACACAGCTGATGAAACAGGGACTAGTTTTAGTGTATTGTATTTTTCTACCTACAACTTTTGCTTCCTAGGTAAATGGTGATTAATATGAACACTGTATCATATTTTGATTTACAAACGTCATTTCTCTTTCCTTCCTTCCTTCCTTTCTTCCTTCCTTCCTTCCTTCCTTCCTTTCTTTTTTGTTTTTGTTTTTTTGTTTTTTGTTTGTTGTTTTTTGTTTTTTTCGAGACAGGGTTTCTCTGTGTAGCCCTGGCTGTCCTGGAACTCACTTTGTAGACCAGGCTGGCCTTGAACTCAGAAAACCGCCTGCCTCTGCCTCTCAAGTGCTGGGATTACAGGCGTGCGCCACCACCGCCTGGCTCTCTTTCCTCTTTCACAGGCATCTTTTGAAGGTTGTATTGTTTCTTTCTTTCTTTTTTAACCAATAAGATACCCAAGGAGCTGAAATGGAACAGTCCAGGTTTAAACCTTAGGACTCTGACCTTGAGTTCTGTGCTTTTTCTCTTCTCTCACACAGAATTTAGAATATCTTAAAGTGTTCCAAGTGGTATCTCTGAAAATTGGACAAGAAGTACTTGCATTTTGTTATATATCATTATGTTTTTTAAGTTTCACTTTTATTAAGGTATAGTATATGTACATTAACCTGTATCCTATCCTATAGACCAAGTCACAAATGGAAAGGAATAATTTTAACCCTGAGACTCAGTGTACTTTAAGTTACTTTTAGTTGAGGATCTACTGGGCTGCCATCTTTCTCACTTGACTTTTCTTTGATCAACTGGTCTAATTGTGCTAGAACCTAGTGATTGAGTCATTACCCTGTTGGTTTCATAGAGCTAGTTAATTGCTGTTTCAGTTTATAGTTGATTTGTTTTATAGCTGAATTACTAAATACTGAGCTCTGGAAGGCCTCTCTGCCTTGTTGGTAATTACTTCTCCAAATTAATCACCTGCACTTTTAGTAAACTCCAGGTTGTATGTATAATGGTCCTCTGACCAAATTTAAACTTGCTTCTATTGAGGTATAATATACATGGATCAAAAAATATACTAATGCATAAAATGAATGAATTCATATGAGTAAATACATATAACAACACAGATGTACTTCAGAAGCATTATTCTAAATGATACACAGGAAACACAGAAGGCTGTCTCATCACTTATGATTTTTTTTCTATCATAACTTTTGCATCCTTGGGCAAGCAGTGACTAATGGGATACTCTTTACTGTGCTTTTTATATTAGTAGATACACTAGTACACATCTTATCTTTCTCACATTTATCTTTGTGTTTACTATTTTTTGTTTGTTTGTTTTTGTTTTTTCGAGACAGGGTTTCTCTGTGTAGTCCTGGCTGTCCTGGAACTCACTCTGTAGACCAGGCTGGCCTCGAACTCAGAAATCCGCCTGCCTCTGCCTCCCAAGTGCTGGGATTACAGGCGTGTGCCACACGCCTGGCTATGTTTACTATTTTATAGAGGTTTATACATGAGTTTGTTTAGGCATTTGGTGGCTGATTGACAGACCTTTTTGTGGCCTGACATTGCTGCTTCTCTTGGGTGAGTTATCAGCTTATACAGTAAGCATACACTTTTATTAGAAACTGACACGTTGTTTTTTAGGATAGCTGTGTCATTTTGTGTTCTCATAGTGATGAGTATAGGTTTCAGTTGCTACTGTTCTTATCCTAAAGAATACTTTTTTAAGTCATTTTTGCCAGGTATAGTGGAAATAGGACCTTTTATCCCAGCACTCAGGAGGCAGAGGTGGGTGGAACTCTTGGAGTTCGAGACCAGCTTGGACTCCACATTTTTTTTTAAAGGTTTATTTATTTATTTTGTGTATATGGATACACCATTGCTGTCTTCAGACACACACCAGAAGAGGGTATCAGATCCCATTACAGATGGTTGTGAGCCACCATGTGGTTGCTGGGAATTGAACTCAGGACCTCTGAAAGAACAGTCAGTGCTCTTAGCTGCTGAGCCATCTCTCCAGCCCTGGACTATACATTTTTAAGTCAGCCAGTGCTATACAGTAAAACCCTGTCTTCTCTAAAAAAGTAAATAAGTAGTAATGTTTGGCTGTTTGACTTCAAATGTACAGTTTGATGAGCTTAGTAACATGTATATACCTGAGAACATACTATAGTTTAAACATAATTTGAGATGGTCTATGTGTTGGAGCTTGCTCCTCAGTGGGGTGGTGTTTCAGGAGCTTGCTATTATGTCCAACTTGCAGGTGCCTCCAAAAAAATAAACTCTGAAACTGAGCGTCATGATATATGCCTTTAATCCCAGCAGTTTTAGGAGGCAGAGGCAGGTGGATTTCTGAGTTTGAGGACTGTTTGGTCTACAGAGTGAGTTCCAGGACATCCAGGGCTACATAGATAAACACTGTCTTACAAACAAACAAACAAACAAACATAGATAAACCCTGTCTCAAAAACAAGCTGTCTTTGTTAGGGTTTCTATTGCTGTAAAGAGACACCGTGACCAAGACGACTGACCGCATTTAATTGGAGCTGGCTTACAGGTTCTGAGGTTCAGTCCATTATCATCCTGGCAGGAAGCATGAGATCATCCAGGCAGGCATGGTGCTGGAGGAGCTGAGAGTTCTACATCTTGCTCTGGACAAATAAGAGAAAACTGTCCCCCACATGGTTAGGAGGAGGGTCTTCAAGCCCAACCCCACAGTGACACACTTCCTCCACCAAGGTCACACTTCCTAATAGTGCCATTCCTTGGGCCAAGTATATTCAAACCACCACACAAACAAACAAAACAAAAGATAAGCTATGAAGATGGCCCAAAACAAAATTGTAGTCTAACTTAAAGATGATGCTTTTGGGGTGTATGGTTTTAAAATTTTCAGTCATGAGTGTGACTTTTGCAAATGACAATACCTTGTTGCAGTGTTGAACGATTAGACACACCTGTGCGAGGTAGAGCCTATCAGGAAATTTTGAAGCTGTTGCGTATACTGCCTTCAGGAGGAATTGTGGTTCTCATTAAACCTGGCTCGTTTTTGAAAGCCTATTGGTAAGAGAACAAGCCTGGCTTGGTTCTTCCTTGTGATATGGCTTCACTGTGGTTCTCCATTTCTTTGTCACCACTTTGAAGCTGTTTGTTATGACCTCTCACCACAGCCTAGCTATTGCTAGCATCACACCATTTACACTTTAGAACCATCAGCTAATAAGTACCCAGCCTCAGGAATTGTCTTATGTAAATCAAATACAGGAGGCCTCACCATTGTAAAAAGATTAAGTACACCCACTGCCCCCTTATTTCCACATCTCTTGAGTTCATTTCCCTTGTTCCCTGGCATCACTCATCTGCCTTTTATTTTTTTTTTTTTATTTTTTATTTTTTTGCGAGACAGGGTTTCTCTGTGTAACCCTGGCTGTCCTGGAACTCACAGAAATCTGCCTGCCTCTGCCTCCCAAGTGCTGGGATTAAAGGCGTGTGCCACCACTGCCCGCCATTTGTCTTTCTTGATCTTAGAGCATAAGCTATTGGTGTTCTGTTCAGGAAAATTTCCCCTGTGCCCATGTGCTTGAAGCTTTTCCCCACTTTCTCTTCTATTTCAGTGTATCTAATTTTAGGTTGAGGTCCTCGATCCCCTGGGACTTGAGCTTTGTACAAGGAAATAAGAATGGGTCGATTTGCATTTTTCTGCATGCAGACCTCCAGTTGATCCAGCACCTTTTGCTGTCTTTTTTCCACTGGATGTTTTTAGCTCCTTTGTCAAATATCAAGTGACCATAAGTGTGTGGGTCCTTTTCTGGGTCTTCAATTCTATTCCATTGATCTTCCTGTCTGTCTGCTTACCAGTTTTTATCACTACTGCTCTGTAGTAGAGCTTGAGGTCAGGGATGGTGATTCCCCCAGAAGATCTTTTGTTGTGGAGAAGAGTTTTCACTATCCTGGGTTTTTTGTTATTCCAGATGAATTTGAGAATTGCTCTTTCTAGATCTATGAAGAATTGATTTGGGATTTTGATAGAGATTGCATTGAATCTGTACATTGCTTTCTGCAAGATGGTCATTTTTCCTAAATCCTGCCAATCTGTGAGCATGGGAGATCTTTTCCATCTTCTGATATTCGATTTCTTTCTTCAGAGATTTGAAGTTCCTGTCATACAGATCTTTCACTTGCTTAGTTAGAGTCACACCAAGGTATTTTATATTATTTGTAACTATTGTAAAAGATGTTGTTTCCCTAATTTCTTTCTCAGCCTGTTTATCCTTTGAGTGGAGGAAGGCTACTGATTTGTTTGAGTTGATTTTATATCCAGCCACTTTGCTGAAGTTGTTTATCAGGTTTAGGATTTCTCTGGTGGAATTTTTGCGCTTAAGTATTCTATCATATCTGCATATAGTGATATTTTGACTTTTTCCTTTCCAACTTGTATCCCTTTGGCCTCCTTTTGTTGTCTAATTGCTCTGGCTAGGACTTTGAGTTCTATTTTGAACAGGTAGGGAGAGAGTAGATAGCCTTGTCTAGTCCCTGATTTTAATATTTTAATGGGATTGCTTCAAGTTTCTCTCCATTTAATTTGATGTTGGCTACTGAATTGCTGTATATTGCTTTTACTATGTTTAGATATGGGCCTTGAATTCCTGATCTTTCTAAGACTTAGCATGTTGGATTTTGTCAAATGCTTTCTCAGCATCTAATGAGATGATTATGTGGGGTTTTTTTCTTTGAGTTTGTTTATATAGTGGATTATGTTGATGGATTTCCCTATATTGAACCATCCCTGCATCCCTGGGATGAAGCCTATTTGATCATGATGGATGATCATTTTGATATGTTCTCAGATTTGGTTTGTGAGCATTTTATTGAGTATTTTTGCATCGATATTCATAAGGGCAATTGGTCTGAAGTTCTCTTTCTTTGTTGGGTCTTTGTGTGGTTTAGATATCAGTAATTGTAGCTTCTTAGAACAAATTCGGTAGTGTTCCTTCTGTTTCTGTTTTGTGGAATAGTTTGAAGAGTGTTGGTATTAGGTCGTCTTTGAAGTTCTGAGAACTCTGCACTAAACCCATATGGCCCTGGACTTTTTTTTTGGTTGGGAGACTATTAATGGCTTCTTCTATTTCTTTAGGAGTTATGGGACTGTTTAGATGGTTTATCTGAACCTTATTTAACTTTGGTAGCTGGTATCTGTCTAGAAAATTGTCCATTTAATCCAGATTTTCCAGTTTTGTTGAGTATAGGCTTTTGTATGATTTTTTTGAATTTCCTTGGTTTCTGTTGTTCTTGGTTTTTATTTCTGATTTTGTTAATTTGGATACTGTCTCTGTGCCCTCTGGTTAGTCTGGCTCAGGTTTATCTATCTTGTTGATTTTCTCAAAGAACCAGCTCCTGGTTTGGTTAATTCTTTGTATAGTTCTTGTTGTTTCTACTTGGTTGATTTTAGCCCTGACTTTGATTATTTTCTGCTGTCTACTCCTTTTAGGTGTATTTGCTTCTTTTTGTTCTAGCACTTTCAGGTGTGCTATTGAGCTGCTAGTGTATGCTCTCTCCGGTTTCTTTTTGGAGGCACTCAGAGCTATGTGTTTTCCTCATAGCTCTGGTTTCACACTGGTTCCATTGTGTCCCATAAGTTTGGGTATGTTGTGGTTTCATTTTCATTAAATTCCAAAAAGTCTTTAATTTCTTTATTTCTTCTTTGACCAAATTATCATTGAGTAGGGCTTTGTTCAGCTTCCACGTGCATGTGGGCTTTCTATTATTTTTGTTGTTATTGAAGACCAGCCTTAGTCCGTGATGATCTGATAGGATGCATGGGATTATTTCAGTCTTCTGTTGAGGCCTGTTTTGTGACTGATTATATGTCAGTTTTGGAGAAGGTACCGCGAGGTGCTGAGAAAAAGCTATATTCTTTTGTTTTAGGATAAAATGTTCTATAGATATCTGTTAAATCCATTTGCTTCATAACTTCTGTTAGTTTCACTGTCACTGTTTAGTTTCTGTTTCCATGATCTATCCATTGATGAGAGTCCCAGGGTGTTGAAGTCTCCCACTATTATCGTGTGAGGTGCAATGTGTGCTTTGAGCTTTAGCAAAGTTTCTTTTATGAATGTGGGTGCCCTTGCACTTGGAGCATAGATATTCAGAATTGAGAGTTCTTGATAGACTTTTCCTTTGATGAGTATGAAATGCCCTTCCTTATCTTTTTGATACCTTTAGGTTGAAAGTTGATTTTATTTGATATTAGAATGGTGACTCCAGCTTGGTTCTTGGGACCATTTGCTTAGAAAATTGATTCCTAGCTTTTTACTCTGAGGTAGTGTCTGTCATTGTCATGGAGGTGGGTTTTCTGTATGCAGAAAAATGTTGGGTTCTGTTTGTTAGTCTATGTCTTTTTATTGGGGGAATTGAGTCCAATGATGTTAAGCGATATTGAGGAAAAGTGATTGTTGCTTCCTGTTAATTTTGTTATTAGAGGTGTAATTATATTTATGTGGCTATCCTCTTTTTGGTTTGTTAAAAGAAGATTATTTTCTTGCTTTTTCTAGGGTGTACCTTCCCTCCTTAGGTTGGAGTTTTCCATTTATTATCCTTTGAAGGGCTGGATTTGTGGAAAGAAATTGTGTAAATTTGTTTTGGTCATGCAATACCTTGGTTTCTCCATCTATGGTAATTGAAAGTTTTGTTGGGTATAGGAGCCTGGGCTGGCATTTGTGTTCTCTTATGGTCTGTATGATATCTGCCCAGGATCTTCTGGATTTTATAGTCTCTGGTGAGAAGTCAGGTGTAATTCTGATAGGTCTTCCTTTATTTGTTACTTAACCTTTTTCCCTTACCACTTTTAATATTCTTTCTTTGTTTTGTGCATTTGGTGATTTGATTATTATGTGATGGGATGAATTTCTTTTCTGGTCTTGTCTATTTGGAGTTCTGTAGGCTTCTTGTATGTTCATGGGCATCTCTCTCTCTTTTTTTAGGTTAGGGAAGTTTTCTTTTATAATTTTGTTGAAGACATTTACTGGCCCTATACGTTGGGAATCTTCTATCACTTCTATACCTATTTTCCTTAGGTTTGGTCTTCTCATTGGGTCCTGGATTTCCTGGATCTTTTTGGTTAGGAGCTTTTTGCATTTTGCATTTTTTTTGACTGTTGTGTCAATGTTTTCTATGGTATCTTCTGTACCTGAGAGTCTCTCTTCTATCTCTTGTATTCTGTAGTCTATGACTCCTGACCTCTTTCCTAAGTTTTCTATCTCCAGAGTTGTCTTCCTTTGTGATTTCTTTATTGTTCCTACTTCCATTTTTAGATCCTGGATTTTTTTTTGTTCAATTCCTTCACCTGTTTGGTTGTGCTTTTCTGTAATTCTGTAATTAAGGGATTTTCATGTTTTCTCTTTAAGAGCTTCTACCTGTTTACCTGTGTTCTCCTGTATTTATTTAAGGGAGTTATTTCTTTCTTTCTTAAAGTCCTCTGTCAGCATCATGGGATGTGATTTTAAATCCAAATCTTGCTTTTCCATTGTGTTGGGGTATCCAGGACTTGCTGTGGTGGGAGAACTGGGTTTCTGATATTGCCAGGTAGCCTTGGTTTCTATTGGTAAGGTTCTTGCACTTGCCTTTTGCCATCTGGTTATCTCTGGTGTTAGTTGGTCTTGCTGTCTCTGGCTTGAGCTTGTCCCTCCTGTGGGTCTGTAATCCTGTGTCAGCACTCTTGGGAGACCAGTTCTCCCCCAGCACGACCCATGTACAGATGGCTGCGGAACAGCCCCAGTTCCAGGGTGCAGCTGGTGACCAGAAGGACCCCGTACCAGCTGCTCCACTGTTCCTGTGCCCTATGCACTCCTGGCCATTCTGGTCTTAGTCACTGGAGAGAAAAAGGTGATCTCCCCTCTAAGCTCAGGAGCCAGAGCACTCCCTGGAGACCAGCTCTCCTCTGGCAGGACCTCTGCCCAGAGTGCTGTGGACCAGCCCCAGCTCCTGAGTGCAGATGGTGACGGAGGTGTTTGCTTTCAAGACTGACAAGCTAAGCTGGATCCTTAGGACCTAAATGGTGGAACATCTCTACTGTGAACATTCTATACTCGAGTGGTTTCTTTTCTTTTCTTTTTTCTTTTCTTTTCTTTTCTTTCCTTTTCTCTTCTCTTCTCTTCTCTTCTCTTCTCTTCTCTTCTCTTCTCTTCTCTTCTCTTCTCTACCCCTTCCCCTTCCCCTTCCCCTTCCCCTTCCCCTTCCCCTTCCCCTTCCCCTTCCCCTTCCCCTTCCCCTTCCCCTTCCTCTTCTCTTTCTTTTCTTTTCTTTTTTTTTTTTTTTTTTTGAGACAGGATCTCTATAACTTTGATTGTCTTGGAACTCATTATGTAGACTAGGCTGGCTTCAGACACAGACATCCTTCTGTCTCTGCCTCCTGGGTCCTGAGATTAAAGATGTAGATCAGTTGTATATATATTTTAAAAACAAAACAAAACAATGATCCTACATTGTTGTCCCTTTGCACTAATTTATATAAATGGAGTTTGGGTTTGGTAGTCTACATTGTATGGGTTTGGGCAAATATGTTATTTATCCAATGTTAGAATAAAATGCACAATACTTTCACTATTTTAGAAATCTTCCAAGGTACTAGAACTGCTCATCTTCCATTCTCCTAGCACAGGAAACCATGGGTTGGCCTTCTGATCTTCACTGTCCCTGTAGTTTGCCTTTTTCAGGATGTTATACGGTTACAATCATGCACCGTATTTCATTCTCAGACTGGTTTCTTCTTCTTGGTGGTATGTTTCCTCCATGCTTTCCTGTAGCTTAATAGCTCTTTTTGTGTGTATGTGCTAAAATTACGTTGCACTAAAATTGATCCTGAGGGTGAGGCAGGAGGATGGAGAATTTCAGACTCTGTCTCAATAAAATAAAACACATTAGACTATGGCTCCCTCAGAGCGTCTCAGTTTCCCTACTGAATGCTCTCTTAGTGGCTCTTTAGTTGTAGCAATTGTAGACAGCATTGTGTTGTCAGCTGTATGCAGGTTTTTAGATAGGCTTTAGAGTCTAACTTCTGTAGGTAAAAGTCAGGAGCCACTAGGGCAGTGGTATGGCACCCCTTTAATCTCAACACTCAGGAGGCAGAAGCAGGTAGATCTCTGAGTTTGAGGTGATCCTGGTCTACATAATGAGTTTTAGGACAGCCAGGGCTACATAGAGAAACCCTGTCTTGAAAAACAAAAACAAAAGCAAAAGCAAAAACACAAAAACCCAGGGGCACAATTGCTGCTGCATGTGCTAAAAGTATGTCTGATTAGTTTTGAAAGAAACTTCCAGAGTGTCTTTATTGAACCATTCACATTCCCTGAGGCAATGAAGGGAGTTCCTGGGACTCCACCCTGCTTGGTTTCTTGTGCTGTTCATCTGGACTTTGCCCTTGTAATAAGCGTAATAAGCATGCACCAACATCTCATTGTTATTTTAATTTGCATTTCCTAGACGGCATATGATATGGGTCTCTTGGTGTGTTTATTTAGTATGTATAGATCTTTGGTATGGTATCTGTTAAAGTCTTTGGCTCTTTTTCTTTTTTCTTTGTTTTTTTAATATTAACTCTTAATTTTGTGTCTTTTTGTATGCACCCAAGTGTAGGTGCTTGTGGAGACCTGTGCATTGGATCCCCTGGAGCTGACGTGTAGTTGTGAGCTGCCCAACATGGGTGCTGGGTGCTGAACTTGGGTCCTCTGCAAGAGCAATAATTGCTCTTAACTGCTAAGCCATCCTCGACCTATTTTTAAACTAAGTTTTTAATTAAATAGATGTATTTTTAACTTTTTACTATTTTATTAAATGCTTATAGGTATGTCTAGTTGTGGCACATGTGCCCAGTGCCTAAGGAGGCTAGAAGAAGGCTTTGGGATGCCCTGGAAATGGTCATGAGCTACCATGTGGGTGCTGGAATTGAACCTGGGTTCTCTGAAAGAGCAAGGCGGTGCCTGGCTTTTAACTTCTGAGCCATTTCTCCAGCCCGAATGGATTGACTTTTTTTTTTTTTTCTTTTTGGTTTCTACAAGACATGGTTTCTCTGCAGCTCTGGCTGTCCTGGAACTCGCACAGTAGATCAGGATGACCTGGAACTCAAAGGTTCCTGGCACCACTGCCTAGCTGAGGTGATTGACTTTTAAATGTTCAATTTAATACTGTTTTTGGACTTGATACATTATAATCTGAAAATGTTGTTGGAAGGCATGATAGGATATGCCTGAATCATAGAACTTGGGAGGTAGAGTCAGGAAGACTAAGAGTTTGAAGTCAGTAAGCCTAAAGTGATCAAGGCTGGTCTAGACTACGTGGGATGAGGGAGAGGTTAAAGGGATCCAGTGTGCTAAATTGAATTAGCAACTTTTCTATCTATATTCTTGAATAATACTGGTTAGCAGTATCATTTTTCTCTTTGTTTCAGTGTCTTTTATGTTGCTCTAAGTATGCTAACTTTATAGAATGAATTGTGTTTTTTTCACATTAATCTTTCATGGAAATTTGTGTAGAAATGTGATTTTCCCCCCTTCATTTTGAGTAAATTTGCTAGTGGAAACTTCTCAGCCAGGAGTTCTTTTTGTGCTTAGTTTTTTTTTTTTGTTTGTTTGTTTTTGTTTTTGTTTTTTGTTTTTGTTTTTTTTTGAGACAGGGTTTCTCTATGTAGCCCTGGCTGTCCTGGAACTCACTCTGTAGACCAGGCTGGCCTCGAACTCAGAAATCTGCCTGCCTCTGCCTCCCAAGTGCTGGGATTACAGGTGTGCGCCACCACCGCTCGGCTGTGCTTAGTTTTTAATATTTACTTTACAAATGTCATGTATGTGTGCCTATGTATGTGTGTGTATGTATGTGGAGGCCTGAAATCCCACTTTTTGGTTTGTTTTGAGACAAGTTTCTTTGGCCTGGAATACAAGTTTCTTTGCCTTCTGGCTGGCCTGCTAGCCCTAGGAATCCTTCTGTTCCCTGACCTAAGATTATAAGTGTGTGCCATCATGTTAGGGTCTAACCTAATATCAAATAGCAACCATTTTACTTTTTTCAGTGGTATTGAGGATCTAACCAAGAGTCTGTTCCTCATGTGCTCTGCATTCAGATTACATTCCATCCCACATTTGGCGTTCTTATTGTTCATAAGTTTATAACTTCATTCTGATCAAATTCATTGTGACCAAAGAACTAACTTTACATGATTTTTATATTTTGGGACCTGTTTCCTGACCCAGAGTGTGGACTGTAGGAAGTCATGCCTTCCTAGTAGCTGCTCTTCCTGTCACAGCATTAGCAAGTCTGAGAACCACTGATCTAGCAGCTTTCCTATTCTGTTCTCTCCTGGTTTCCCCAGGCCTGGAGAGACTGCTTTTCTCTTGGCTTCATGTAAGTGAGATCTTTTATTTCTGACTTACTTAACATATATCCTGTGAGTTCTGTTCATGTTGTCAGAAATGACAGGGTTCCATCCTTTTTATGGCCAGCTACTTTATTGTGTACACCATGTTTTTGTTGGTGGAAACAGGTCGCATTTCTTTTTTCTTTTTTTTTTTTTTGGTTTTTCAAGACAGGGTTTCTCTGTGTAGCTCTGGCTGTCCTAGAACGCACTTTGTAGACCAGGCTGGCCTCGAACTCAGAGATCCACCTGCATCTGCCTCCCAAGTGCTGGGATTAAAGGTGTGCGCCACCACCGCCCGGCCCAGGTCGCATTTCTTGGTTCTTATAAATAGTGCTGCAAGAAAAATGAAATTGAGTCTGCTTCTTTCAAAATGCTGATTTGCAGATGTTTTTAATTTTAGTAAAGTCCAGTTTTTTTCTTCCTCATGGTTATAAATTTGTTAAATATTGAAATTCATTGCCAAATCCAAGTTTGTATTTCTATTTTGAATTGATGCGCCCCTTACCCCGATATATACACTACACCTTGCACATGCTGGGTACTGCTGATTATAACTCCAGCCTGTGAACTACGTTCAAGAGGAAGTCATTGAGATGACCCTGTTTCTGTCTTTCATGGCATGTGGATTTCCAGATACCCTGTGCTAATTTTCCTTTTTTAAAAGTTTATTTTTTTCTTTTTTTTGAGACAGAGTCTCAGTATACCCTGGCTGACCTGCAAATTTACTATGTTCACCAGGGTGGCCTGAAACTCAGAGATCCTCTTGCCTCTGTCTGGGATTAAAGGCTTGGTTTCCATATTTCTTTTTTATTAAAATGCTTATTGCTCCAAATACTTCTTTTGCTGTTTCCTCATCTTTGTTTCATGGTTAGGTCTTGCTTTTGCGGTTCCTTCGCTGGTTCTCTGCTGTTGCCTCCTGTACCACTTTACAACTAACAACTCATTTCCTATCTATTTTTGCTTTTTTTTTTTTTTTTTATAACAGCCAGACTAGTTTATATTTGCCTTTCCTGCATTACATTGCCTGTTTTAATTCAGAGAAGTATTTATATTGTTTATCTGTTCATTCTTAGCTGGGATTCATTAAGAAAAAATCTTGAGCTTAATACTGGCTAATGATTACAAATATACAAAATAGAGGACTAGTTGTTGGAATAATTTCTTCTGCTGGTACCTTGTGAATTTTGTTGTTGCCTTGCCCATTAAATTTCTTTTTTAGGTGCTTGTTTGGGGATTATTATTTTATTCTTAGTTTTTCCCCTTTTATGGTGTTTGGGTACATACTAGGCACTTAAGCAGTCTACCAACTAAGTTACACTCCAGGTTTTTTTCTTTAAGAAATTAAAAGTTGATTTACTCTTAGACAGTTTTGTACATGTGTGTAATATAACTAGTCACACTTGTCCCCAATGTTCTTATCTTCATCCTACTGCTACTAACTCCCATCTCTAGTTCTTTTATTCATTGTTTTGTGGGTCTCATACATGTTAGAGAAGTGTTCTACTACCAATAATAGTATGCTATAGCCTCATTTTATTATTGCAGAGAACATGTGCCAAGAATTAGTGATTCAGTTTTGATATTTTTAGATTGCTTAATATTTACATGCTTGATGCATATTAGCATTTTATCATTCTAAATACTAGAGTATCAGAATTACTGCATGTGTTATGCATATGTGGATTAGTCTTAAGTTATAAACCTCTTAGTTATGGATTATTTACTTAAGTTTTTGTTTCTCTTAAGTTTTTATTTTCTTGTTTATTTTTGTTTTGGATTGTTTTTGATATATCTAGTAAGATATAGTTGGTTAAAGCAGATGTCCTTTGGGAGGAAGGTAACATTTGCTAAGCTGTATAATTTGTTGTAGGCTTCTTAGTAATTTACACGAGAAAGACAATTAAAAAAATTAACAGATGGGAAAAAGAGATTATCAGATGATAAAGTAGCATGGTGGAAAATACTAAGTGAGCTGAGGATAGAGCGGTGGTAGGTGTGATGGGCTCATCAAATGGCTGGAAACCGAAGTTTGCTCCACAGAACTCACAGAAAAAGCCAGGCACCGTGGCATGTGATTGTAATCCAGCCCAGCGAGATGGAGATGAGTGCATCCTTGGGGCTTGCTGGTCAGCCAGCTGGACTATGGTGCTTCCCATACCAATGAGAGACCCTGTCTCAAAAACCAGAACAAAACAAAGCCTGGTGTGGTGGTTCACATGTTTCATTTTAGGCAGAGGGAGGAGGATATCTATGAGTTTGAGGCCAGCCTAGTCTACATAGCAATTTCTAAGACAGAGCTATTTGGTTGGATTCTATCTCAAGGCAAAGCAAACAAAATGATAGACTGTACCTGAGAATATCTAAGGTTGTCCTTTGACCTCTATAGGAATGTGAGCCTGTGGGCCAGCACGCGCGTGCGTGTGTGTGTGTGCGCGCGCGCGTGCACACACACACACACCCTTTCCCACCTTTCCTCCATACATACAAAAGATGTATGTATGTGTTTGTTGAAATATAAGGAAGAAATGATTGCAACAGGGGAGGAAGAAGACTTGCAAGAAGCTTGAAAGTCTCATGTGAACATTTAAAAAATTGCTGAGAAAAGCAGGGGGCTGTTCAAAGTAGCAGACATGCAGAAATTGAATGTTCTGGTGATCGGGTGCTTAGCAGTTTGTGTTTGGTGTGAACAAGGACAGAGGCATGTGGTGATAAGTACTGAATAGGTTTCATTTCAGGAGTGTTCTGGTGAGAGTATTTTCTAGTTAAATAAGCAGGATCCTATCTAAAGTTATCAGAATAAATAGCTTCTGACCTGATTTAAGAAGAAGAAGAAATAAATCCAAATCAAAGTAAACTTTCATTTTACTGTAGCCTGTTCTTAAACAAAATAGAATGACTCACACAGTTATATAGGATTTTCACTTAGATCTGTTTTTTATAGTTATGAATATCTTAGTCTCTTTCAAGGTATTCTTTATAATAAGACTTCATTTTATCTTTTTTTTTTTAGAATTATTTGTATTGTGTAATATGCTATATACTTTCTTAGATATTTATGGTTTTAACAGTTATTTAGTGTTTTCCAGTTTCATTTCCTACCTCTTACCTCTGTTTTGATTAATAATTTATCTGTAGCTTCTATTCCTCATTACCATGTGTCTTCTTGCTCATTTCATCTACCTTGGTATGTGACTACCTTTTTACATAGATTATATTATTTAACTCCCACATTTACTTGCTTTCCCACATTCATTGCCTTTATCTAAAACTGTAGATTGGATGTCTTGTGTTGAATTAGTGAAATTGACTCCCTTGTGTAATCCTCTTTCTCCCTGACTGTTTCTGCATACTTGGCTTCGTAGTCACTAGGGTGGGTGCAGTCATAAAGCCTGGCAGTAAAGAGAGAGCATGGACTGGCCTGTAACTGATTGCTATTCTTCAGTGCCACAGTCTCTCTACAGTAGTGTAAAATGAAATACTGTCTGACCAGTCCTGATGTTTCTAAGCTATAGTAATCTTGTGAAAAGTAGCTGCATGTCTCCATATTCATCTCCCTATCTTCAAAGGCACTTATGTTTCCTTGCAAAAAAGAAAACCCAACTCATTAAAGGATAAAGTACAGTTATATTTCTTGTGCCAACCAGTCGAATTGTGGGATCTGCCATTGGCTGATTCCTTCATTGTTGGACTGTTAGTGTGTTTGCACAGAGTGGATGCTTACTTATTTCATGTGGTCTCTTGATGCAGTAGGTAATGTGGTAAACAGAAGATGTATGAGGGGCTGCCAACATTACGTGGCAAACATTATATTACTGCTGTAAGAACTTTTAAAACTACGTAAATATATTTATTAGAAGATAGTTTCTAAAGTATCAATAAAATGTATAAAAACAACTATTACAATAATTTATTATCATCAAGTACTATGCTCTGCATATTTGTATTATGGCTTTTATACTATACTGCAGCATGGTAGGTGTCTGTACATCTGTATTACCAGAAATATGAGTAACGTGCTACCCTAGGATTTTAGAATTCTATGACAGCATTTTTCAGCTTCACTGGCTTCTTAGGGACCTGTGTGTGTGTGTGTGTGTGTGTGTGTGTGTGTGTGTGTGTTATGGCCCATGGAAGCCAAAAGAAGGCATTGGATCCCCTGGACTTGGAGTTCTAGACATCTGTGAGCCACCCAATGTGGATGCTAATCTGAACTCAGGTCCTTTGGAAGAGCAGCAGGTCTTAATTGCTAGGACATCTCTGTTACCCTCAGGAGGAATTTTTGAAAAGTTGTGAGAACTTTATATAAGGTTAAATCACAGAGTGACTGAAGTATAGTAATGCATGAAAGCACAGACTGAACAGTTCAAAGGTTGGAAGTGCTCTTCCTACAATGAGCAAACTGGGCAGGATGAGGGTGATGCATAGACAGCAAGTAGATTCTGGATATGGTAAATTTTAGGTACTTCTAACTAACCGGTTTTGCTTATAAAAATGTCTAGTCTTGAGGAATCTCTTCCCCTTTTCATTTTTCATGACATTGACTCTGAAAAGTTTATTTCTATTATCTAATGGAATGTTTTGCCTTCTGGATGTATGTGTTTCCCAGTACTTGCATGAAATGAAATATGCTTTTTTTCTTATTTATTTATCTTTTTAGACTGGGTCTCACTATGTAGCTCTGGATGTCCTGGAACTTACTGTGCAGACTAGGCTGGCCTCAAAATCCACCTGCCTCTTTCTGCTCAAGTGGTGGGATTAAAAGGCATATGCTAGCCGGGCGTGGTGGCGCATGCCTGTAATCCCAGCACTTGGGAGGCAGAGGCAGGCGGATTTCTGAGTTCGAGGCCAGCCTGGTCTACAGAGTGAGTTCCAGGACAGCCAGGGCTATACAGAGAAACCCTGTCTCGAAAAACAAAACAAAACAAAACAAAACAAAACAAAACAAAACAAAACAAAACAAAACAAAACAAAAGGCATATGCTACTACGCCCGACTGAAATATGCTTTTGATATGAACACAGCTCAAGTGACAATCTACACTATAGGTCACTGTCTCACCTAGGTGTCTTGATTGGTGGGGTCGATCATTTGGTTTAAAACTTTTCATTGAAAAAGAAGCATTGCAGTGTCTGCTTCTCTCTCTCTCTTTTTTTTCCTCCCCCCCACCCCCACCCTGAGACAGGGTTTCTTTGTGTAGTTCTGGCTGTCCTGGAACTCTGTAGACCAGGCTGGCCTCGAACTCAGAAATCCGCCTGCCTCTGCCTCCCAAGTGCTGGGATTACAGGCATGCGCCACCATACCCGGCTATGCTTCTCTTTTTATAAAGAGTAAGTAACTGTGGGGGAAAATGTGTTAGGATTCCTAACAACTTCAAACATACATATCATTCTCTATTCCCACTCAATACCATGAACTTAGAGAAGCAATTATCTTAAACACTTATCAAATTTGTTTATCATGTAATCCCTCTTTGTCAGAATAAAAGGCATGTTGAGGCAGTGGGGGCAGCAGGCAAAGGCAGTGGGGGCAGCAGGCAAAGGCAGTGGGGGCAGCAGGCAAAGGCAGTGGGGGCAGCAGGCAAAGGCAGTGGGGGCAGCAGGCAAAGGCAGGGGCAGAATTCATCTCCATGGCCCCAAGTGGATTTGTTAAACTCTGGCACTGAAAAGTCAGATATATGACACTGCCATAAAAATTATCCTTAAGTGTCCTCATCACTGCCATAAAAATTATTCTTCCAAAATTATACACATTATATGCCTAGTCTTTAAGGAATCTTGTTTAGAGATAAATTTTTTTATTTAATTTTTAGGTTTAATGAGACACCAGGTGTTTACAGCCTTCCAAGGTAAGTTTAATGTTTTTTTTGAAACAGTGTAATTATATTTATTAATTTATTAATTAATTTACTTCCCACCTCAGCTTACTAGCTTTATCTTAGAGACTAGAGGCCTCAGAAGAATGGTTGTTTTTTACGCACAATGTATAACAACCCATCACATGGGAACTTGCATGCAATTTTTGACCTATGCCATGTTAGTGCTGAGAAAGTTTCAAGATTTTAAATTTTTGGATCAGTGATAGACTGTACTGTAAGTGGGTGTCTTTTAAACAATGACATTAATCTCTGCAGTTGGATGGCTCAGGCAGGTAGATCTTGATGAAGTTAGCCTGGGCAATAAGATGAGAACCATTATCCAGAACTGTCCAAGTGTTAGTGTTGGCATTCTTTGTCCTGCCTCGCTTCGTCATAGCTTCTTGTTGCTGGGAGTCCTTGATATTCTGCTGGGTTTTGCCCATGTCTTCTGTTTGACTCTTCTGTTTTGTTTTCCTCTTACCTTTCCTCCTTTGCTTCCTCCTTTGTAGCCTAGGAGGTGAATGAAAATGAGGAAATAGGTGTAAACACCTGCTCCTAGGTATAGTTGAGGAGAAGGCTTTTCTTGTAGATATGAGGGAGAGCTCAGCCATAGACATCTGGAAGGGTCCAGACTGAACTGGTCTATGAGAAGAGAGAGAAGTGAGAGGAAGAAAGAAGAGAAGAGAGGGCAAGCTGACCAAGAAAGCCTGTGGCCAAGATAGCAGGTTCATATAGAAATGAGCTGGTTGAGCCGGGCGTGGTGGCACACGCCTGTAATCCCAGCACTTGGGAGGCAGAGGCAGGCGGATTTCTGAGTTCGAGGCCAGCCTGGTCTACAGAGTAAGTTCTAGGACAGCCAGGACTACACAGAGAAACCCTGTCTCGAAAAACCAAAAAAACAAAAAACAAAGAAATGAGCTGGTTGAAGGAAGGGAAGCCCAATCCCTGAGCTGAGAGTTTTAGGAGAGGGGTTGGGATAAGAAGTGCTGGGAGGGGCCATGGGTACTGTGAGCCTTGTTTTGGTTTTTTTTCCGGACTGGAAAGTAATAGAGGGACATACTTTGAGCCTCCATATTAACATGCACCACATGTGTGCTCAAACACACATAAAAACATATACAAGAGCATACCCAC
Organism: Apodemus agrarius; assembly: GCA_964023405.1. NCBI lineage: Eukaryota > Metazoa > Chordata > Mammalia > Rodentia > Muridae > Apodemus > Apodemus agrarius. Next base: position 52,424,382 of record OZ030019.1, read on the forward strand.
TATATCGTACATATAACAAAAAGAAACCGACATGGTGATTATAATGTCACTCTTATCAAATATGACCATCTTAGCTAGGTTTTTTATTGCTGCGAAGAGACACCATAACCCCAGCAACTCCTATAAAGGAAAACATTTAATTGGGGCTGGCTTACAATTCAGAGGTTTAGTTCATTATCCTCATGGTGGAAAGCTTGGTGGCAAACAGGTAGACATGGCAGGGAGAGGTAACAGAGAGTTCTACATCTGGATCAGCAGAGTGAGCCTGGCCTGAGCTGCTGAAACCTCAAAGCCAACCTCCAGTGACACATTCCTTTAATAAGGCCACACCCACTCCAAATAATGTGACTCCCTATGTGCCTTGGGGGGGTGGATTTTAATTCAAACCACCGCTATGACCCTGTCTTAATCTTCCATCTGCAAATACCATTATTTTCAGATAAGACCACCTTTATAAATCCTGAGGTGAGCACTTGACTGTACCTTCTGTGTACTCTGGGACACAGTTTATACCCATACAACAGTGCTTACACTGGCCTCTTAGATTGTAAATAACTGAAGAACTAGAATGAAAATGTCTTAAATGTAGGTTGATATGTGTGTTACTAGACATGCTTAATTTATGGAGCTTAAGATTTGAAGAAAGGATTTTTAAATGGTATGTGTAATGTTTATGAGTATGAAATTTACATTACATTAATTTTTCCTTTATTCTTTCTCTGCTTAAATAATAGTGTTAATGCATCGAGGCACAAGGCATAATGTGGCATGCTATCAGTTTTGAGAGTGAGTATTACTGAGTAGAAATGGCTGAGAGAAGTGGGAAGATTGCTGCAGGACAAGCGTATATTGAGGTGGAGTATGATTATGAGTATGAAGCGAAGGACAGGAAGATCGTGATCAGACAAGGGGAGCGCTACCTCCTGGTGAAGAAGACCAACGATGACTGGTGGCAAGTCAGACTTGATGAGAACTCGAAAGCATTTTATGTGCCAGCACAGTATGTCAAGGAGGTCACTCGCAAAGCGCTGATGCCGCCTGTGAAGCAGGCAGCGGGACTGCCAAATAGCTCTGTGAAGACAATACAGAGTCTGCATCTCCAGAGATCGACAGAAAATGTGAACAAAATGCCCGAGCTTTCAAGTTTCGGAAAGCCATCATCATCTGTTCAAGGAACAAGTCTTATTCGTGATGCCAATCAGAATTTCGGATCCAATTATAATTCAGGCCAGACTCTAAACCTAAGCCTGGACCTGACCCATAATAACGGAAAGTTTAACAGTGATTCACATTCTCCTAAAGTTTCCAGCCAGAATAGGACACGCTTATTTGGTCATTTTCCCGGGCCAGAGTTCTTGGACGTAGAGAAGACTAGCTTCTCTCAGGAGCAGTCATGTGACTCAGCTGGCGAAGGCTCCGAAAGAACACACCAGGATTCCGAGTCTGGAGACGAACTTAGCAGCAGCTCCACTGAGCAGATGCGGGTAAGAGAAAAGGCCAGGGAAAGGCGAGTTTGCCTAAATAAAAATGATGTTTTAATTAAAGTCATAGTGTTATGAGTTTGGTTGTTTTGCTTTATATGTTCAGAACACATGGAGTCTATCCTGATTTAAAGAACATAAAAAAATGTGAAATAGCTTGTGACATTCATAGAGAATCCCTATGTGGTATTCATAATTCTGACATATATGTGGAGTGGGAATTACTTTGAGTCTGAAAACGTTTTTTTTTTTTTCCCCTCCTCACTGATGTGCATTAGGTAGGAAGCATTTCCTTTAGCAGTAGGTGATTCTTTAGAAAATAGGTTTTGTTTTCTGGTTGCACTTTTTGACTTGTTGCTAGCAAGTGCTTAGGTGTAAATATGGGTGTATGGGAAAGATGCCACTGGCATATTAGTGGCTAACTTGCTTATTGAAACTTACCCTGGAAAACCATGCAGTGTAGGTTGAATAACTATTTCCAGTCATGTGTTTGTGTCTGAAGTATTTCCCCTTGATGGGAGTGAATACTGGCCCAGAAAGAATGGCGTTACAGGCGTGGTCGTTCCTTTTTCCCTATCTAGCTTTCTTTTCAGATTGTGCATGCTATTTTATTTTTCAAACAAAGTCACTTAAAAAGCACATTATGAAATTGGACATGTGTTTGGGCAATTCTGATTTTCTTTAAAAAGAGTTTATTTAATGTATGTGAGTACACTGTCATATGGTTACAGATGGTTGTGAGCCACCATGTGGTTGCTGGGAATTGAACTCAGACCTCTGGAAGAGCAGTCAGTGCTTTTTTTTTGTTTGTTTGTTTTTGAGACAGGGTTTCTCTGTGTGGCCCTGGCTATCCTGGAATTCACTCTGTAGACCAGGCTGGCCTCGAACTCAGAAATCCGCCTGCCTCTGCCTCCCAAGTGTTGGGATTAAAGGCGTGCGCCACCACCGCCTGGCCAGTCAGTGCTCTTAACCACTGCACTGAGCCATCTCTCCAGTCCAGAAATTCTGATTTTTATGTAAATTTTTATCTTTAGTTTAAAAGAAATTTAAAAACAACTATTTGGTCTGAAGTTGTGTTTCCTTCCCCTCTGAGGTGTTTGTTTGCTTTTTGTTAGTTTGTGGTGAAGAGACCCTCCCTCTAACTCCTTTTTGCTTGCTTGGCTTTTTTGTTTTGTTTGTTTATTTGTTTTGTTTTGTTTGATGCAATGATACTGAGAACTTAACTCTAGGTCTTGGGCTTAATAGGGCTTAATAGCTCCACTGCTGAGCTACCCCCCATCCTTTTTTTTTTTTTTAAGATTTACTTATTTTATTTATATGGGTACACTAGCTGTCTTCACACACACCAGAAGAGGGCATCAGATCTCATTACAGATGGTTGTGAGCCACCATGTGGTTGCTGGAAATTGAACTCAGGACCTCTGGAAGAATAATCGGTTCTCTAGAGACTGCTGAGCCATCTCTCCAGCCCTTAGCTAAACTCTTACCTCTTATAATAAAATTATTCAGGTCAAGTCAGTTAATGATTAGACTGCTCTTAGGTATTGTCTAGTTCTGTAAGTTGTAACTGTTAATAACATTTTTGAGAGGATATAGGAAAAGAGAAGATTCTGTAGAGAAATTTCTAGTGTTTGAGATTAAGGCATGAAGTAGCACTATCACTGTCTTCTGTGGGATCCTCAGTTTTAGTGTGATACTTTGATGTAGACTATGTATTGTTTGCTGAGGCACACCTTTAATCCTAGCACTCAGGAGGCAGAGGTAGGCAGATCTCTGAGTTGAAGCCAGGATGGTCTAAATAGCAAGTTCCATAGCAGCCAGAGCTACCTAGTGAGACACTGTCTTTAAAATATGTGTGTGTGTTTACGCATATACAGACATCATACATATGTATGGAGAGAGGTATTTTTGAAATGTTTATGTATGTAGTTACTTCCTTATGGAACCTGGAGGCCCTGGGAAAGATGTGTTTCCTATTCTATCCAGCCATAATAATTGTTTCACAGCTGAACTTACATTTTATATTATGTTCACAAGCAATCCCCTGTTCTTTTGGTTATAATCATCTTAAGTTTCCTGCACTGGAAGTTCATGGCTCCCGATCTTAATGGGCCTAGCATGGTTTGAAAGTCTTATAAAGAATTCTTTGGCAGGCTCTTAGCTCTCCATGGCAATGGTCTCAAATATTTTGCATTTTCTTTCTTTCTTTCTTTCTTTCTTTTTTTGCTGATTTCACTTGTACTTTGCTCTGGTCTTATCAGATCACTTTGCTTTATATGTAACAGCAGAAAATAAGTTCCCAAACAAAATGCAAGAAGAGCTGTGGTATAGAAATAGGGAACACATTTGCATAGTAGTCAGTTATGCTGGCTTTCATTTTTATCTGATTCCAGCACTTGCCAGCTGTGTGATACTTGGGGTGGGGGCGCTTTATTTTACTCATTTTGTAATGCTCAGGGTGATCCTTGGGCCTTCATGTATACTAGGCAAACATTCTACCCCTGAGCTACATCCTAAATTAAAGGATATTTCATTTGCTTTACATGTATGAGTGTTTTATCTGCATGTATTTATGTACTATATGTATGCCTGGTGCTGCAGAGGTCAGAAGAAAAGGTGGCAGATTTCCTGGAACTGGAGTTATGGATGGTTGTGAGCCACCATGTTTGTTCTAGGAACAAAACCTTGATCTTCCGCAAGAGCTCTTAACTGCTGAGCCACCTCCCTTGTCCTGAGTTAAGTTCCTTAGCCTGAGTTAAGGAGTAGTCACAGGGATGGTGAGGCACATAGTAAGGGCATTGGGCGTCTATTGCTGCTTAATTAACTACCAAATTTATCAGCTTTCTCTCTTCTGCGAGTCAGTACATCAGGGGAAGCTTGAGTTCTCTTGAGGCTGTAGTCTCAGGAAGCCAAGCTGAGATGGAGAATTCCTTGGAATGCCTTGCTTACAGTGTTGCTAGTTAGGCCTCTTCACAGTTGTTTGAATGTAGCAAGTAGACTTCCTCAGAATGAGCAATGAAGGAGTGAGAGCATGGTAGATCTCCAGTTCCTGACCCTGGATATCCCACTGTCATAGCCTGTTGATTTTGCAGCTCACCCCTCTTTTCTGTGGGGGACTGCACATACGTGTGAGTAACAGGATTTGAGGATTAGTCAGGGGAATACTTTGAAGTTTGTCTGTTAACGGATTCTCAGTAAACCACACTTGCCGCTGTGATTGTCATTATTTCTACTTTTATTCCCACTATCAAAATGTCTGTGGTGACAATTGTCTTTCTCCTGCAAACATTTCTTTTAAACATTTCTATAAAATTTCTATAAAAATGTACGCTCTTCATACTTGCTCTTTGTACTTTTTCATGACCCTCTACAAAACATGTTTGTTAAGTTCATGGCTTCAGATTCACTGCTAAGTCTTTTCTATCATTATTTAATTTATATGTCTACATAAATGTATGTGTATACATACATACAGTGTGTGTGTGGGGGGGTACCCACATGCGAGTAAGAGGACAGCGTCAGCCTCTTTGCTTGTCTTACACCTTGTTTTTGAGGCATGGCCTCTTGTTCATCTCTGCACTGTATATTCCAGGCTAGCTGGCCTGAGAGAGTCTCTTGTCTCTGCCTCCCATTTTGCCCTAAGAATATGCTGGCATAAGATACTGCTACATCTAGCTTTTTGTTTGTTTGTTTGTTTTGGAAACAGGGTTTTTCTGGTATCCTTGGCTGTCTTGGAACTCACTCACTAGGCTGACCCCAAACTCATATTCGTCTACCTCCGCCTCCCAAGTGCTGGGGTTAAAGAAAGGCATAGGCCACCACCTCTGGTGCATCCAGCTTTTTACAAAGACTCAAAGGATTCAGACTCCAGTCATCACCAGGCTTGTGTAGTCAGCACCTTTGCTTGCTGAGCCATCTTCTCCAGAATTTAAATTTGCTTGTATTTCCCCCACTTGTAACTGCTGTTCCTGTATTGCTTCATTACTCCTTTCCCTTATCTACTGAGCCATCTCCCGGCTCCTTCACCACTTCCCATTTAGATGAACTGTTTGAGAGTTCTTAATTAATAGTCTGGAATACTAAGTCATCTGTCAGATGGCTTGCAGAGATTTTATTCTGTTGTGTAGCTTTTCATCCTTTTGGTTAGGTCTTTCCCAGAACCAGTGTTTCATTTTGATGAACTCCAGTTTATTGGTTCTCAGTGTGTGCCATAGCATTTTTAGGTATATTTGAAGAAACAATCACTAGTGTGTGTGTGTGTGTGTGTGTGTGTGTGTGTGTATGTATGTAGGTGTGTCTCTTCATAAGTACACACATACACAAAGCGGGGTGTATTTCAAACACTTGGTTTGCGCAAACATACAGGCTTGCAGTTTCAGAATCTGGATTTTCTGGCAGGTGATGATGCTCTAGGAAAACAGTAGTTGCTGGTGCTTTTGTTGTCATATCCAAGAGTTCATTGCCAAATCTGAGCTCATGGTGGTGGACTTTGTGCTTTCTCCTGACACTTGTATAGTGTGGTTTTTAATTATTCTAAATTACTTTTTATGTAAAATATGAAATAAGGATGCAATTTCCATTTTTTTTTTTTTTAAAACCCTTTAAGACAGGTTATCTCTGTGTAGCCCTGGCTGTTTTGGAGGTCACTCTGTATACCAGACTTTCCTTAAACTTACAGAGATCTGTCTGCCTCTGCCTCCCATATCTTAAGTTTCCTGTCTGGTAATTCTAGCGTCTGTACTGTGATCAAGTTTGATTGTGTTACTTGCTTTTATTATTGTGATTTATTAGCTTTCAGTATGCCTTCCAACTTTTGGTTGAAAGGGAGATCTCTATTAAATAATAGTAACTGAATTAAATAAACTTGTAGTATAAGGTGTTAGGCTAATTTGGCTAGAAATTGGTTTGCGTTTAATGTTTATCATAGTTGTACATACTAGATACTTAAAATTTAGTATCTGTGGTTTTGGCTCTTGCTTTGGTGATTTTGGGGGATTAGTTGGGGGTCCCTCCCTTCTCTCTCTCTCTCTCTCTCTCTCTCTCTCTCTCTCTCTCTCTCTCATCTTTTTCTTTTAAGACAGTCTCAGTGTAGCCCACACTGGCCTCAGGCACGCAAGGCTGGCCTTTCCCTTCCCCCTGCTTACCTCTCCCGAGGGCTAGGATCACAGTGTGTGGCACTCTGCCTAGTCTCCTCTGACAGCTCCCTCTTTATGTACTTCTTGAGCTGTTTCCTCTGTGGTCCACTGAAGCCCATAGTAGGGAGGTGTCACAAGTATTCTGTAATCCTGTGGTTAAATCTCAGGCTTACACTGTTTGCTGTTGGGCTGTGGGTTTCTTCGTTTTAGCCTTTCCCTTAGGGGAGACCAGAAGCCTCCTCAGAGGGCTTTGAGAAGGGGGAATGCTTTCTCCAGGTTGGATAAACTCTGCTGACGATGGCTTGTTTGTTTTCCTTCGACAGAGTTCTTTATAAGCAGGGACTTTAGGTCACTGGTTCACCTTGTCTTCTTGTCCGAGCCACTGAAGAAATCATGGTTGCCTTGGAAATAAACTCCACCAAAATCCAGGGTCTCTCACAGAGGCTAGTCCCAATAGTGTGTGCACTAATTCATCAGTTAGGTGTTCCAACCAGTTTATAATGCTAGTAGTTTCTGTTCAACCGCATCTCTTCTGCAGCTCAGGGTTTACCCCTTCAAATGTTGGGCAGTAGTTTGCCATGAGACCTGGGTTGTCTGATGGGTGCAGGAAATCATGAATTGTCTGACTTTTGGTTTTGTCTTGATGTTAAGAGAGTGATGACTTTGACATTTTTTGCAAGTTTCAACTAAAATAGGAAGTTAATAAGATTGTGAGTAAAAAAAATTAAAATTAGTGTGTACGTGTTGAGTAGGGAGTAGTGTATGGAGGTCAGAACAAATGGATTTTCTTCTCCCATTGTTTTATGAATCAAATTAGGTAGTCAGGCTCTGTGACAAGAACTTTCCACTGAGCCATTTTGCATTTTTGTTGCTATTTAGCTTATTAATATATAATTGTTGATTTTTGAATATGGCCCATTCTTCTTAGTTTTGGTTATGGTCACATGAATAATCTAACTGGTCAGTAATCATATATATATATACACACACATATATATATGTATATACACACATGTATATATATACATACATGTATATACACACACATACATACATATATATTGCTGAAATTTATTGTTTTCTTTTGCTTTTGTATTAAAAAGATGTTGCTTTTGTAGTGTGTGGTTGTGTGCTTGTGCTTGATCTGCTCATTAATCAAGATATCAAAAAATGAGTGGGAAAGTACTTCCTCTTTTGTACTTAGTGAGATGATGTAATAGTATTTTCCTCTGAATCCTCTTGGGTATCGTGTTTGCTTTCATTAATAATGTTAGAAGCAGAGACAAATCTTGGTATGGGACAAAGGGACACAGAAAAAGTAAAGGTGGCTTGGCAAGCCAGTGTCTTTGTAACAAGTGCTGCACAGAGCCCAGTGGGGATAGCTTGAAAAGATGGCTTCTCTGCTTCCATCCCTGGTGTAGGTGGTGACTGCAGCTCATCCCATTGGTGGGAGCTGACTTCACAGTTAGATTGGCTAGTCAGTTCAAAGGGGAAGATTCAAGTATAATATGAGCCCTTGCTGGGTTCATTACTTTTCATAGGAAAAAAAGAATATTTTTTGAAATAGTTATTGGGTATTAAAAATTACCAGTTTCATTTTGGGGAGATGAGGTTAGTTTCATTGAAGTTATCAAGTCTTTCCTGGCAGTATTCTTTTATTGCCATTTCACTATGTGTCTTCATTGATATCTATTTCATTGATTTCAAGTAGCCCAGTACTTGTTTCTTTGATTTTATTTTTCTGTTATGAATTTTGTTGCTGCTGCTTCTCCTCCTCCTCTTTTTTTTGGGGGGGTGGGTGGGATGGGGTGGAGGGCAGGACTTCTTGTAGCCCAGTTTGGCTTTGAACTATGTAAACAGTGTGGTAAAATGACCTTGAACTCCCAACTGCTCTAGGAAAATTAAGGCACTTCTCACCATCCTAGCTACACTCGTCATTGGTATGTTCCTGTTCTGCTCCAAGTTCTTCATCAAGGAAGCTTAGCTAATTGCTGAGCAACTTTCCTCGTTTCCCAATATGAGCGCTTGTGAAAGTCTCCCAGCACTGCTTTAGCTTTCCACAGCAAGTGTGTTGTATTTTGTCTTCATACTGTTGTACTCAGTGCATTTAAAACTCTGAGCATTTGCTTTTTAAACATGCTCATGGTATATTTGGAGAAGCATCTTGCTTACTTTCCAAGTGTTTGGAGATTTCTTTTTTCTACTTTTGTATTACTGGTTTATGGTTTGGTTCTTTGTGCCTAGGTAACAATCTGTCTGTGATTTAATTAAAAATATTTTTTTTGGTGTATGTTCTATAGATGCTAAAATAGTATATTACACTAGTTGTTGGTCTATATTTTGATGAGACCCTTAGGTTTAATGGTGTTGAGTCTTTTGTAGTCTTGCTGAAGAATCCTGTTGGTAGGTAAGTCTGTCTTCTCAAGTCCTTCTACTTGGGTTTATATATTTTCAGCATCACTTTTGGTACATAGACTTTCCCAGATTGTTATACTTTCCTGCACATTTTATGTCTTTATAAATGTTCATCTCTGTTTCTCGCAATTTTCTTTGCTGTGATCTACTGTATCTTCTCTCTCTCTGTCTCTCTCTTTCTCTGTCTCTCTCTCTCTCTCTAATTTTTTTTAATTTTTTTCTAGACAGGGTTTCTCTGTGTAGCCCTGGCTGTCCTGGAACTTACTTTGTAGATCAGGCTAGCCTTGAACTCAGAAATCCGCCTGCTTCTGCCTCCCAAGTGTCAGGATTAAAGGTGTGCGCCACCACTGTCCGGCTCTATTTGTTCTTATAGAAACATGTAGGTAGGCCTTTTATATTTCTCCTCTTTTGCCAATCTTTGTCTTTTAAGGGGCACAGACTGTTGAAACCTAATGAAAACATAATACTGAACTATTATAGATAGCTAACCCTCACATCTGCCATTTTACATTTTATTTTCTGTTTTCTTTCTGTTTCTGTTTCTTTCCTATGGTATTTTTCAGAATTCTCTTTTGGATGCTTTGTTGTATTCCTGATATTTGTGTCTTTTAGTGTTTGCTCCAGTCTTTGTACACACATGATCTGCCACTCTGTTGGTGTCATGTTGCCAGTCTGAGCAAACCATGAGTTTACCCTACCATTCGTAACTGTCCTAAGCACAAGATAAGCCCTCACAGTGTACTGTTTTTGTTGCAACATAGAAACTCTAGCGGTGCACTCAGAATTCTTTCTTCTTCCTTGACCGTCCAGGTTCTTCTCTTCATCATTTCTATTTTGCCTAGAGAACCAGCACGCTTAATTTTTCATTTAGGGAAAATTTTAAGTTTTCTGTCATCTGAGGATATTTTGATTTCTCCCTTATTTCTGAAGAATTTTTTTTCATTTGTTTTTATAAATACACAATTCTGAGTAGCTTTTCTTTTTTAGTCAGTTTTCAAAAGCACTTGAATCTTCTGTCTTCTATGGTTTTTGATGAGAAGTCAATTTTCCTTTTAGCTTTCTCTTATAAATGAGCCTTGTTTTTCTTATAACTGCTTTCATCTTTTTCTTGTTTTTCATTTTGACTGATGATTTTAGAGCGGATCTCTGTGGTTTATCCTGTTTGTAGTTTGCTTAGTTTGCTTCTATAGGCTTCCTTACCCTCAAGCTTGCTAAGTTTTTAACATTCTAGAATTTTTTTCAACTCTACACACTGGAGTTCTCTCTCTCTCTCTCTTCCTCCCTCCCTTCCTCCTCTCCCTTCCTCTCCCTTCCTCTCCCTTCCTCTCCCTTCCTCTCCCTTCCTCCTTCTCCCCCCTCCCTCCTATTCCCTCTCCTTCCTTCTCTCTCTCTCTCTCTCTCTCTCTCTCTCTCTCTCTCTCTCTGTGTGTGTGTGTGTGTGTGTGTTGTGTGTGCGTGATTCTGACGATATGAATGAATGTTGGGTCATTTGCTACAGCTTCATGGGTACCTGGGGATCTGTTTATTTTTTTATCTTTCTTTTTGTTGATGGAATCGACTAATTGTTGTTAATAGGATGATTCTGTTGCAAAAAGCAAATGCTTGAAGTGGGGGTCTTCATCTTTCTGTCACTCCATTCTCATATCTGTAATATTTTCTTAATTGTTTCCATGATTTTTAGTTCTAAAGTGTCTGTTTCTATTTCTCTCCATATGTATATCATTCCAGTTAGCCTTTGTTCCTTTGTTAAAGCGCCATGATCAAAAGTAACTTGGGATAGAAAGAGTTCTTTTCCTTCATCATCAAGGGAAGCCAAGGCAGGAGCTCAAAGCAGGAGTTTGAAGCAGCAGCCATGAGGGAAGGGGCACTGCCTGGCCTGTTTGCTCTGGCTTGCTCAGCTACCCTTGTACAATCCATGCCTGCCTGACTAGAGGTGACATTGGGCCCTCCTACACCAATTAGGAATTAAGAGAATGCCCCACTGACATGCCCATAGGTTAATCTTAATGGAGTCAATTCCTCAATCAAGGGGCTCTTCCTGGGTATGTCACACATGTATTTTCTTTTTTTAATTTTTATTTTGTTTTGCAGAACTGGGGATCAAACCCAGGGCCTTGCAGATGCTAGGCAAATACTTTTGTCAGTGAGCAACATCCCCAACCCTTCTGGGTTAGCTGCCTTACTCTGACGACAGGCTTTTCCTTACTACTACTGGGTGAAGGAGGTAGTTTTGATGGCGATATCCTGACTGATACCTGTCGGGTTTTGACATGCCATGGTATTTGGCTCTGAGGCTTTCATTACTGCTGGTGCTAATACGAGTTCTGCTCTCCACAAGGCCTTCTCTGACACTAATCTAGCAAGGAGTGGAAGGAGCTGCTCTTGTCAAATTGGAAAGGACGTGTGTGTGTGTGTGTGTGTGTGTGTGTGTGTGTGTTGGACTAGATGTGTTATTACTGACCTGCAGTGATTATTCTGGTTCCTTCCTCTGCCTTTCTGACACTAGTCTGGCAGTGATTAGGGGGTACTTTGTGATGGCCTGGTGAGTGCTTAAGTGTCTATTTAGACATTATAGGTAAGGTGGGGTGAGGTAGGGTTTTTTTTTTTGTTTGTTTGTTTTTGTTTTTGTTTTTTTAATTCCCTCCTTTATGGCATTTGCCTGGAGCAGAGTGTTTATATATGAAAGCTTTCATTGAGCTAGAATGTCACTTTTTTTTGGCCTCTACCTGATAGGGCAGGGGTTTATTTGAGGGACGTTTTGGTCTTACTATGCCTTTTGGTGTTGCTGACCTCTTCCTTTCCAATCTTCAATGTAGGAAATCAAAAGTAAATGAACAGAACTCACTTTCCCCATATCACTGTTCTTTCTGTCAGAGGAGTTGTGGATCTGTATTATCTCTTAATCTCAGAATTTAGAGTTGTACCTACTGGGAAATTGGAAAAAAATTATTTATTCTTTCTGAAATTGGAAATAGTTGGCTTGTTTTAAATATAAATTTTTAAATCTTCCTTTTAAGGACTTATCTTTATGTGTGCATGTGTGAGTGTATGTGTGGGCATGCCTGTGGAGGCCATAAGAGGTATTGTATCACCCTGGAGCTGTAGTCATCTGTAAGCTTCCTGAGTGGCACTAGGAACCAAGCAAGAGGCCCTTAAAAAGGAGCAAGCACTCATAACCCTTAAGTGTTGAATTGTTTCTCTAGTCTTTTTGATCTTTTAACCTAGATTATTCCTGGCATCTGTAGTCCATCTTTCATGGCAAGCTTCCATTCTACAGTGGTTCCCCTCTGCTCTGCTAATCATAGTTGTGATTGCTTTCTCTTTCTTCTACCACTAGTCTTTAATCCCCAGGTCATACTTGGTTATCTGAGGGTATACTTAGTGTAGTATCTGATATACCTATTGTTTAGCAGATGTGCTAAACCATGAATTTAAGCTTAAAGGAAAAGTTAGAGACCTAGAGGCATGCTCCTTGTTTCTCCTTGGAAAACCGTATTTAGGAGCAATGTTATTTTCTTACATTATTTATTGTGTAGATATGGAGATCACAGGACAACTTGTAGTAATTGTTTTTTTCTTTCCACCATGTGGATTCTATGGATGGAACCCTGGTTGTTAGGTAACTAGGATGAATACCCATGTGCCATTGCACATATGGAGTGCAGAGGACAACTGAAGAAATTGGTTCTCTCCTTCTATCGTGTGGGTACTGGGGACCATGGAAGTGCCCTTATCCACTGGGCTATCATCCCGGTTGGTCATCATAGCATTAGTTTTAAATAACTAAAAAGATTGAATATTCACAATAAGAATAGAATTATATGAAACTAATGATAGTAGTAGTCCATTAATGATGTCTGCCTATGTGAAAGTAAAAGGATTAATGTTCAGTCTGGATCAGAAATAACCAAATAGCTGTTTTTACTATTTTCTTCATTAATTTTTCCATTGTACTCTAACTGTACCTCTGAATTAATATGATTAGCATTTTAATTCTTTTTCATTGTCTCTAATACCTCTTGCTTTGTTCATAGAAAAGACTAATGACTAATTAAAAAAAATTAATGGGGAGGAGAGTGAGATAAAAGAAAAAACCCATAATAATCTCAGAAGGATATTGGTGACTTATCTGCAGGAAAGAGCCAGCTCTGTTCACACTGAATCTCACTTGGGTGGTACTTTAGTAGCGAAATTTCAGAGTAACAAAGTCAAGAATGCCTTTTTTGTTGTACATTTGACTGGTTTGGTTTATAAACCAACTTAAGCAAACTATATTTAGACAAAAGTGTGCTTTCCTCTCTGACTAACATCCTGGAGATGTCATCTTGTGCTTTTGCTTCCTACTGTAGCGATCTTCTCATCAAGTCTTCCTACTTAATTAAAACAGGAAAAGCAAGTAATTCTTAGATTTTTATTTGGTTGTGTATTCAGAACATCAGAAGACTTGAAACATGAAAATTGTGTGAAACATCATGAAATTTCTTAGGAAATTTCACATTTATACCATGTTACTGTAGTTTCAAGATATCCAGAGACCTAGATTAAAGTGATCTGGATAAAGTAATTACAGAGTAAAAGAAAAATAGCAAAACTTGAAGAAAATTGAGGCTTAGATGAGTAGGTGGAAGAGTGTTTGGGAGTAGAATAAGACAGGCTTGGAAATTACATTTGAATTGACGCGGAAGGAGAGGCTGACTCAGCTGGAGGAGTGATCTTGTTCCTTTGGCAACGCCCCCACCCCAGGGAGGACACCTGGTGATTACAGCTGGGGTCTTGCCCTAAGAACCTGTTGGTACTAGAACACAAGCACTACAGCCAGCCCCCCCTGAAGAAAAAAAAAAAAACAACCTTATTTGGAGATAGCTTCTCTACTAAGGCTTCTCCCTCACTTGCTTGTGACCTTTTTTAGGATCTAGCACAGAGCTGTGGATTGTCCTGTGTGTGTGTGTGTGTGTGTGTGTGTGTTGTGTGTGTGTGTGTGTTCCTTCACCCCTAAGGTTTTTTGTTACTCACAGTTCACAAGAAACGCCTCTATGTTCTTTTCCATCTCTTCACATTGTATCAGTGGTCCCATTTTTATCTTCAACATTTTCTCCTCTGCCTCTTTCCTTGTTTTGGAGAAAAGATCTCATAGGATAACCCTTGTTGGATTTGAACCTGTGATCATTTGCCTCAAGTGCTGGAATTACAGGCATCCACTATGCCCAGTTCATTATCTCTTTGCTGAGACAGACTGCTCTCTGCTTTATCTTTCTTCTAAATTGTAAGTGCCCCTTTCCTTATGATTTCGAGATATAGTTGGTTTTTTTTAATATTTGTTTGCTCTCCCACATCATGTTTTCATATTTGTGTAATAGTCAGAATGCTTACTAAGTGCTGGAAACTCATTCACAAGTAGCTTTGATAAAAGAACTTCCTGGTTTCTGAAAGTAAACTACAGATTGGGTTAATTCACTTAGCATTAGGAGGATTGTAGGCAGGGGCCTGTATACTGTGAGTGAGTGGTCTCCAGGTTCTGAGCCATGGTTGTCTATCCATGATGTTGTCATTCTTCCAAATAGGTTTTGTCCCATGACTTAGTGGCAAGTTACCAGCAACTCCAGGTATACCCTTAGTTTTGTTCAACCATCTGGTTTTCTTTCATTCTAATTGAGCAAACCTTGGAGGAGTCTGGCTTGGTTTGACTTGAGACAATGCTTGTACTGTTTTTAATGGCCAGGGGTTTGACTTAACATCCTGGGGTGTGCTTTAAGCTGATCCAAACTGCATAGCTAGAATTTGAGAAAGAAGTTGTAGATAGGCTGTTTGCAGACAAGGAGAGGTGCCAGGCATCCAAAGTACTATTGCCTGCACATCCTAGGTCTCCTACACTATACTCACAGGCCGGCCATCCACATCCAACTGCTGTAAAGGACAGGGAAGAGTGTAAGCCGGAAGCAAAGCTCCCAAACTTACTCTGTTTCTCCTAGGAGTTTTGAAGAATTTTAAGTGATAGAAAGTAAGAATAAAATAATATAACCTCTTTGAATGAATTTGTATGTCTGACTCTCCAACTTATAAATTTCTTGATGTCAAAGATTTTGTCATTTTGATAATATTATGGAAAATATTGTACAGTGAAAGTAACACTCAATTAAAACAAACAAACAAACACCCTACCCATAGGGCTGAGGAAGTAGCTCAGTTGGTAAACATTGTGTAATGAATGTGAGGACCTGAGTCCTCAGCACAAGGAGTGGAGGCAGGCAAAGTCCAGAGGCCAGCGGGCCAGCACCAGGCCCGTGAAAGGCTTTCTCTAAAACACACCACCACACACAGTGAAAGACCTGAGCAACAGCATCTGAGTTGTTCCCTGGCTTCCACATATAGGCATATATGTGTGCATACACATACCTACATATACAAACATGCAGATACATACACATACAAAACACCTTAGTATGGTTTGTGTAAAGTTGACAGTGAATAAACTTGTGATAGCTTTATGTGCTGACTCAGCTGGTCTACACTGCTCAGATATTCTGGTCAATTATTATTCTAGAAGTTTCTGTGAAGATGTCTCTTATATGAGAATAGCCTGTAAATCTAGATTTTTGAGTAAATCATACTGACCTCTTTAATGTTTGGGCACCATCCAGTTTTGAATGCTTGGGTAGAGCAAAGGCTGATCTGGGCAAGAAGGAATTTGTAGAACTGTGATTAATTACCCTTATACACAAATGACAGATCTTTCCTGGATCTCATCCTGCTAGCAATCCTGCAGATTTTGGATCTGCTAAACTTTTGGTCATGTGAGCCAATTCCCTAAAAGAAATCCCCTTCCCTGTTGTGTATGTAGCATTTATACACACATACCCTCTCAATTGGGTATGTTTCTCTAGAAACTGCCTAATAATCAGAGTGTAGCTGCTGCACACACCCTTAAGCTTTCACCACCACAGTTAGGTACTCAAGAAATGAGTGAAGTTCACATGTAGAGTCCTTTGCAGACACTTCCTATCCTGGTTGATTATGGGCATTGTTACTCTGGCAGACCAGAGGAACACTCAAGTGGGAATGAGGTCTGCAGGGTGGTATGGTTGGCAGTGCCCTCAGAACTGTGTCAGTTTGGGGAGAGGACAGATAACTAGAGGACGGAGTGTGGGAATGGTAGCTGTGCAGAAACGACATGTGTTCATAACAGTGCAGTTATTTGCTACATGTGGAGCTATATCTAACATTCATATAGAATCAATGTACTTATTATGTCTTAACCCTCTTGGATAACATAAAATGATGATGAAAATTTCCTTCACAAACTGATAGATTAGGTTAGTCACTGCTTAAAACTACAATTTAAAACATCTAAGATGCTATATTTAAAAGTTGCCAGGCGGTGGTAGCGCTCGGCTGTAATCCCAGCACTCTGGGAGGCAGAGGCAGGCGGATTTCTGAGTTCGAGACCAGCCTGGTCTACAGAGTGAGTTCCAGGACAGCCAGGGCTATTCAGAGAAACCCTGTATAAAACCCTGAAAAAAACCAAATAAATAAATAAATAAATAAATAAAGTAAGTAAGTAAGTAAGTAAGTAAGTTGTTAAAGTCACAGTGTCAGCTAGAGTTGAGAAACCTCTCATATGCACGTGAGTGTGGAATTAAAGAATAGGGATTGATAGTGAAATTGTCAATGTTTGGTTGTAAGAGTCATCCAGAAGTGTTACATCCAGTATTCAATGTTATCTACCTGCCTAGGTAGCTTATGAATCAGCGAAGAACCTCATGGATGCATAAAATACCTTCTGCAGTTCTGCAGTAAAGCCAGACAGATGGTGGAACTTGAATGATCACTTAGATAACTTAATCACCACAGTGCATCCAACACTTCAAGTTTGAGTGTTGAAAAGTAATGAGTGAAACCTGCTGTTTAGGAATTGACTTCTGACTCAGAACAATTGGGGTTTCTGGCAGGAATGCTGTCCAGACACTTGACTTCTGAAACCTTGTCAACTGTGGTTGAATACCAATTGTCGATTCTGTTTTTCTGTTGGATATATCAGCAGTTCAGTGACTTGAAGTTGTTGGAAGCAGGATGTAGTGGTGCAAGCCTGTAATCTCAGAACTTGGGAAGCTGAGACAGCAGGATCATTGTTGTCAGAGGCATGGGCTACATACTGAGTATTAGGCTAGCCAGTGCTGTGTAGCAAAGCCCCGTCTCCCACTTCCCTCCAGTTAGCTTCCAAAACAAATAATCTAATTAAAAAGGGCTTAAATTCAGACAAGCAGGGCTGCATGGCTCTAAAGCAGACACTGAGCGTCTTGGGTTGGTGGCTTCTCATCTGTTCTGGAGGAAGGCTGTTTCGGTTTGTTTTTACATTGAAACATAGCTTTCTATTCTCCAGTTCAAAAGTCAAGACCTTTACAATATTGATGCTCTTGTTTGCTTTAATCATGAGCTGAGCCGGCCACTTCATTCATAGAATGCCAGTTCTACCTGATAGGATGTCTTACAGTCTGTCTATTCATAACAGCACATTGTTGACATTTTCTTAAAAATAAAATATAAAGAAAACTTCATTTTTGTTAAAATTATAAAATTCAAGCTTTTGAATGGAAAAGTAGAATTTCATTTTATTTTTTGAGACAGGGTCTTATTTTGTGGTTCTAGCTGACCTGGAAGTTGATCAGACTAGCCTCAAATTCACAGTGATCTGCCTTCTTCTGGCTCCCAAATACTGGGATTAAAGGCGTACAGGTACCCTTCCCTAGCAGAAAGTAGAAAAAAATTTAAAAGATTGTGTATGTGTCGTGTGCAGGTACCTGTGATCCAGGCCTTAGATCCCCTGGAGTTACAGGCACTTTTGAGCCCCCCAAAAGCATCCTACAGATGTACTTGGGTTCTCTGGAGGAGGAATAGGCACTCTTAACTGCTGAGCTGTCTTCAGTCTGAAAATAGAATGTTAAAAATTTGTATTTGCTACTTTGTATTTTTACAAATTTGTATTTGTAAAGCTTTTCTGATGAAAAAGTGTGTTTTGTTTTGTTTTTTGAGACAGGGTTTCTCTGTAACAGTCTTGGCTGTACTGGAACTCACTCTGTAGATCAGGCTGGCCTTGAACTCACAGAGATTCATTTGCCTCTGCCTCCCTAGTGCTTCCCTAGTGCTAGGATTAAACTTGTCAGCCGCCACTGCGTGGCTTTACTTGTTTTTGATAGAGAAGTTTCAGCACGTTGAAGATAAGCATAGTTGAGTGGATGCGTAATGACAAGTGTGGGTTTTAACACGACTAGGTAGACAATGTTTGTGATTTTAGATTTCAGTAATCCAAGAAACCAAGAATGCTCATAATTCTATGAAATGGCAAATAAGATACTTTTCTCTTACCCACTTACATGAAAATAGGCTTACTTACATGAGAATGAGAATAATAAGGCTATTATTTCTTATAACGCAGCCCAGATAACATACTACAACAGTTGGAATATAGAAACAGATGTGAGACTCCAGATAACATTGAATATATAAAGGGCCATTGTCATTACATTTTTAGAGGAAGATCATTTAAAAATACGATAATATATAACAAGGTAATAATTAGACAAAAGCTCTCTGTGGAGCTGTTAGGGATGTAACTTTGTGAGAGAGCACTTATCTGACATGTATGAGGCTCCACGTTCTTCCATACTGCTCTCAGAAAAATAGTTTGTGTTCAGAAAGATCAGAATTTATTAGGCAAACCTGACATTTGATTGTGGCATTATGAAGTTATTACTCTCAGAACTCAGTTCCTTATTCAATTGATTTAGAGTTATTGATAATTTTTGGTGAAATGCTTTAAAATTTAACCAGTTAGAAAGTTAGAGACAGTGGTACGTGAATTCTTTAATGGTTAGTAGAGCACATGGTCGTTCAGCTACACACAGATTTTAATTTTTTTATGTAAACACACACAGTATTATAAACTGTAATAACATCCAAGTATGAGGTTTTTTGTTTTGCTTATAACTAGCTTGTAGCTATATAAAGATGATTATATGCCAGCCTAGTTTTCTTCTGCCCTCAGGGTGACCAGGCACCATTTTGCACTAGGCTGGACTCTGGAATGAAGCCAAGCAGGGAGGTGGTTCTGCAGGACCTTGGTTGGTGCTGAGTGCCAGGAGAAACAGCCGTCTCTCTCTGAGACGGTTCTCACTTTTATTGGAGGTAACAAGGACTGTGTAAACCTTGGGGAGTGGGTAGAGGTTTTCGGTGTTGAGAATGTTTCACTTACACGAAGAGGAATTCCAGGTGCTTGCTGGACATGTCCTTATATGGAGAGAGGAAGTTAAACCTCTAATTTGGCCACCAGGCTACATGACTACCTCATGGGTGGCAAAGTTGTGGATCATATAGGCTGTGTGTGCGGGGTGTGCAGGCCCAGAACAGGGAGCGAGCAGTCCTAACTCCTACTGGTCCCAAGAGGAGGTTTTGGGGTTTGGACATGTCTTGACCTCACTTTTGCTCCAGGTGTGCTCCTCAGTTGCAGGGCTTTCTGGATCCACACTTATACACTAAGTTACAGTCCCACATGGAAAGTGTATGTAAGAGTGCTCAGTGCGGGATGTGAGAACACCAACCATGAAGGACAAGGAGTAGAAGACTCATGCCTTTGGTGAGGAAGGTAAAAAGGGAAGACTGAGCATTTTCTGTGCTGGAAGTTGGAAAGTTAAGAAAAAAATACCTACTGTATTTATTGGCTCCTCCTCCAGCTTCCATTTGCAGCAAGAGACAGGGTAGCCAGCGGCTAGACCTGTTTTTCAATCTGTCCACATAATGTGAATTTCTTTCCTTTTATTTGTTTAATTTATTTACTGAAATAAAATTTGAAGCAAGTTTAGGTAGTGGTTTAGTTATATAAGCCTTAAGGGAATAAATATTTCTTTTAATTTTTAAAAAATAGACATGTAAAATTATGTCTATGGGGAATCCTGTGATTGATTGTTTGATACATGTATGATGTTTGAATCAGGTAAATACATCTGCTAACATATTTCTTTGTGATGAAAACATTGACAATCCTTTTTTTTTTTTTAAAGATTTATTTATTATTATATGTAAGTACACTGTAGCTGTCTTCAGACACACCAGAAGAGGGTTTCAGATCTCATTACAGATGGTTGTGAGCCACCATGTGGTTGCTGAGATTTGAACTCAGGACCCCTGGAAGAGCAGTCAGTGCTTTTAACCACTGAGCCATCTCTTCAGCCCGACAATCCTTTCTTGAATTTTTCCCCCAAAATTTATTTTTGTGTATGCATTTGTGTGGAGGTCTGAGGGCAATGTTAGGAGGTCGGTCTGTTCTATTCTTCCATCATGAGTTCCAATCACACTGAGGTTGTCAGGCTTGGCAGCAAGTACTGTTACTCATTGGGCCATCTTCCCAGCTCCCAACCCCCCACGGCACTCCCCCCTTTCTTCTTTCCTTTTTGAAGTATACAGTTGTATTGTTATGTGTAGTCACTGCATAATGGGACACAAACTTCTCTTTATAATTTAATACTCATATTACTGTTTTCTCTCTTTTTCTACTGGCTCCAGCCTTTGGTAAACACTATTCTATTGGCAACTTCTATCAGATAAATTTTATTTATTTACTTATTTATTTTTTTGAACATGAGTACTTAGTATGTATGTATATTACATGTGTGTATGCCATAGCTTGTGGGTCAAAGGACAATTTTGAGTCATGTTTCTCTTGCCACCATGTATGGGGTTCCAGAGACCGAACTTGGTAACACGCACATTTACATGTTGATCTATCCCACTGCTCTGAGGAAAACTTTAAAACAAGATCTAGATATGAGTGAGATCAAGTAATAGTTATCCTTCTGCATGTCTTATTTCAATGAACATAATGCCCTCTTGCATTTGTTGTACAAATGGTATTTATTTCTTTTTATGACTGAAAATGGTGCAAATTCACCATAGTTTTCAAGGCTGAATTATAGTTTACCATACATTTATCATATTCTCTTTATCCATTTTATCTATTACTGGACACTGGTTAATTAATTGGCTATTAATTAATTGGCTATTGTGGCTGATATTAAACATGAGAGTGAAGATGTTTCTTCAGCTTCCTGATTTTATTTCTTTGTAGTAAGTATGGAGGTGTATTGCTGAGTGGTGGTTGAGGACTCTCCATGTAGCAGTGTTCCTCTTGACAGTGTGTAAGCATCTTTATTCTCTGTCCTCTAACTAGCAGTTGGTACCTGCCTGCTTAGATCTCCTTGTAGCTTTAATTTGCACTTGTCCAATTATTAGTGTCATTCAGCATTCTCTTTGGTAAGTCCATCTACTTTTATAAATGTTTTTTATTTTTTGAAAATTTCATACAGTATATCTGGATTATATTTATGTCCAACTCCCAGATTACCTTTTCATTCTTGTTTTGCTGTGCAGTTTTTACTTGTGTGTAGTCCCATACTATGAGCCCAGTCATTGCAGTGTCTTCCTTCAGTGACTCAGTTTCAAGTGTTGCATATCTCTAATACATTTTAAATTGGTTTTGTAACTGATGAGAGATGGGGGTTCCACCCTTCTGAACTGGTTTACTGGTAACCCATGGTTGACAGTACTGTTATCTTGAAGGCTGCCCTTTTTCCATCCTATGTTCTTACCATTTCTGACAAAGATCTGTTTGCTCTGATGGTAGGGTTTACTTTCAGGTCCTGTCTTGTTTGTCTGTTTCAGGTTAACACCATGTTTGATTCTTTGAGATACTTTGTGCATTCTTTATGAATTTTAAGATCCCCCCCCCCCAGTGTTAAGAATGCTGATATTTGTGAGGGATTGGACCGAACCTGATCGCATCTGCAGTTTGGACTTTCTAACACACTGATTCAGTCTGCCAGTCCCTGTACATGGGAGTCTCTTTCTGTTTTCTGTGTCCTCAAGCACTGGGCAGTTCTTGCTGTAGTTCTTGTTGTAGATGGGGCAAGCATAACAGGTCTGTTAATTTGGTGGAGGGACAGAGCTTTTTGTCTAATTGATTTCCTTTTAATAAAACAGGGATATCCAGCATCTCTTTTCTTTTTAAGTTTGTTTGGTTTTTTTGAGACAGGATCTCATGTAGCTCAGACTTGCTGTGGACTTCTGGCCCTCTCTCGACTCCCTGGTGCTAAGATTTCAGGTGTGCCTCATCAGTCTTGGCTGGGTATCTGTTTTATTCAGCACTGTTAGGCAATGTTAGGTTGTTTCCTAGAAGAACACACTTCCATAGTGTTAATCATCCTGGAGTTATTGTCTACAGCAAAATTAACTGGAGAGTTAGAACATGGTAGATAAAATTCTGTCTTGGCTAGAGTTTCTGCTCTTAAAGAACAGATAGTTTTCATGAATTTTTAGCCTACTTTGTCTAATATTGGCAAAAGTAATGTGCATGGAAGTTTCTTTTAAACAATATTATTTTTAATTATTATTGTCATTTTATTATTTTGTGTATATGGGTGTTTTTGCCTGTATGTATACCCATACACCGTTTGCATGTATTGCCTTTAGAGGCCAGAAAAGAGTGTCAGATCCCTTGGGACTGGACCATGTGGGTACTAGGAATCACCAGTGCTCTTAAGCACTGAAGCCTCCCTCCCTCCCTCCCTCTCCCCCTCCCTCCCTCTCACTCATCCATAGGTATATATTAGTTATGTTTGTTTGTAATGTGTTCATATATTTAATGTTACTTTGGAGAAAAACTATTATACTATGAAGTATCATTTTGCTGGATGGAGTGCTGGCATCAGATTAGTTGGGCTCTGCCTGCCATTTTGGCTGTAGATGTACCTGCAGAGCTTAGGTCAAGTCTTTTTCCAGGCAGCAGTCTGCACATCTGAGAAGCTCTCTTAAGCTCAGGTCCCTCCCAGTCTGGAGAACTCTCACTGAGCATGTTGTGTTGGGAGGGGTTCCTGTTCCCAACTGTGCAAAGATGGTCAGGGTTTCATGTTGTCAGAAGTGTGTTTGAAACTCATTTTCAAAAGAAGGTGGTGAGTCTGCCTTAGCAATTAATTTTATAATTTCGCTGTGATACTAAGGAACTATAAAAACTAATCTTGAAAATTATTTCTGTCTTTTTAATAAGAACTAGCTAGTACCTCATACAGGCACTTTGTTGGATGACTCCATGGTAAGGTGCCAGTAGAACACACTGTGTAGTTAGTGATAATTGTCTTTCATTTTGCTTACTAGCTAGCTAGAGACTAGAAATATGTTGAATGAGAACTTCTGGAACTGACACAATCATGTCAGCCATATTTTCCAGACAAAGATAAAAGTATGTTTGATACATATGTGAAGTGAGAATGGGCTTCTGGGCAGAGAATATTTGAGAGATGAGCTGGCCTGTTTGGTTGCCATGCTTACACAGAGATTATTGCTTAATTATTTGAAATATTTATTACCTATACTATGTCAGACATGTTTGACAAAGAAGAAATAAAATCTTCTCAAATCTTTTACTAAAAGGCAAGCTGAGCTAATGTGAAATAATGTAGTTCTAAGGTCTCTGGAGTATACCTCTAACTATAGGGAGGGAATATGTGAGTTCTTGCATCCTTTACATGGTGACAAGTGTGTGTTCTTTGCACAATGGGATGAAAGACTTGTGATAGTTCTCTTTGGTGGGCAGTGCAGGTAGTGATTAGCAGTCTGGACTTTGGAATGCTTGTACAACTTCCTCATGAGGAACACACACTTGGATTTTGAGATAGTTGACAGGATAAGGAAGCAGATGAGCCCCAGAGTACATGTTTGATAACGTTAATGTTTATTTGTTTTGATCTGATTAAAGGAAAATTCATTGAACAGAAAAATTCAAGGCTTTATGAATTTCTCTTTGAGATCTTTAAAAGAGGTTTTCTAACTACTAAGCAAACTGTTTAAAAATGTGTAATTTCTAAGTTAGAATTCTTTCATTCATTCCTTCTTATGGTACCAGAAATTGAGCTAGGGCCTCACACATGTCAGGCAAGTGCACACTCTGCAGAGGCTGCACCCCTGGCTCTATTTTTTATTTTATTCTGTAGTAGAGCTTTGCTAAGTTGCCCAGGCTGGGCTAGAACTTGTGATAATCCTATTGCCCCAGCTTCCTGAGTAGCTGGGATTGCAGGCATGTACTTCCACACAGGCTGTGCTTGTTAGATTTTAATATGCTATTACTTGTCACATTGTGTTTGATGATGAGCCTGTTGGTAGGCTTTATGTTTTATGAGAATGATAAACTCTTACTCAGAAACTTACCATGTGAAATTTGGGAAGAGCTCTTGGTTGCTTGCAAAGTTTCTCAAGGGCAGACCTTGTGGCTGTTCATTCTTAAATTCAAGCAGGATTGTAATGGATGCTTTTCAAGTGAATGAATGAAGGAGTGAATGAACATAAAAATGCCATTAATAAAATCAAAAGACCGGGACTGCATATTTCTTTCCCCAAATAATGTATACTTAAACAGGAGGACTATTTTATTTCCTAGCTGAAATATTTATGCATTTTATAGTCTAGTCTGTATGATTTTCTGAAGAAATTTTAATTGTGTTCTTATAGCTTATAACCATTAACCTTTCCTAATCATTGAATGTTGATTTTCATATTAAATTTATAGCTTTAATAAGCTGCTCATCCATCAATAAAGTGTTAGACGCAGGATAGCATATGGAAGATGGGGTAAACAGAGTCTGAAGTCAGGTGGCCTGAGTTCCAAGGCTGATGGATCTCTTTCCAGTTTCTGCCCCTGGATAAGTAGCTGAACTCTTCTCAACTACTTTTCCCATCTGTGTAATGTGGGTAAATATTGATGTCAGTACAATTTCTTAGTAACTTTCCTGTTGCTGTGATAAACACCAGGACCAAAAGCAACTTGGGGAGGACATGGTTTGTTTCATCTTACACTTCTGGTAACAGTCCATCATCAAGGGAGTCAGGGCAGGAACTGAAGTAAAGGAAAGGCCATAGGCAGTCCTGCTCACGAGCTTGCTCACCCTGCTTTCTTACTCAACCCGGACCACCTTTCCAGGGGTAGCACCACACACACACAGTGGGCTGGGCCTCCCACTTCAGTTACTGAGAAAATGCCCTATAGACTTGCCTGCATGCTAATGTGCTGGAGACAACTTGACAGTTGAGGCTGTTCTTCCCAGCCGGTTCTAATTTATATTCATTTGACAAAAGCTAGCCAGCACTAAACAATATCAGCTCTTAAAAAAGTGCAGGTGACAAAATAAGCTGCATACATTCTTTCTATATTCTTGTTTTATATGTAGATATACTTTTTGTAGCAGGATTCAGCCATACAGGTAGTGCTAAGATATTCTGTGATATTTTTTATTTTATTTTTTGACATTTTTTAAAAAAAATTAAAAGTAAAGGAAAAATAGCTAAACTATCAGGGTCATGTTCACTCTGAACTCTCCCAGATGTCCCTGCCTCTGGCTGTGTTCCCTATTTTATCTACCATAAAATTTCTACATCCTTTTTTTTTTTCTTTCCATTGAAAGTGAGCATATGAAATGTAAAAGCGTTTTTGTATCTGATTGATGGTATTAGTAGGGGGCACTGAGAGTTTGGTATTTGATATTAAGAACTGTGAGAGAATTGTCTTAAGGATTTTTCTAATATGTGCATGACAGACAGTGTTGAATATATATAGATTTCCATCCTCTTCCTTGTATTTCAGAAAAGTTTGAATCCATTAGTAAAACAGGTATTTTGTTTGTTTGTTTTTTGGAATTTCCAGTCTATTGAGTGTTGGGATTATCTGTATGCTCCACCCTGCCTCACAGGAAGCAAATGGTTTGAACATATAATGTGAACCAAAGGCTTTAAGAGAAGTGTTAGGTTTTTTTTTCCCATACATTTGTTAAAATATTTTAATGATTTTTATATTTGGAAAGGAAGTGAAAAATAAAGCATAAGTTGATTTCAGATTGTCTGAATAATTCATTCATAAATTCATTATATTATATAAGTATCTGTTGAACACCGGCTGTGTATTTTGAGAGACGGGGTTAACACTATGTAGCTCCAGCTGGCCCCTTTCTAATGGTAACCCTCCTGTACTTCCTAGTGCTGGGCTTACCATTGTGAACATAGAACTTGGGAATAGTATTACATTTTCTTTAGATGTATTTTATGTATATGAGTGTTTTACCAGCATGTGTGTGTAACATATGCCTGCCTGTAGGACCCGGGAACCTGGCTCCTTTCCAGATCCAAGAGTAGCTTTTTTTTTTTTTTAAAGAGAAACTGTGTTGTGAATAGATGATGCCTTAGTAGACAGCAGCTCAGTGGTGCACAGTGTGCTATTAGGACATCCCACAGAGGGAAGTTCTGTATGATTATTTGGGAGTGGGCGAGCTAACTTTTACATCTTAGACAGCATAAAATAAAATATCCCAAGTAGACGGGCCCCTTGAGATGTCTGCACCATAAATCCTGCTGCTGTGTTCCAATTGTGTCATTGAAGGAACTTTGGGTTTTCACTGAAAGGCAAACGAAAGTCAACTGCTCCATGAAAAGGTCACCTGATCAACCGTGATTCTTTTTTTATTTAAGATCTCAATGCTTTCTGCATTACCTCCCTTTAGTTCTGTGTATTGTCTAACTTAATTTTGCCCTCTATATCTATATTTCACAATTTAAAGAAGAAGGGAATGTTCTAGGCAGCCAATGTATCTTTTTTTTTTGAGTCATGTAACTGTCTTTAAATTTTGTTAATTATTTTTGTTTAGATATCTTCTTTAAGCATCCCAGATTTTCTTTCACTTATTTTGAGTGCTAATGGGGCTGGGGAATGGCTCAGTGATTAAAAATGAGTGTTCCTTTTGCAAAAAAACTACAGTGTGATTTCCAGCACCCACCTAGGTATCATAGACTTAGGACTTAGGGGGCAGCTCACAGCCACCTGTAACTCCAGCTGCAGAGGATCTAGTATCCTCTTTTGGCCTCTGCAGGCCCAGCATGCACACAGGCACACACCTAGACGTATACATAAAATAATTTATTTTGAATGCTTGCTTTGAGAGACCTTGTTGCATGCTCATGTTATGGCTAGAATGAACACTCAAGATGTGTGCACATAGGGCTAGAGTGTTGGGAAAGGATACTAAGAAGTCTTTTTAGGAAGGTGTGATAAATTATTAGCAGTTTTGAAAATAAAATCAAATGGAAAGAAATGCGATCTTGTTATAATTTTTGTTGCTGCAAGTTTAAAGTCAAAATGGGAACTGGTAGATGTTGGTGTCTACCCAGTGACTGACACTCACACATGGAACACCGTAGAGTTCTTAAGCAGACTGTTAATTGCCAAATGCGGTATTCTAGAAAGCCATTTATTTGAGCTTGAAGTGACAGCTTATAAGCTTGTCACTGTCTTAGCACTATGATTGAACATTTTTTTGTTTCAGAATATTCTCATGGAATACCTTATTCCACTCTGCATATCATTTTCATCTTATTACAGTCATTGAGGGAGACTGGGGAAACTGGAAACTGAGAAGCAGACTTGTTTTTTCCAGTGAGTGGCACTTTCTTCCTTGAAAAGGAAGAACCCTTTCAAAGAACCAGGTGTTTTTTTTATGCCTTTCAGTATTCTTTATTACAGAGAACAGTAGCAGCCCCAAAGGCACTGCTGGGCAAGAAGTGACTATATCTTAGCTGAATTTAAATCTCTGTGCGGGTTTTGCCATTTCTGGTGTCTGTGTTCAGGGACCTAGTATGCCCATGGACTCAGGGTGCCTTGGAACAGGAAAGTCTTTAATTTGACTTAAGTGAAGAATGTCTTCTGTATTTTTGGAATCTTTCTCAAAAAATCTGATTTGAGAGCCAGTTTTTGATGAAAACGGCTCGTAAACAACCCTAAAAAGTTACTAAAGGTCTTGGAAAACAAGTTGCAGTTTTGACCAGATTTGACTCCCTATAGAGTGGAGCTTCTTTGTTAACTGCACCCGTGTTTCCTGCACTTTTTCATTTGAGTCAGGATGTATGAAGAGTTGTAGAAAGGAAAAAAAAAAAGAAAAAAAAAACCAGCTTCAGTCTGTCTGTCTGTCTGTCTGTCTGTCTCTCTCTCTCTCTGTGTGTGTGTGTGTGTCAGAATGACATACCAAGTTTCTGCCTCTATTCTGTCCTTAGTTTTTGAAGGTTTTCAACATAGCTTTAGGAAATCTTAAGACTATTAATTCATTGTGTAATCAGTAGATTATCTAAGTAGCTGTGGAATCTGGTTCTTAAGCAAACGTGTTAATGAATTGGTACATGTGGTATTCTAGAAAGCCATTCAAGCTTGAAGTGACAGTTTATAAAATTTTTGTCTTAAGCTCTTTGATTGGACAGTTTTTGTTTCAGAATATTCTCATAAAACAACAGATACTCTGTGCATAGAAAAAGAGAGCGGAGTTATGGCATCTGGCATTTAATTGCATAATATAAAACTAAATTAATTTAGGAATTTAAGAAATTATAGATGTGCCAGAATCCCTAACTTCTAAACTTAGACTTATACATATAGTATATGTTCAACAAGTAAGCCACAGAACCCTTGTTTTCCGATTTACAGTAATGTTAACCTTTTGAAAAATTTTATTTTTGTTATTTTTGTTTCATGTGTGTGCTTGTGTATATGTGTGTCTGTGTTAATGCAGCATGTATGAAGGTGCCCAGAGAGGGCAGAGGAGGGTGTTGGATTCCCTGGAGCCAGAGTTTCCAGGTGGCTGTGAGCACCTGATATGGGTCTGGGAACCAGTCCCAGCTCCTCTGGAAAGAGCAGTAAGTGCTCTAAACCACTGACCATCCTCCAGCCCCCATTATTAGCTTTTAATCTCCAGAAAGTTTAGAACAAAGTATCTCTAGTTATTCTCTGAATGCTGATGGTAGAGTTACCATTCAAGTCCCTTGGGAGAGAGATTTGTAGTTGTGAATGGCAGGGGACGAGGTCATTGTCTGCTACTTCATCAGCATAAAATAGCAACTATGTCTTGCTACAGCTGCATAATGTCCTGTTGGAGAATTGTGTGTGCTTTGCACACCAACAGAAACAAGCCTGTCTGGATGGTATTTTTTAGCCTATCAGTGATGAGATTTCAGGAGTACACATTTGCTTCTTAGAGCCATCTCTTTTGGCTTTTCTACTTTTTTAAATACTCCATGGATTTTTGAAAACAGTAAAGGAGAAAATAAGATTCACAGAAGTCTATTGCTTATTTTTGTGTATGTGTATACATGGTTGTGTGAGGCGTGCACAGCACAGCACACATGTGCAGGTCAGAGGACAAACTCACTCAGCATGGATCTGAGCTCAGCTAGTCCGGACTGACTACTTACTCAGCGAGACAGCTCCTAGCCTCCAGCTTAAATTTTAAAGTTTATTTAATATTAAGTTCATTTGTTGTAAAGTTAAGGATTTTGGTTAATTTGAGTATGTTGTATTTTCAGCTGTAGGTTTTATGAAACACAAATATAAGTCATAATGAATCTTAGATCTAAATTGAAATATACCATAAAATATACACTAAGTTTTAAAAACAAGTTTAAAAGAAACTAAATATATCTTGTGTTGCATATGTATGTAAAGAAATGATAGTATTTTAGATATATTAGGTTAAATAAGCTTATTATTAGTAGCAGTTTCATTTTACTTTTTTAATGTGGCTACTGAAAAATTTAAGATCACATACCTGGCTCTTGGTATATTTCTATTTGTACTGTTTCAGATGCTAAGAAATCTGTAAAATTTGCTTCTGGAATTAGAGGGTTGCTTAGAGAGTTTCAGCCAACTCTATTTGATTGTATCCAACCTCAGGGATTTTATGCTGTTACAGAAACCAAAGCCCCTGGAGCCAATACAAAAAGCCCTGAGTGGCAGGATGCATTGCAGCCGTGTGCATTTAGGTGGACAGAAGGGAAGGAGGGCCATGCAGTCTGCACTGAGCCACGGCTCTGGTTTCCTGGTGTGGTTTGCTGGGAATGAGACATGTCAGAGGTAAAGATTCCAAGATGTGGGAGAAATGTAACATGACTTGCTGATAGGATTGAGTAGCGAGGGGTGTAGAGCAGAGAACACAGCAGAGTGTGAGTGGAGGCAGCTAGGGAGGGGAGTGCTTAAGAGCCTCAACTTCCGTCCTGGGATTCCGGCTTAGCGTTAAGCACATGAGTAATAAGAGATGTATTTGTAGAGATTAGCTAGTGGTACTAAGAAGATTGGACAAGACAAAGAAATGGGTCAGTGGACCTCACTGTAGGTAGTTGTAGTCATTTCATCAAGAGGAGGGGCCTGGACTTACTTTGGTTAGAGGTGGAAAGAATTGAAGTAATGTTTTAATGGGAAAACAGTAAAACTGTTAGAGTCACAGAATGACTTGAGCTAGATGAGGATACTGTATTTAAACTGACAAGTGGAGAGGAAGAGGGTGAGAGTGTGGAGTCTCAGCCATAGTTACCTTAACACAACTTATCTGTAACTGTAGCTCAGGTAGAGGGATGTTCGAGGGAAAGATATTGTCTTGCTGAAGCAATGGCATCAGGTAAGATTTCCCATGCAGACTCTAAAGATAGGAAGACAGAATTGATTTAGACTCTGATTTCCGTTGTAGCTTTCTTGTTTACAGTTTCCTTAGTTGAGTTCTTCAGCCTCGGAACTTGCTGAGTGTTTATCTGTGTGATGCTAGCCTTAGAAGATGAAGGGATAAGCCAGGCAAATACTGCCTTAGAAATAATCAAGTTCTGGAGGGGAAAGCAGACAAAGAAATCTGGGCTGAGAATGGTGGATTAAGTACCCTTACAGTAAGCTACAGAGCAGCAACGCTGGAGGGAAGGGGGCTTGTGAGAGCATTTGATCTGAAAGGTGAGTTTTCTTTCATTCCTTTCAGTTAACTCTATCTGGATAAGCTTCCTAACTGAAGGCTAGCATGGCGATGATGTCTTAGTCACTACCATCTAGAACTCCTGTGACATGTGGACGGACAGGGCTATTCATTTGTACCTGTTTCTGAGATCTAATAGTACATAAGTGACTTCATTAGTGTGTTGCAGGATTTCTAAAATGAGCAGTAGTTGGGATTCAGAATTTCTCCTTGGGACCTGTTTGTTATTGGTGCTGAATGTCTAAAAGTAAAACTTCAAGAATAACAGTGTGGTGTGCATAGCTTGGAGCCTCCCTCAGTGAGGCTGTGTGTTAAGATAGTGTTTGGATTTATAATTTTATTTCAGAATTGTTAAATGGCTTCTATACTGTTTTTCTAATAGTTGCCTTCAGTGAAAAACTTTGCTTTGGAGTTAGTGTTGATAGATTTTAGTCATGTTTTTATTGTTGGCTGCTTAGTGGATTTTCTTATTTTGTTATTTACTGTCTATTAATTGGGCCAGTGTTATAGTAAAGAATTATGGTAAAGAGAACCTAGTTTAAGCAACTAGATTATAAAGATATTATAATCATATGTAATTTTTGGTTTTGTTTTTGTGATAGGGTCTCACTATGCAATCCTAGCTATTATTATGCTCTCTATGGAACTAGGCTGGCCTGGAGTCTGGAGGAAGTCCTCTTGCCTCTGTGCTGGGATTATAGGTCTGTATCTTCTCACACACACACACACACACACACACACACTCTCTCTCTCTCTCTCTCTCTCTCTCACACACACACACACACACACACACACACACACACACGTTTGCTTTTTTTTTTTTTTTTTTTTTGGATTTGGTTTTTTCAAGACAGGGTTTCTCTGTTTATCCCTGGCTGTCCTGGAACTCACTCTGTAGACCAGGCTGGCCTCGAACTCAGAAATCCACCTGCCTCTGCCTCCCAGAGTGCTAGGATTAGAGGCATGCACCACTACCACCTGGCCCACACACATGTTTTTGTTGCATAAATTAGAGTTAAAAATAATTTAAATTCAGTTTTGGAGCTTAGTCATTAACCCCCTCACCAAATCAATATGATTATTGACTGTGTTATTATTCTCAGTAGTGTACTTTGGGATTTCTAGTGAAGTAGGGATTTAAGAATCAAGATGTATAACATGTGTTGTTTAATGGGTGAGGTGTTTCTCCTAAGCTGACTTGGATTCTGCCATTCTCTAAAGCTTATTGTATATTTCTTAAGTTAACATCAAAGGTAAAAAAACAAATAGTACTTTCTATTTTGAAATAAAACTTCAGACATAGTTTAAGTTTAAAGCTGTCTTTAGATGTGCTTCCAGAGTTCCTTCCTGGAGATCCTTTGAGGATAAAGTGGAACAGGCCAAGTCTTTTTTAAAATACAAAATCGGGTCATGTGCATCAGTACTAGTCCCAATTCAGTTGTTAATTAATGACAGATATAGCTTATACAATTAACTTTGGATTTTTGCTCTCTTTTTTTTAAAGGTTGATTTTTTTCCTTGCATGAAAAGTTCACCTTTGTTTGTTGATGACAGTATACTAACAAGATTTTTTTTACAACTGTTAGAAAATGAATTTTACTTTGATTCATATATTCTAAGTTAATTCTTGCTTAGATTCCTATGTAGGAAGAGTCAGCTGGCGTGTATATTAAAGAATTGTGCGTAAGTATTTGCTTTTAGACTAAGGGGACTAACTTCTCTGAGTTTTATCGCTCTTCTGTGTAACAGTGTGTGTGAGAATTTAACCAAGGCATTTACATGTGGATTCCTGACCTTTTCCATCACTGCTTGTAATTCTGTGATCCTGCCCAAGGATTTTAACCCCCCAGGTGACTGAGATAAGTAACTCATCCAGTGCCCTCAGGAGACTTTGGTGGTTACTGTGTTAATCGTGATGATGCAGGTGCTTGTCACCCCTAGACACTGGCCCCTAAGTGACCTCTGTGGGTAATCTCCTCATGGTAATGAAGCCAGGAGATGGCGTGTAGAGAAGTCCTACCTGTTCTCATTCAGGGAGAACTTGTAACCCTTCCGTCTTTCTTCATGCTTTCCCGGTTTTAGATGGGTTCACTGTGCAGCTTTATGTTCTCTTTTCCATATGTGGGGTGTGTGTGTGGTGTTTAAAATCAGTTACATATGGCCTTTCAAGCTTATATAACATCAGAGGGTACTAACCATGCCTTGTTTTGTTCTTAGGTATTCAGTGTGACTCTGCTAAGTAACAGTGCAGTGAACACCTTTATTAGGAAATGATTTTTCTGTAACTAGATTTGTTTTTTGTAAAAGCTTTTAAGAATATTTAGGGAAGTATTTTTAAAGGTATTTTTACAAAATTTTAAAAAGTTAAGGGCTAGACAGCTAACTTAACGATTTATAGCACTGGCTACTTTCCAGAGGACCCATGTTCATTCAATTTCTGGCCTTATATGGCAGCTCTAGTTCTGGGGGATCTGACGCCCTCTTCTGGCCTTCGAGACATGTTGTGTAGACATACAGGCAAAATACTTATACATATAAAATAAATAATAATTTTAGTCAGGTGAGGTGGTGTACAACTTTAATCCCTGCAAAAGCAGGCAGATCCCTGAGTTCAAGGCCAGCCTGGTCTATAGAGCAAGTTCCAGGACAGCCAGGACCACACAGAGAACCTCTGTTTTGTATCTCCTACCCTCCACCCCCCAAATCATTATTTTGTCTGTGTGCATATCTCTCTGCTGTGTGGGCACCTGAGCCACTGTGCACTTTTGAAAGTCAGCACAATTTTGTGGAGTCAGTTCTTTCCTTCTACCTGTATATGGGTTCCAAATATTGAACTTAAATTTGTTAGGTTTACATAGCAAATACTTTTACCCACTGAGCTATCTCACCAGCTCCGAAGTTCTTAAGTATCCTACCCAACTGCTCCCAAAATGTTTCTGTACCTACACAGTAATAATAGAAGAGACCCAATCTACACACGCTGCCCTCTAACCTCCACTCTGCACCTTTATGGCACAAGCACACCCAAACATACAAATATGTAAAACTAAGTGTGCTCTGTGTGTGTGTGTGTGTGTGTGTGTGTGTGTGTGCGTGTGTGTGCGCGCGTGCTCTAGACAAAATAGGACATTATTAACTCTTGCAACTGATACTGAAATTAATATTTTATACCAAGTATTTATTTATACCAAGAATTTATATTTTTAGAAGTTCTCAAAATAGTTTGATGGATAATTTAATTTAAAGGATGGAAATTTAAAAGATGCCTTTAAATTTTCCCATTAATTAAGGAAGTTAATAATATACATATAGTTCTTTGATGTTTGAGACAGAATCACTCAAATTTTGGGTCCTTTTTCTTTTAATATTCTCTCTCTCTCTCTCTCTCTCTCTCTCTCTCCCTCTCCCTCTCCCTCTCCCTCTCCCTCTCCCTCTCCCTCTCCCTCCCTCCCCTTTTCTCTCTCTCTCTGTGAAAACTGAAGACTTAAATCTAGCGTGGTGGCATATGCCTGTTATCTCAGTACTTTGAGAAACTGAGGCAGGAGAATTGCTATGAGTTAAAAATTAGACTGAGCTACATAATTCAGTTCAAGACAACTGTAGGATGCATAGTGAAATACCAATGCAAACACTGAAACTTGGGGTTGGGGAGAGCCTCCTCAGTTAGAGTGCTTGCAGTGGAATCCCGAGGACCCAAGTCCGCTCCTAACATCCGTACAAGCTGGATGTACCCTGTACTTCTGTACCCTCTTCTAAAGTAGGCAGACACATGAGAGCGTCCAGTCTAGCCAGTGAACAGTGAGCTCCAAGTTCAGGAAGAGACTGTGCCTCAGAGGAATAGGTGAGTGAAAAGAGGAGGACATCCAGTGCCTCTTGTGTCCTACCCACAAGTACAGATGCACGCGCCCACTTCCACCCATGGTTTGCACATATGCTCACATATACACCCCCGCAATAAATGAATCATTTTTTTAAAGCAAAAAAATGAAGATTTAAGTGGATTATGAGTATGGAGTGGATTAAACAGGATTAATATTTCATCTAGAAACTGTGAGGTATGTATGCATCTCTCTGTGTGTTATATGCATGTGCACTAGCCTGTGTGGGTCCATGTGAAGGCCAGAGGTTGGCATTGGGATATATTTTTCAATCACTTCTTTGCCTTAATTTGAGACAGGTTCTCAGTGAGCCTGGAAGCTTGCTGATTAGGCTAGGCTTTCTGCCGGTGAGCCCCAGATCCGTGTCTCTAATCCACAGTGATGTGCTATGGGGCTGGGGATCCGGACTTACGTCCTCATGCTTAGGTCCACCCACTCTGATAGTGGCAGGCCAAATACTGAAGACTGGTAACGGGATTTTTTAATAAGTTGAATGCTGAGTCAGGTGACTTCCAGCTCTGTACGTTCAGGTCTGTGGATTTGGTACTGTTGAGCTCCCCCTTGGAAAGCCTCTTTGGCTTTTGAGCACAGCGTTTGCTGTAGAAGACATTTACTCAACCGTCTTGTGTGTACTTAAACGGATGGTAGCAGAGGTCACTCTCCTTAGACCATGTGCTACCTCTCAAATATTCTGTGCTCACTTCTCCTGCCTTTTCATTGTTCCTGGGTCCTCATGAATGTTCTTCTAACTTACTGACCCAGTATCTTTACCTTTATAATTTTTGCCCTGGTTTTGCTCAGCTCCCAGTTGATATATCTAGTTTGAGCATTTCCAGTTGGACATTATAGGGTACCAAGCAGTAGAATCCAAAGAACTTCTCCTTTCCCTCTTCTTGCTGTCCAGTTCTCTATTGTGATACTATTCTATAGCTTAAAATTGTGAAACAAACTATTTCACACAAATGTAATATCTGCGTGATTATTTAACCTGGTTCTATCTGGGCTCTAGCTCATCCCACTGTGTGTTCCCATCATTTTTATTCCAGTTCTCCTTGGCATCCCTCTGTCAACTGATAGGGGTGGAGAGGGATGCGCTGTCTCTCTCCCCTCCTCCCTTCCCTTTGATAGGGTGGTCTAGGCTGAATTGAACTTGCTGTGTAGCTGAGGATAGCCTCGAACTCTTGATCCTCCTGCCTCTACCTCTCAGATTATAGGCGAATATCACCATACCTGATTTTGCTGTGCTGGAATCAAATACAGCTTTGTATATGCTAGGCAGGCACTCCACCCATGAAGTACATCCCATAGTTGTATTCGTCTTAATGTTATAGTAGTTCAAAATGTTCAAAATCTGTGGTAGTTTTCTTTCTATCCAAGGGGACCAGGCTGAGCATTGAACTCATGAACTTGTGCATGTTAGACAAGCACTTTTGAGTTACACCACTGACAACATCCATGCTTTTAAATGTGGCACATAGGTCATCCTTATTCTTTTACTAATTAGTTATTCCTAAGAGTTTAAAACCTAAGGTTTTCCTCTTTCTACTTCACATACTTTGTGAGATCATGTGAGCCTATGACTGGTACCATGCTGGTTCTTTCTTTTCTTTCCCACCTTTTTGAGGCAATGTCTCACCCTGCAGCTCTGGCTGTCCTGGAACTCATTATGTAGAACAGAGATGCCCATGCCTCTTCTTCCTGAGTGCTGGGATCAAGGTAGGTGTCACCAAGCCTGGCTTCCTGCCATGCTGTTTCCTTCGCATGTGTTTCTGCCTCCCTCCCAGCAAGCTCTCTTCTATTTATTTTTTCATCCCAAAGGTCTCCTCACTCTTGCTCAGGATGCTCCTTTTTGCTCCAGTGAGTATCTGTTTCCCATGTAACCTCAACATTGTCTATTACTCATTCAAACGATCAGTTAGTTTCCCTTTTCTTTCTTATGAAGTCCTAGAAGACAAGGATTTTTATTTGTGTTTGTACGTGATGCTCAATTCCTTGGGAGATGTTTCATTCTTAGATAGGGGCATAGCTGACCATCCTTTCCCCAAACT
Source organism: Apodemus agrarius (assembly GCA_964023405.1). Classification (NCBI taxonomy): domain Eukaryota; kingdom Metazoa; phylum Chordata; class Mammalia; order Rodentia; family Muridae; genus Apodemus; species Apodemus agrarius. The sequence goes on from OZ030019.1 coordinate 52,461,193, forward strand.
AGAAATGATTGCTCTCTGTCACATCTAGCCAGTTTCAATTCCTTAGTTTTGTGTTTATTTGGCCATTGTGTTTGCATTCTTTGTTCATTCAGCAAATTTTGTTGTCTGATGAGTACTAATGTACTAACAATACTACATGCTGAGATTGTGTGTAGAGAATTTGTAGAGAATTATATGTAATCAAGGTTTCAAATTAGGAACAGGGCTTATGTCTGTTTAAGTTTCTGTGGTGCTGAGGAGTAAGTATGTGGTTTGGAATTCTAAGCACACAGTATACCACTGAGCCAGTCCTTGGAGGGATGTTTTCTAAGTATTCTCATTGGGTTTTAAGATTTGTTTTTAATTAGTTAACTGTTTGTCTCCCTACTATGAATAAGTGTCTCTTTTTCCAGTTACATTTTTAGTTATTTGTTGAATTGAGAGTGATTAGATTATCATGTGTCTGACAGAGGGTAGGGCTATAGAATTATATCATTTAAATTGTCTGGAGAGGTGACTCAGTATTTAAAAACATGATCTTGTAGAGGAGTTGTTTGTTTCCTACCACCTATGCTGGGCAGCCCACAGGCAGCTCCAGGGAATCGACACATCCTTCTAACCCCAGGTAACATGCATTCACATAGACACATACATACGCATAAGTAAATCTTTTCTTAAATTAACTAAGATCTTAGAATTTTAGAGCAGAAGGAAACCTTAGTGGCTTAATCCAGTCCTTTCATTTATGGGTTAAATACTTCATGTTTGGATAGCTGAAGTGGTCTTAGCCAGTGTTGTACAACCTTCTGGTGTCAGAGCTTGAATAGAACCTACAGCTGTCAGTTAATTGAATATTGCTTTGGGGGTGGGGGGATGTGTCAAGCTCATTTTGGAATCTGAAGGTACTTATTTTCAATCTGGTTATGAATATTATACTATACCATTTATGCCCATGGTTTTATATATTTTTATTTTTCATTTAAAATTTCTTGGTCAGTTTTATGTATTGTTTTAAAATACTTGTTTGCTCATTTATTTTGTAGTGTTAACAATCAGACCTTGAACATTTTGGGCAAGAGGTGTATCACAGAGCTACACCCTCAATTCTTGATATTTCCCCAAGTTTTAAAATACATTAGTATGGTTATTTATAAGTCTCTTCAATGTCATTTCAATTTGTAAATGTAATGCCATTTAAACATGAAATTTAAATTTTATTTCGCAGGCAACCACACCCCCTAATCAAGGAAGGTCAGATTCTCCAGTCTATGCTAACCTACAGGAACTGAAAATATCACAGTCTGCTCTTCCTCCTCTCCCTGGGAGCCCAGCAATTCAAGTTAATGGGGAATGGGAGACTCATAAAGACAGTTCAGGCCGTTGTTACTACTATAACCGTACAACCCAGGAGCGGACCTGGAAACCACCTCGATGGGCTCGAGATGTGAGCACAAGCCGAGATTTTCAGAGCACAGGAGAGCAAGAGGTATGTATGAGTACATCAGAGCCAACCAGCAAGACTCCCAGTTTCTCTTCATTACTCAGAAATGAAACAGAAAGCTTGGTTTCTTGGTGTCAGTATGGTAGAGCATTTGAACCTCTAAGATTTCCCCCAAGCTTTCTTCAAACCTTTAACTAGTGTACAGATGCTGTCTTTAAAGAGCACGCACTGGTTTCTGCCCACTGCAGGACCTTCTCTTTACTGCATCAGGAGCCAGCACAGCAGATGTGAAACTCATAGCACTTGGGAGATGAGGCCGAAAATCACAATGTCAGGACCAGTCCTGGCTGCATAGCTAGTGTGAGGCTGTCCCATCACAGTGGCTCCCTCACCCCCAAAAGGATGTTTATTATATAAATCAATAAAAAGGAAAGGAGATCCATGGCTAGAACCTAGCCAGAGACACAGAAACAAAGTTACTTAAATGATCAAAAAAATCAGTTTTTTGTGGCCATCAAACTCTTCATGTTTTCCTGACAGTAAGGATACAAGACAACCCTTTAATTCTGCTTAAGGGAAGTAACGATTATTCCTTTGCTGTAGTTGGGTTAATCAGGTGTGAGGGTAATTCCTCAGAACTGTGTTATACCCTTTTCTTACTGCTGCTTTCCTCTCTCTCCAATACCTCCTGCAGGCTGTTGCAGAGACCTGACTAGTTAGTTACATTTTAGGGAAGCACTGTGTTGTGGTGGTTTTGTTTTTTAAGTTTAGTTATGTAGGTAAAAGGTGGGTTGCATTGGTGGGATTCAGTGAAGTCCTGGCTGTCCATGAGGGCCACCAACTCTCACAGGAAGTAGCTAGCAACACAAGTAAGTACAGCGCTCCAGGAAGGAGCTAGGTCACCTGTCCTGCATTTAGCAGATTCTAAGAGCTTTGTAGCTAATATTCCCCTTCTTGTCCTACTTTTCAGTTGGTTATTCATAGCTCTCTTTCATGGTGACTTATAATGTTCACAATTGAGAACAAAAATACCAAAGCAAAACTGCTCAAAAAAAAAAAAAAAAAAAAAAAAGCTAGGAAAGCTCTAGAAAGATTGGGGGGGGGGGTAAAATCTTTATAATTAAAGGAAAGGTTAAATTACAGAACAGTAGAAAAAAATAGATATAACCAGGAATTTTGTATGTATTTCTTAGCTTTTTAATTCTGTAAATGAAAGTGATTTGTCTATCAGGATCTTAATTTATGCTTTCTGCATATCCTGTGTAAGAATAGACATTTACAAAGTCTCTGGACACATCTCTTATCAGTTCTGGAGAAAGGATGCACTTGGGAGGTAAAACTGAGAGATTTTGTGAATCTGAAAATGTCTTTGTATTTAGTTAATCAAATGCTTGAGTGTAAAATTCTAGGGAAATAATTTTCTCTCACAGTTATAAGCTGTCTTGAACTTCACTTGAATTGGACATTTGTCAGTTGCTTGTCTTCCCTCTTAGACCCTGTGAGTTTTTCTACACAGACTGAGGTTTTCAGCCCCTCTCCCTACAGTATGAGGGCCTCTAAGGCATTGGTGTCAGCATCCAGTCCTTGGGTGCCTTAGTCTTTGAATCCATCTTAACTGTGTTTTGCTTTGCAACTGAGGTTCTTACTGATTGCCCCCTGAGGGGATTAATGCCCGTAGTTCTGCTTGGGAACATACCTAGTGGATGGGCATGAAGAAAAGGATTCTGGGCCCGTTAGTTCTCTCATCTTTTGCACCCTGAACATGGTCTCCGAGTTCTAATGCTCTTATTTCTGAGCCAGTGCCAGATCCTGCTGAATAAGCACCTTGGTATCCAATATCCCATTTCCTACCTGCCAGTTTAGACTAAGCTCTCTTCTGCATGGTTAATTGAGATGTTTGTTATCTGCTAACTCCACTCTTCTAGTTCTTGTGAGTATGTATCTTTTTAGACATAATTTTCTGTAGTTATTTTTGTAAAACTTGAAAGGAAGTAAGTGGCCATGCCTCTCTGCCTTACCTTAGCTCAGTGGTTCTCAGCAGACCTAGTACTGCAACTCCTTAATGCAGTTCTTCATGTTGTGGTGACCTGCAACTATAAAATTATTGTTATTGCTGCTTCATAACTAATTTTGCTACTGTTATGAATGTAAATATCTGATGTGTAGGATATCTGATATGTGACCCCCCATGAAAGGGTCATTTGACCCTCAAAGGGTTCAGGACCCACAGGTTGAGAGGCTGTTTTAGAAGCTTTTCTAATGACTTCAGGACAGCGGTTCTTACCTCGTGACAGTGCTTTGCAGGAAAAATGTCCTTGCAGAATCTTGGCAGTGTCTGTAGTAGAGTACGTGTCACAGTGAGGGAGTAGTGGTTCTGTGTTAGAGGCCAGGGCGCTGCTGCTGTTTAACCAGCATCTGACAGCTGTTCACAGCAGAGGGCTATCTGTCTGAGCCTGGCAATCCTGCTGCCCTGGACTGCCACCATGTCTGCTGTATCACAGTTGAACCTTTGCCAGTCCTCTGGTCCTTGAAGCCAGCGGTTACATGCTTTTATTGTTATATATTTTGTTTCTGTTTTTAAGCTTCTCTATTGTGTATTACAACTCAACATTAATCCTTAATTTTACTTTTTCTCCCTCACATTTCTTCTGTTTTCAGTACATGCTTTTAAATTCCCTTGTGAGCTTTTCTTAATGATAGAATCTTTTATTTTTTGGTCTGGAAATGTAGTGTATGTGTGTATGCACACACATGCACTCACACATGCTCAGCACACACAGTGTTGAGTTACTTAAGGACTTAATATAGTTCCAAGTTGGCTTTTGACTTGCTGCTTTTTGTTGGTTTGGTTTGCTAACTTACTCTCATGTTTCTTGGTTTCCATTGTTGATGCTGAAAACTCAGCTGTCATTTTATCCTATAAAGAGCACACTGTCTTTTCTTGCTAGTTGCTCAGATGATTTGATATCTGTAATCTCACTAGGATGTGAATGGTAAAGATGCCTTCATTAATCTCCTTTCTATTGTGGCATCCACTGTAGAAAACCAAATTAAAGGAGGAAAGTTTCATTTGTGCTCATATTTTCAGTCTGTGGTCAGTTGGGTCTGTTGTCTCTGGCTGCTTGTGAGGGAGAACATCGTAGTAGGAGGACATAGTGCAAGAAAGCTGCCCACCTCAAGACAGCTGCCAGGAAAGAGAGAGGTGAGGGGTAGGAGACAGAGCTAGCAGGGAGCCAGGGACAGGTTACCGATTTGCTCAAGCCAGCCCTATCTTATTCATCCTTAACTCAGGTATGGCTTGATCTCATCTGCATGGGTAGCACCCTCCTGGTAGCACCGAGAACTGAGAACCAAGCCTTTCACACATAAATCTTTGAGGCTGTTCTGTATCTAAACTGTAATTATTTTTATTTCCTGTCTGGAAATATATAGTTCTTTGTCCAGTATTGTATTAATGTGATAAAGTAACTAATGTTAATTGTACCTCACAACTTAACAGTGCACTGAAGACAATATATTTTGAAAAGTAAATATTTGAATATTATTAATATATTCAAGTTATCCTAGTATGTATAGCCAAGTAATAAATCTCACTTACTGCATATTTATATTCAAAGAAGAAAATCCTTGTGTTTCTGACTGTTTATAGCCTCTTTCATCAGAAGAAAACTACCACAGCAGTTGTTTCAGCCAGTCAGATAGTCAGTGTGGTTCTCCTCCCAGGGGTTGGTCAGAAGAGCTGGACGAACGTGGGCATACCTTATATACCAGTGACTATACTAAGGAAAAGGTACTTCTCGTTTTCTTCTTTTTCTCATCTAGTTGACAGAATCCTCATGAGATAATTGTGTACTGAGATATAATAGTAATAAACTCATAAGCTGGTATGGAGGTACATATGTATAATCCAGCACTTGGGAAGCAGAGGTGGGATGTTGAGTTTGAGGTTAGTCTCTACTGATCAGCAAGACTCTTTCTCCAAAAAATCTCACGAGAAGTATTCCTCATAGCAATTTTACAATGGATTCATGGTTTGGTAGGTGTGTTGTGGCTGGGGATAGAACACAGGGTTCACATATGATATGTAAACACTCTACTGCCAAGCTAGACCCTGATTCTTGCTTCACAGTTTACATGGGTTACAGCAATGGTGGTTTCGTGGTACTGGTAACCCATTCAGATGAACCTTTGAGGGCAGGCCTGTTGTCATTTGCTTAAAGTTCTTCAATAAAAATATTTGTTGGTATGAATTTTCCAACCTGCTGTTATTACACACTCTCAAATTGCTTATATTTCTTTTTCTACTATGACTGAGTTTTTGTAAATCAAAGACCATGAATCTAATATTTTGTGATTAATTTATGAATGAATATCAATTTTTTAAGTACTACCTGAAAAGTCATTTTAAATGGTGGCTGACTGGTTTGCTAGCTAGCGGTAGGGTTAGGCAAATAGCCCCCTTTCTGCTTCAGTTATTTAGCCCCAGAATGTATAAAACTAGTGGTTTTTACTTCCATAAAAATAAAGGTTATTATTTGTTTATTCTCTGTTCTATATTATATGCAGTTCTCTTGTTACTTAAAAGGCATTGAGTATAATGCATTGGCTGAGGGAAATAATGAGGATTTGTGTAAAATTAGGCTTAAATTGTGAGATTTTTATACCTAAAACATGAAAAATAAGTTTTTAATGTCTTAAACCTGTTTTCAGGATGTTTTAGACCCTCTGCTATACCAGCAGATGTGTGTCTGCATGTATCTGTATGTCATATGTTTCTTACTATGTTGTCAAATGATATTTGAATTATTATCTGACATTTGAAGGAAGGGGGGAGTGCATACTAATATTGAGTATTATACTTACCAAGTGCAAGTGCACTTTCCTACCATGCTAAGCTTCTTGAGTTCATTTGTTTACTTATTTCTTTGTTGCTAGTAGGATGAAATTTCCAAGAATAATATCAGATAATCTTACCATAACCATTTAAACTAGCCTTTATTTAAATTAAACACGAGCCTGTTGTGTTTTTATAGTGGCTCAAGCATGTTGATGATCAAGGTAGACAGTATTACTATAGCGCAGATGGATCTCGGTCAGAATGGGAATTGCCAAAGGTAAGAAGCTTAATGTTGCCCTTATGTGCATAATGTCTGAAGACAGTTGCATGAGACTCATTGTTATTTTTATTTTATTTATTTTATTGTTGTCTTTGTTGTTTTAGAGACAAAGTCTCATTTTGTAGCTCAGACTGGTCTGAAGTTCCCTTTGTAGAGCAGGGTAGTTTTAAACTTAATTCACAGATTTATTCTTAGCTTTGTTTTATTCTTTAAAAAGCAGAAGACCTTTTTTTTTTTTTTTCTTCTGAGTTCATGTGCAGCCCTGTGGTTCCCTAGCATTGTCAGAGATGTAAATTTACCACTTTTTCATCCAGGTTATTCTCAATCAGGAAATCTTTTGATGGCTTGAAACTGGTCTCTTATTATCCCCAGAAAGAAAAGTTCTTTGTAATGCCAGTAGTGTCAGCCTGTCTAGTTGGGCCTTATGTCTTTTTAGGAGAGAGGATAGTGATCTTATTCAAGATCATCATCAGCGAAGGTGTATTTAAGTGAATCAGATATGTGTGAGCACACACACACATTTGACATTACCAGGTATGGATAAACATAGGGCACAGTACAGTTAGTTAAACAATATATTGATACTAAGATTTTATCAAAATATGAGATGCATGTGGGTAATGAATGTGCAGTTCATCATATAGCCTGAGAAGGGAGAGAGATGAATCTGGGAGTTGTATTCAGAAGGCATCAGTGTGTACCTAACACTACGTTACTTTAGAAAAAAGTACCTGAAGCAAATATCTTACTTTAAAACAGTAAAACTTAGCGCTAGGTTCTTATTATAACTTATTTTTATGTATGTGCTTAAAATAATGCACACTAAGATTTTAGTTCAGATTTTTAAAAAGTTTTTTTTATAGGAATTAGAAACATGTTAAAATTTGGTCATCTTTTAAACTAAGGGTATTTTGGTTATGGTGGGTGCTTCTCCTTTTCTCTATTATGTGTACTTAGTTATTGGTGTCTCACACTTTGTTGTGCTTGTTTTGCCCCTCTGAATATTCTGTGCCTAGTAAATTGTGAGTACATTTAAAAGTATGATTATTACCTGAATTAATTTTACATTATTTTTCTTATCACCTAGAAAGGCTTTCTAAATCATAGTAATTACAAGCTCAAAAGCTAGGCCAGGTTCCATGAAATTTCATATATAAACTTACACAGTCACAAGTATTTGCTAGAAGATGATTATATTTCAGAGAAGCCCTGTGTAACAGTTAGGTCTCTTTACAATTAAATATCTGGCACAGGAATTTGGTGGTCTTTAAGCATTGTCATTGTTTAGTTAAGAAATAATAATCTGAAGATTGATGTTAGAAAACACTGAATTGGTTTGTATGCATTCACTTTGGAGAGTAAAAAAATAATGTACTGTGCACACATATTCTAATATATAGTTAGTGAAATTAAAATCAAAGTCATTGAAAGTTAAGATTTGCTGGACTGATTTTAGAGCTGAGAGGGGCGTTGATACAAGGAATCCATCCCTTTCAGGGGAAAAAAAACACATCTATTTAAAGAAGTTTATTTTTACAACTTAAAGCATATAAGTTCCCTACATAAGGTAGCACAATTCTCAAAGCTTTATAGTTCTTCATCTATCTGTATGATCTTAACATTTCAGACTCCTATATGGTTTAATACTGCACTAATAACATTAATTTCACATGCAGTTTTCTTTTGACAGTGATTGTTCTAATTTCTACACAGGTGGTATATTCAGAAGTAGTGTGCAGAACTTGTATACTTTAGAAAAGCAGCAGTATGTCTAGCCTTAAGTGAAACAAAGACAAACCTTTAAACCATTAAATGTAAAAACTGTATGTGTAAACCTTATTTAAGCCTTACGATAATTGTGGTAGAATGTATAAAGAGCTAGGATGTCTCCACTTCATTTACTCTCAGAACAACTCTGAGGCGACAGCTCTGCTCTGTCTATTCTGTAACTGAAGAACAGTTTCAGGGGAGTAAATATTTTACAAAAGACAACTCTAATTGGGTATGTCCAACTCTAAAATCAAGGTCTCAGTCATGGCACAAGGCTGCTCAGTGAGAACACTGAGATGAGACAACTCTTGGTGTGGTATCACTTGACCACTGCCTAGTGATCATGTGTCATTAGGAGCTATTGTAGATTCACATTTGTAGCTTTTACTTATGAAGTGTATTTTGTTTTGTTTAGTATAATGCTTCATCTCAGCAGCAAAGAGAAATAATTAAAAGTAGGAGCTTGGACAGGCGGCTACAAGAACCAATAGTGTTAACTAAGTGGAGACACAGCACCATTGTGTTGGACTCCAACGACAAGGTAAGAGGTTGGGAAAATGTGAATTTTGGCAAGTGTTTTGGGAATTATATTGTTCACAGTGAGTTATAGACATTTTTACTAATATTTATGTAAAATTTTGCTGTTAAACATAATTCTTAGCAAAAATAATAACTTCTTTTGAACAAGTACAAAATGTTATTTTGTTTTAATTTTTCCGTTATTATGTACACATAACGTACTTTGATTATATCGTCTCCTCATTAACCTATCTTACTCTCCCCACTGAACCCCATCTCAACAGAATCTCCCTGCTTTCATCTGTTTGCTTTTATAGCCCATTACATTTAATTGGGTGGAAGGTTATTTACTTGGGCAAGGGCAACTTACCAGTGGCTACACCCCTGAGGAGTAGGATGCCTCCCACTCCATCCATTAACTGCCCACAGTCCCTCAGGGAAGGCTGAGACCTAAGTCCCTCCCTTTGTGTGCTGGAATGCTGACATGCTTAGTCTTGACAAGGTGCTGTGCAGGCAGTCTCTGCTAGTTTGAGCTACATCATATCCAGAAGGGTTTCATAGCACTCCTTTCTGTATTAGTTCTTTCTGCACTCTCTTCCTTGATGGCCCTGAGCCTTGGAGGGTGATACAGATATCCTGTTTAGGGCAGAATGCACAATAGTTACTTAATTCTTGCATGCAAGTTAATGGTTTTGTCTACATGTAGTGTGAAAATATTTTCTTAACTAAATGGCATGAGTTTGTATTTAGTATCAGTTACTATGCATTGGTTTTGGGCTTTGAGTTTTCTCAAATTCTGTACAATAGACCAACTTTTTTGTGACTTACTGATATCTGATGTATGTACTTGACATTTTAGCTAGCATGCACATGTGTGTTTGTATGAATGTATAGTATATGTTTACACACACACACTATTTTAAGCCAATGTTGCAGTCTTCGGTCTTCAGGAAGGTTTATATAGTAAAGGTTTCATTTTCTCTGTCCTAGGAAAGGTTGTGATGTACTGGCTCTATTTTCTCCCATAATACTGCTTTCCTCAGTCTGAGAAGTGACATTCTGTGTTTCTAATAGGGTATGGATTTTGATTCAGGTTTCAGAAAGGATCTTTTTAAACTTCTTAAGCTATACTGTTAGAATATGGTTTTCTTTCAGGGCATTGTGGTTATTTACGGTACATTTGTAAGAACATCAGTCAGATCCATTAGAAGGGGAAGGGGATGATAACATTTCATAATTAGACACATTACCCTTAAAAGGCTCTTTGATAACTTTTGTAGCATAGTTAACAGGTCTTCCCCCACCCCCCAAGACAAAAAAGCAAAAAATAAAAACCAGGATCTTTCTCTGTAGCCTAGGCTGGCTTGAAACTTAGCAGCTGAAAGTATTTGGAAAAGCTTAGGAGGTGTGGCTTACTTGAGGAGGTGTGTTATTACAGGTAGGTCTCCCCACTACACACACCTTGTACTTGTGGATCAGTAATAAGCTGTTAGCTACTGCTCTAGCACTGTTCTTGAAGAGACACCATTTAAAAGAAAACATTTAATTTGGAGGGCTCAGTATTAAGAGAGCTAGACTCCATGATCATCACAGTGGGGGCATAAGCGTAGCAAGTTGCAGTAGCCGAGAGCTTACAAGCACAACGTATGTGCAGGTAGGAACACACCTCCTCCAGTGAGACTGCACCTCCTAATCTTTCCCAAATACTTTTCTCCAGCAAGGGACCAAGCATTCAAATGCATGAGTCCATAAGGGCAATTCTCACTCAGACTACCACAGTGACTGTCCTGCCTTAGCCTCCAGAGTGCTGGGATTATAGGTATCCACCACTACGCCTGGCTAAAATGAACTCTGTTGTTATTAGTTTACCTCCAATGTTTGACTACTTTCAGTCTTAAATCCTTTTGTAAACAGTTGATTTCATTCAACTCAAAATAAGATGTTTAGTGCAACTGAGTGTAAATTAGCCTCTTTATATAAAACAAAGTAGGCTGTTAAAGAGTGTAGTGTACACACTTTCTGTATTTATAGTAACTTACAGAATAATGCAAGTAGACCAGTTTCTAGTTTTTATTTTCAAGAATATTTTACAACTAAATGTAGACATCTAAAAGACAAATTGAATGAATGGTATTTTGGAATCAGTGTTTTTGAAGATGTGTTTGAAAATTTAGGTAAGTGAGATTCCTGGAAGTATTAATGGCAAATATAATCAGTTGCAGGAATTATGTTTCTAGGTATACAGAAACTGTTAACTGCCATATATAAGATGGCAAGGCAGGCCTCTTGTTGAACTGCCTCTCTGCTACCTCTTCCAGTGAGAGTGAAAAGCGGGGATTTGGTGAGATGTACTTAAGAGTTCCTCTTTTCAAGTTTTCTGTCATTTTCAAGGGTACACACACACACACACACACACACACACACACACACGTTTCTATGAGATTTCAGCTTTAATCTGACCCTTGGAGGTGCCTTTACATAGAACTACTTCACGTCCTTTTTCATCTAGTTGCCCTTGGGCAGCAGCGCAGTGACTGTCCTGAGAACAGATGTTTACTTATTTTTAGTAGAAATCTGTCTCTTCGGGTTGGCCTTTGAAATAGATTCACAGCTAATTGCTTCATCAAGTAAATATTTCCATTTCTTTTTTATCATCTAAATATGCCGTCTTAAAATAGGGCAGTCTTTGAGGCTATGGAAAAGAGTCTACACTAGGACAAGCTTATACATAATGGGCATCTACAACTTTAATGGAATAAAATCTGGTATTATGGGCAAGTCTTGTTAAAATGGCATGAATCCTGGTTCTCAGGCAAGATCGCCTTTCAGGAGGTAGTTGTAGGTGTGTCTTTATTATGTCTGAGTGGGTTTCCTATTTCTGCTTATGTGTGGCTTTTACTAACACTATCCATGGATGTGAAGATGTGTATGCACACATTCTTACAGATACATAAATGTACACTCGTTTCTTTACTATAATTATAACTGTATATTCGTGATCACTCTGACTGGAGGGTTTTAAGATCATAGGATATATATCGCTTTTATGGATTATTCAGTCTTTACCTTTTCAGGCTGTTTTAATACATATAGAAGTCATATGACTGAACTCAGAAAAAGTACTGAAATAAGGTTAAAGTCAAGTCTGGATAAGCTGAGTTTGCTTTTCTAGGATTTGTAGATAGATTTTAATACTTTTTCCATTAGTGGTGTTAGCTTTGGTTGTTTCATTGTAAGATTGTCCTCTGAAAGGTTTCCCTGTAAATCTTGATTGCTGTAGAGCTCTGTGGGTATAAATTTACGGGGTGCAAACTGAAGATTTTCCCCCAAGTGAATGAGTGCGGAGATGAGGGTCTTACGCTGGTACTTAAACTGTTCCTAGGTTTGCTGTCAGAATCTTGTAGTTTTATAAGCATAGATGTTAGATTGAGCAGATCTGAAGATGGTGCCCAAAACACTGCTTGCTTGGCCAGGGATTAGTAAGGGGGGCTGGGATGACTTCTCATTTTCTTTTCCTCAGATTAGTTCAAACAACTAGGAGGATGGAGAAAATTTAAATAAAATAGATATTAGTACCAAAAACAGACATTTCAGTCTTACCCTTCGTAAGAAGTAATATCTTTTAGTTTTGATAAACTGGCTGTTTATAGAACCCATTGCTTGTTTTTATATTCTTGTAAACTTAAACATGTAAGTAGCCCCTCCAAGTGCATCATTAATCTTTAAGTGTTAGATTTCTTTGGCATATATTTTTATCTTTATATCTAATTATTGGAGTTACTATAAATTCCTTTAATGACGATAAATGATTTAATTTTCCCATATTGCTTTAGACTAAAAATTCCATTTTATCAATTACCACTTAATTCTTGTGAATGTTTCTAGCATAGCACTTTATAATCATTCTGTCATATTAATAGCACGTTATAGTGGCAACTGATGTATACATAATTTTAAATAGGGTTAATTAAAAGTGATAAGATGCTGTTTTAGTCAACATAGTTACTATACAAACATGGCTATAGGCTATAAAAATTTAATAACATCGTAGTTTTCAGATCGCTGTCATCCTACTTCTAGAGCATCTTGAGATAGAAAATAACAGGAAACAGTTTCCTTTGTTTGCCTTGTTAAGTTCTCCCACTGTGATCAGGGAGAAATAGACATGTTTAAAATAGAGTAACGTTTTTCATTACTTATTTCTTGTAGGATTCTCCAACTACCACAAAACTCTGCTTACCTGAAAATGAATCTCCTCCTACTTCATCAAAGCATCAAGATCCAGTTAGTATGTTAGAAACAGACAGAATAAATAGCCTAGTCTTTTTCATCACTTTCAGGAAATTAATGTTCTTTAAATATAATGTTGAAGTGTTTCTTGTGCCTCTATTAAATTTTATTGGCCTTTTAGAAAAATTATAATTAAAAGTTTTATGAATCAAATTTTATTCATTTTAAAGCCCCTTTTGTTTGAAATATGCTAGTAATTTATATTTACATATATGCTATATTTAAATATATGCCATATTTCTAAGTGACAAATTTATACTTAGTTTTTAAAAGTAAAAAATTCTAAGCCAGGTCTGGTGGCACATGCCTTTAGTCCTGGTACTCAGGAGGCAGAGGCAGATGGATCTCTTGTGCATTCCAAGGCCTGCATGGTCTACATAGTGAGTTCCAGGACAGCCAGGACTTCACAGAGAAACCCCGTCTCAAAAAACAAACAAAAGAACCTTCCCAGAGAATATTACAAATTACACTTCACTTTCTTTCCCAGGCCAGCAGTCTGAAGGTAAGACGTATGCCCTTCCTTCCCAGCAGCGTGGCTGCTCTTGCCGGTCTGTGATTGGAAGAGCTGTCCGTCTGGGCCAGGGAGGACTGGAGAGGAAAAGTCTGACTGGAAACCTCCCAGCAGCCTTCCGTCTCGCGGTGAAGCCCATGTCTGGGCCCTTGACCTCACTCACACCCTCACGCTCACACTCCTGCTCCTGTGCCAACCCCGATCTGCTGCTGCCTGTACTGCTGTCCTCTTACTGGGTGACATTTAACATGCTTTTAAGGAGAACATTTTTAAGCAAGACTACATACATACTTGCTTTTGCTCCTGTCTGTATCCCTAGCTTTGTGTGTCCTCTTCTCCCATACTGTACAACACTCTGGTTAATCTCTCAGCTTTCCTCTGCCACCGAGACGCTGCCCCACCTTCGTCTGGAAGCCGGTGCATAGCCACTGGGATTAGGTTCAGAGTTTGCTTCCTCAGAGACTTTAGGCCGCTCCTCTAGGTTAGATGAGGTTCCTTGTGATCCTACTCCTTGTAGCATGAGTTCTGTTTATTTCATAAAATCAGGAGCAGCTATTGACACCCTCTGTGATCCAGCTCTTGTCGCTGTCTTCTCCGGCAAGGAAAGGCTGTTAGCAGAGACGGGAAGACTCTTTCCTACTGCACAGCCACACAGTAGCTGCTGAGCAAATACTTGTTGATTAGTGAATGCAGCTTTAACACTTTAAAGAGACAAACTTTGATCGTTACTATTTGATGAAGTTGGGTCAGACTTTTGTTTACTAGTCAGACTTTAGATTCTGTGCAGGCACAGGCTTCACTTCTTTCTGATAATTCTGACTTTTGTTTTCCTTTTTCTGCATATATGTGGCAATCCGTGTATGTTTCTTTTTAATTGTTTTTGTTCCTTATTATATTGTATGGTTCCCATCACATTGTATGTACTTTTTCTTTTTAATTAACCCTGAGTAAGCTAAGAGGTAATGATGTGATGTATTTTTAAATATAGGTTGTATACACTTAACAGAAACATCTTCATAGACTGTTTTAATAAAAAGGAATTTCTAATCGTAGAAACAAGAATTTGTAAATTGTCATACAGTTTAAAAGCACTGTTGGTCAATGAGCTTCCATTTGACATCCATTGAACTGTCCTGGATGCAGGGTGCCCTCCAATGGCCACCCCGGGAACTGCCTCCTCAGTGTGCCTTGTTTCAGTGTTCTGTTAACACAGAACAGCTGTGTTGATGCTGCCAGGACTGTTTCCACATAAACAGGGTGTTCTTCCCTCCTCCCACTGAGACTGTCCCTTTGACCTCTCTTCTGGACATCTACTTTGCAGGCCCCTCTGTGCACCTTGTTTGTCCTATTTGTCTCTTCCATTCTGTCTAGTTATTACAGAGCTATCTCCCCTGCTCTGTATGTAGATTAAAATCTTGGCTTAAATGTTTAGTGTCGGTGAAGGTACAGATTTAGAAGGTTTTCTAAAATGTGACATTGAGACAGGCTCTGCTGTCTACCTAGTTGCTTAAACTTGGCACTCTGCTCAGTGTCCTCCCTCCCCTCTATGTATGTCATCCCTGCCCCTTGTGACCCGTGTCTTCCTGGAATCTAGCCCTTTCTCACTATCCTTGGTTGAGTTCAGACCTTTGGCATTCTTCGGCATATCAGTATCAGGGTTCGGCCGACTGCCAGCCGTGCTCTTGTCTCTTAGTGCCTCTCTTCTTGCCACTTGTCTGCCTTGCCTCATAATTGGTGGGCCCTGTGATGTTCTCGGCCTTTCTCCTTCTCTCCCATCTGGCTACTCTGTAGGTCCGAGGTCAGCTCTTCTAGGAAGCTGCTCTGATTCTGTTCTTTGCCTTCCAGGTTGAATTCAGTTCTGTCCAAGTTGAGATTGGGGTCCATGTCTCAGAGCACTTAACATTTTGTGTGGTGATTGGTTTGAGGTATTCTTTACTTTTGGGTATAGCAAGTTTTATTCTTTTATATTCAAATGAGAGTGTTCAATACTTAAAGCCCCAGTGCTTCCATCGTACTTCCTATGGTAATTTGGGGAAAGCACTGGCTCCTTTTGAACAGTGCCTGAACAAATGTAGCCTTTTGCATGTCTTTTGTTTCTCATTTTAATCAGTTTTATGTCTGTTGACTCTGGTAAACATCTCTGACTTACAGTCTTTCTCTTTCTTGCACTCACACTGTCTGTCACTACTGCTGTGCCGTTCCTTTTCACTCTTTATTTTGATACCTGAATCTCATTCCTGCTGCTGCTGCTGCTGCTGCTGCTTTTATGCTATTCCAGCTGTAGCTTTAAAAACATTCCAGAGTCTCACTTCTGTCACTTCATATTAAGCGACCCATCCAGAGAAGTTCTCATTCTTTGGAAAACTTTTACCTGTATCTGATAAAAGGACCGTAAATTCAGAAGGCTCTTATGTAGTGACTTATATATACTTAAAATTGTATTTATGTAGTATCTTGTACATACTTAAAATTGTGTCATTGGCATTTTTGTTGAAAGGCAATAGGGTTCTTATGAAAAGTATCAAACACCTATGCTTTGTAAAATGATTATAGTAAAATTTTGACTAAGTTATTTCCAAGTTTTCAGTATGCCAACAATAAATAAGAATTAACAAATTTTCAACTAGAGATTCAAGTAAAGTTTCAAACATTATCTTCTAAACATTATTGAGAAAGTAATCAATATTATGTTTATATGGTATATAAAAAGATTTATATTTTCTTGTTAAAGTACTTAGAATTTGCTGAGGAATCAAACAGAAATAAATTGTTGGGGCTGGAGAGATTGCTCAGTGGTTAGGAGTATTTGCTGCTCTTGCAGAGGACCGAGTTTGGTTCCCAGCACTCATTATCAGGCAGTGTTAGCCAGTGATTCCAGTACCACAGGGTCTGACCCTTCTGCTGACCTCTGCAGGGACCCACACTGGTGTGCACACAACTGCAAATAGATACACATGAGTAAAAATGACACAAATATTTTTTAAAAAAATAAATTTTGATTTTATTTTCTTTGTGTTTGTATATGTGTTTCAGTTGAGTTATAATTGGCTGCTGTCTCATGTACATATTGTTTAAGTGTTGATGATTATAATAGCCACCAACTCATTTTGATGAATCTCATTTGTATAGGAAACTAATGTAGTGAGAAAGTATTATTTCATGTTTATTTGCAGGAAGAAAACATCAACTAGCTTTTGCTTGCATGATTGCTAGTGATAAAGTTTTGTCACTTTTTCATTTGTAATGTCATGGCTACTCTAGTATTTTCAGGACCCAGTCACCACATGGAGATCTGTATTGTTTTGTTTTGTTTTGTTTTCCGAGACAAGGTTTCTCTGTGTAGCCCTGGGTGTCCTGGAACTCACTCTGTAGACCAGGCTGGCCTCAAACTCAGAAATCTGCCTGCCTCTGCCTCTCAAGTGCTGGGATTAAAGGCATATGCCACCACCTCCTGGCTAATGGTGATCTGTTTAATGAAGCACATACTGACATGTCTTTATATCACATTAATTTTGTGTAGGGTACTGGGCACTTTTGAATAATTTATCAGTCATTTGTCTGCATGGTCATTATCATGTTCTGACAAGATTTGTATTTTTCAAATGTACTATTTATCATCATCACATCACATCACATTCTTTGACAGGCTGACCAGTGAGCCCTTGTCATTTACCTGTTTCCTCCCCCAGTCTGGGGATCCAGGCATGTGCAGCCCCACTTGGCTTTTGTACATGGGTGGTAGGGATTTGAACTCAGGCCTCCAAATTTGCAAAGCAGATAGAAACCATTTTTTTGGTGGTTACTGGTAAAACTCTAATTGCTAACAAAGTATCTAAATGGCTGCTGTGACTTAAGGAGAAAAAGCTATTCGGCCAGGTGTTGTTGGCATGTCTGTGATCTCCTACTACCTGTGAGTAGTGGGGGAAGAGGGAAGGAGTTCAAGAGTAGGCTTGGGGATATAGAAAGTATCAGGCCAGCCTGGGCTGCCTGAGCCCTTTCTCAAAAAAAAAAAATCCTTAATTATAAATTACTGACAATGTCAAGATAAGTATAGTTCTGTGATATAGGTGTGCTGTATGCTAACTAATCTCTTGTTTCTATAGTGCAAGGTCATTTGGATTCCAGTGATTATTATAATTTAGACATTATTTGTATGAATTTTACATTAAAAGTATTACTTTGTTCCATAGGGTCAGGAGAAATATGGATTGTTAAATGTAACAAAAATTACTGAAAATGGGAAAAAGGTTCGGTAAGTATGACATCTTTAATATTCTTACATGTTTATTTGATTGAAGTAAATGAAAACTTATATTCCAGTAGTGCTAATAAAATGGTTTAGGATAATTTTCAATCCTATATTTTCTAGTAAGTTTGTCATGAAATATTTCCTTTGTTAACATATTTAAAAAAGAATATTCATAGGAAAAAGTCTTCAGCTGTGTGTTCCCATGTCAGGTCCTATGACCATAAGTACTCTACAGAGAATTTACATGTAGATGTTTGTGTGTGTGTGTGTGTGTGTGTGTGTGTGTGTGTGTGTGTGAGAGAGAGAGAGAGAGAGAGAGAGAGAGAGAGAGAGAGAGAGAGAGAGACTGACTCCCCAACCCCAGACAGAGTTTCTCTGTATAACAGACCTCCTAGGTGTCTTGGACTTGATTTGTAATTCAGGCTGGACTCAAGTTCACAGCGATCTGCCTGCCTCCCAAGTGCTGAGATTAAGGCATGTTTCATCATGCCTGACCATAGATGACACTTTTAAACACGGTCGACTTCATATTTATCTTGGAGATGGTCCTAGTTCATTACATCACAGCTGGCACAGCAGGTGCTGCTACAGAATAGTTAATCACTAGCAAGTTAATCATTATTTATTGGCAAGAATGTCACTAGACCTGCTCTTAGTATGCATTTAGAGTGCTTACAATTATTGTTGTTACACACAGTATTATACTGAGTATTTTGCTTAGTTAATTTTGCAAATGTAAAATTGGTACAGTGGTTAGAAGTGCTTGCTTTGTGGAGGCCTGAGTTCAAATCCCCACCCCCCATGTAAAGAAGCTAGGTGGAACTGCACATGGCCGGGTCCCCCAGCATTAGGGGGAAAGAAATAGTCAGATGCAAGGGCTCACTGGTCAGCTAGCCAGCCTAGCCAAAATGAGTTCTAGATCAGCAAGACACCCTGTCTCAAGGCAGTAAGGCAGGAGTGGTAGAAGAAGTCACTCAGTGTCTGCTCTGGCTTCTGCCTGTGTGTATGTAGTCATTGGGCACCTGCATACACACACATACATACACACAACTTTTTTTTAAAAGAAAGGAAAATAATTCTTCCTTTTACATCTGAAGTTGGAAAGGGAGAAAAGCATCTTTCATAGTAGAGAAATATGAAATAGATTCACAAACGAATAAAACTCATCCAAAACAGCATAAAAGAGGTCCACACAAAATGAAATAGAAAATACATTTTAATAAACTGTTAGAATCCTCATGACAACTTCTAACATGCAGATAGATGATTTAGATCTACTAAAACAACGGGTGCTGAGATTGAAACAGAGCACTGGGTTTAAAAACAGCCTAAAGTGATTTAGAGCTATGAGTAAGGATGTTAAAGTTTAAAAAATAAAGCAGGAGTAGGAGCCTAGCAAAGAAGAAATGCATTTGAAGTATTACAAACATGAATACTCTAAAATGGCAAAGCAGGGAGCCTGAGAGGTGACTCAGTGGGTCTGAGTGCCTCTTGTACAGCCATGAGGTCCTGAGTTTGGATCCCAGCACTCCTGTAACAAGCCACGCGTGGTCTCCCCACCTGCTTGTGCCCACAGTGCACTAGGGGCAGAGACAGGAGACACTAGGATTTGCTGGCTGCCAGCTCAGCCCCAAGCAAGAGCTTTAGATTTAGGCAGAGACCTTGCCGTAAAGGAAAATGCGGAGAGTAATAGAGGAGAATGCTCCATGTCCTCTTCTAGCCCATGCATGTGTTTGCATAGACTCACACAAACACATACTATACTTCAACATATACACATGTGTATTCAAGAGCATAAAATCATAGGATTGTGAATCTGTTCACGGGGAAGCACTAATGATTAGTAATCATTGATGGGCTAAGGACAGTAACTCAATTGCTACATACACAAAGCCCTGGGTGCAATCCCTAGCTGCAGGTAGGCAGAGGGTCAGAAAGAAGTTCAAGGTCATTCTTGGCTACACACTGAAGCTCAGCCCTAGGACACAATAGACTGAGACTAAATTATACTTCATTGGGCAAATCAAACAGGCAAAAACAGGTGTGCATATACTTGAGGAAATAAATGGAAAAGTAGATCTCACTGACAGGTATTGATTCCTACATTCTAACAAAGTAAGCAAAGCCAAGTCCTTGCAGAGTTCCCACAGACTGGCTGTGTGGGACTGGATGGAAAAGCAGTACTAAATCTCTATAGCATGGAGTTAACATTCCTTTTATCCTTCAGCAACTCAGTTTCCCCTGTAATATTATTATTTACAAATACTAATCTGTGTTTGCTACTTATAAAGAGATTTCTAGGCTTGAAATAGGTACAAAATAATGTAATTATTCTTCAATGGGAGAAACATTTAAGCAAAAAAATTTTAATGGATAATTTAAGATAATGAAGAAGGGAAGATTCTGTCCAGACTAAACCATCAATCACCTTTAAAGTTACTAGTAGGAACATCAGTAGTAGTACAGATGTTTATTGTGAATCTTACTTGTGTATCTAGAGACAGGACAGTAAATTAGTAGACATTTTCTTTTAATATTTTTAATTTTATGTGTATGAGTGTTTTTTCTGTGTGTGTATATATGTGCACCGTGTGCATGTTGGGTCCAACAATATCAGAAGAGGACTCTGGGTCCTCTGGAACTGGGCTTACAGATGGTTGTGAAATACAATGTGGTTGCTGGAAATTGAACCTAGGTCCTCTGCAAGAACAAAAGTTGCTTCTAACCACTGAGCCACCTGTACAGCTTTCTAGTGGTCAGTGTGTTTAAAAGACCCAAATACAGGGCTAGCAAGATGGTTCAGCAGTGAAAATGCTTGCTGCCCAAGCCTGACACCTTCAGTTGGACCCTAGTACCTGCATAAAGATAGAAGCAGAGAATTGACTCCAGAGGTATCCTCTGACCTCACATGCACAAGCACACAAAAAAGTAATACAGAACACTTTTAAAAGACCCATATACACTGGACACTTTTTTGTCTCTGGAATGTGAGTTGGGGGGGGGGTTAAAGGTTTTGACAATGTTGAATATTGATGTTGGAGAATTGTGAGAGTTTCTCATTATAGTATGTGGGTCCAGGGGACTGAACTCAGATTCCTGAGGTTAGCAGTGGGTGCCTTTACTTGATAAGCCACCTCACCAGCCTGTCCTTTACATAAGTTTATATTCAGAGTTTGCACATATATGTTGCCTTTGTAATTCAATAATTTTCAAAATCTTAGCAATTGGTCTGTCATTTAGTATATACTTTTAAAATCTATTATTTAATATATCTAGTATCTATGGAATATACACTTATGCTCTATTTGTATGACTAAAATAAATTAATGTTTTTTTGTTTGTTTTTGTTTTTGTTTTTTTTCTCGAGACAGGATTTCTCTGTATAGCCCTGGCTGTCCTGGAACTCACTCTGTAGACCAGGCTGGCCTCGAACTCAGAAATCCGCCAGCCTCTGCCTCCCAAGTGCTGGGATTACAGGCGTGTACCACCACGCCCGGCTAAATAAAT
Organism: Apodemus agrarius; assembly: GCA_964023405.1. Lineage (NCBI taxonomy): Eukaryota > Metazoa > Chordata > Mammalia > Rodentia > Muridae > Apodemus > Apodemus agrarius. The sequence continues at coordinate 52,482,576 of OZ030019.1, forward strand.
GGTTTTAATCACAGTGTGTTAGACTAGTTCTATGTGAAAACACCTGGTTTGGTTACAGCTATTTTGATCATTTACGTTTCTGACTAACCTCATTTGTTTTGTGTGGGGATTATGTGTCAGATTGAGGCACTAAAGTGACTATGGATGCCAATAGAATCATGTATCTAGTATAAATAGTTCAAGTACTAACCATTAAATTGTGGATAACAATGATAGTGCTAAGTAGGTCTTGGTTTCTTTTGATTGATACTGTTTGATTGATAGCGTTGTTTTCATCTGTATATTTGCAGAAAGAATTGGTTGTCTTCTTGGGCAGTGCTACAGGGTTCATCTTTACTTTTTACGAAAACTCAAGGAAGTAGTACAAGCTGGGTAAGTATTTTTCTGTGGAAATGTATTTATGTGAGTGCTGTAACATCTGAATGTCCAAAAAGCTTGAAGCAAAGATACATTTTGACGTGCACAGACTGTTAAAAAGTCTGGCTGTGTTAAAATCAGTATAAAACTTTATACTTTAAACTAACAGCTCACAACTTGAGCATTGCGGAATATTAATTCATAGGATGTGAAAGCTTTTCTGTGTTTTTAATTATTATTTCAGATACTTAGAAAATAGGTAGTCATGTGGCTGAGCCCACCTTTGTCTGTTTGGTACTTTTGTGACTAGGAGGTGACTCAGATGTCCATGTCAGGCAGTTTCTAGGCAAATAAGAAATGGGGCTTTGTTTGTGAACTGCTGACACTTTATTTTTGATGTTTACTGTTGTTACTTGGCTACTACAGTTGCAGTTGTTACAGTGCTCCCAGGTTGGCACTTATAGTTGCTAATGTTTTGAATGCTGGCATGTTATATATGCACAGGATTCTGCACACCTTTTCCTTCTGCTAAGACAGCCATTTCTCTTTTCCTTCTTTCCCATCATAGATGGGATATTGAGGCATCAAACATTCAGACTAAGGTTTGACAAGTACTAAGTGATAGATCTGGGTTTAGAATGTTGAGTGGCTCCTGAGTTCATACTTTAGATATTTCTAGAATTTTCAGTAATTTCAATTGAAGTGTCAGTATTCAAATAAAATTTAAAATGAAATTTTATACACACACACACACACACACATATCTGGTCTGTTTTATATCCTATCTAACTAGCTTTTTCTTATAAATACTGATTTATTTTAAATTAGGGTAAGACCAATGGTTTGAGGAAAGAGAACAATTATCAAACTCCTAACAGCCTTTTCTTTCCTACATTTGTGATGCAGTCATGCAGAGCAGTGCTGAACCTGCTGAGCTGCACATACCCGAGCTGCTGCTCCTTAGGCTGTATAATGACACTCCAAAAGTCCGTATTAGTTGTATATGAATGTGAGCATTCTAGGATATTTCTTCTTGGGAGCTGGAGAGATGCTCAGTGGTTAAGAGCACTGACTGCTCTTCCAAAGGTCCTGAGTTCAAATCCCAGCAACTGCATCGTGGCTCACAACCATCCATAATGAGATCTGATGTCCTCTTCTGGAATGTCTGAAGACAGCATATATACTCACATATAATAAACAAACAAGCCAATAAACAAATTAAAAAAAAAAGAATATTCTTTCTGTGCCTCACTAACCCTTGAGTTAATTCTCTGTTCGTCCACTATAGTGAAAATAGCTTAGAATATACATTAATATCACAAGAGAGAAATGTTGATTTCTCTCTTTCTTAAAGTAGATTGATCATTATGTATTCCTCCTTTTCCCTGAAGTAAAGTATGTGGTGCCATTGTGTTGATGTATTTCTGAAGAATTGTGTAATTATTTTTTCTTTGTGCTTGTGGCTCAACTTTTATTAGAAGCTGATAGATGCATGAAAGAAAGAAATGGAGAAGCAGTTAAAATAATAAATAATAACCCAATACCTGAAACAAGCTGCATAGTACTCACTCACTCGATAACTCTAATGAGCCTTACCTGCTGACGGTCGTGGTGGAGGAGAGTAGACAGAGTGCTACGAGAGGTCAGCGACATAGCTATCTTTGTGATTTCAGCTTTTCTTTTTCTTAACCTTAGAGACAGACAGACAGACAGACAGACAGACAGACAGACAGAGAGACAGACATAGTTTGAATGCAGCAGCAGAGGAGAACTTTGTGGAATTGAACTCCGGTTCCCAGCTCATGCTGCACTCCTACTTAGCCCTCTCTTCAGCCCTGTGTGTAACTTAAAAAATGCAGGCATGAGGGGACTACAGTTCGGAATTCACTGGGCTAGCCAGTTTTGAATTTGAAGGATTATTGATGACATTTTCATTTGGGAGATTTATTGTTTGAATTTTTACCTTAAATGAAGTTTTATTAATGGTTCAGTAAATACCAATAGTTGTCTTTAAATAAGTATATGATGTATTCTGCAAATACTTCATAAATACCAAGGTTTTGGCAGGATATGTTAGATATCTCTTAGGATTACTGGACATGATTTGAAAGGATCTAGTTTTGTTTCTCCACTCAGTCAGCATGGGTCAAGTGTCAATGTCTGTATTTCCCTGTTGCTACTGGCAGTTTAGTTTGAATGGCATTGAGTTAGTTACAATGGTCACACTGTAAGAGAAGTATAGTTCTTTAGAAGTCATGTCCACATTAAAAATCCCAAGAGATCACTGACAAACATAGCAGACTCTCAAATCTTATACTCAGTCTAGAGTCATGCTCATCTACTCTGTTTCTTCTTTTTTAATCATCATTCTTTCCTTTTCTCAAAGAATAGTTACAGTGAGTAAATGGGACACACACACATTCCACCTGCAATTGAATAAGCTACACACAAATCATACACATGCGTCAGTGCTTACCGAAGCATTCTTTTACATTTTTGGTCGTGAGCCTAGCCTTTAATGGCTAAGCCATCTCTCCAGCCCACTGAAGCATTCTTTTAATAATTATTTTTCATCTCTGTGTGGTGAGGAAGAGAGCAAGGTGGGGGAGGGAGACAGTGCAGGTGCACATGGAGGGCAGAGGACAGCTTTCAGAAGGTGTCCTTCTACCAGTCAGTTCTGGCTATGAACTCTGGTCGTCAGGCCTGCTCAACAGGCAACTTCATTTCACTGAGCCATCCCACTAGCCTTTGAAGCATTCTCTTATACTTTTAAAATTCCCCAAATAGAACTGTTTTTAGGATAGGCCTTTCTGTTTGTGAGTGGTGTCTATGAACCAAGGTGTTTTGCAGATGACTAGTACCCTGCCTCTCACTTAACTCGAACTAGACATTGTCAGATGTCCCACAGAGATAAAGATCACTTCTGTCCTGGTATTCCAGAGAAAGTGGAAGGTGGAAGGTAAGCTACATGCAGGAACTGGCCTGAAGAGGTCGTACGACACTGCCCAGCTCTCCTCAGGAGGAAGGCCAGGGTTTCTGAGCAGAGAGGCTGGGCAGGGCACCTGAGAACCACATGAGTCCTTTCCGTTAGCCTTCAGCTGATGTTGTGAGTATAGGTTAGATGTACTTATTTATGCTAAGTCTAACAAACCACTCGTCTAAAAAAGAAACATGAATTTTTGTAATTACAAAGTACTATAGGAATTCTATATCTTTGGTAAACACCTTTGGGAGTTTGACTATACTAGTCTGGTGTCTGTTCATAGAATTATGTTCTTATGCTACCTGGTTTCACCGTTCTCTTATATGTGCCATTCCCCTGTTGTGTGTTGTTATGAAATCATTTTCTTTCCTTGCCTCATGTCTTTTTGCCAACAGGATTCAATCTATGTGTTCTTCCTTTCTCTGCTTTCTTCTTAGGGGGAAAAAAAATCTGTCCGTTATCAGATATAAAGTTTGGCCCTGTTTTATCTGTCACTGTTGTATCTAGTTGTATTCTCTTTCTACTGGTTGAGGATTTTGTTGTTTTGTTTTGTTTTGTTGTTGGTACCTTGAATACACTGACAGGGAGGTGATTACTATGCTTTAAAAAAGAATGAGAAAAACTGTAGCCAAACATACTGATTCTATCACTGTTTATCTTTAACTGGTTAGTTGTATGTTCTCTTAGATCACCTTAACCATCAACAAAACATACTAGTAGCTAATTAAGTAATTGATTTTGTTTTACTAAGTGTATTTCAAGTTATAAAACATTTGTAATGTTTCTGTTCTGCCCAGAATATTACTGTGTCTGTTATAGCTTTATGGTTAATTGTCTTAGTTACAAAGGTAGAAATGTTTCGGGAGTAAATTACTTTTGGCTCCTATTTCTTGTTTTGTTATGACAAGTACAATGACAATGTGTAAATCTTTACTACTCACTGAAAAGTTGAAGAAAAATGAAGCAGTTGGAGTCTGGCCATTTCTTAAGTGCAAAGCTGCTAAGTAGAACACTGCTGTTACAACTAGGAAGTTATCTCCCACAGTATTGTGGGGCCTGAGTCCAAGGGCGAGTATAGATCGACATGACATTTTAGCAAATGAAACTTCTTATAAAATTCAGGAAATATTTGTAATCTTTATTACATGTAAGTTATAGTTCTTAGAAATTTTAAAGTACCAAGTAATGGCAGTACCATAGGAATAATCTTCTTTTATTCTTACTAAGCAGGCTGAGTAGAAATTTTAAGTTATCAGAGGCTTGCCAACAGAATAAATATGTTTAGTGCACATTTTCTTTCTGCTAATCACTTTCTTGTGTAGTTTTACAAAACATAATAAATAGCCAAGGATTTTTTTTTTACTACCCTTTCCACCTGTTTTCTTGATCTTTCATGGCTCTTGTTATGCTGCTAAAGGCTTTAGCATTTGACGTATAATTTCTAGCAAAGGTTGAGTGAAATGATGGGGCTGAGGGTTTCTGTTGGTCATTAGTTACTGGCAACAGAATTAGGTGACAAGCTAGTAAGTCTTGAAAGCACAAAATAGGATTAGAGGATGTTTCTTAGAGAATGTGTGTGGCATCTGCTTGTGATTTATGTACAGGAGATAATTGGGCATTGCATTTAAAACATAATCTTATATAGCCACATACAGTGTAGTATAAGTTATAGAAATAGAACTGTGAAGCCGCAGTATATCCATGCCCACTTGTTTGCAAATAATAGCATTTCCTGATTTCCTTCTCTGGGAATTAACATGATCATAGCCTGTTAGGTTAAAGGCTCATCAGATTTAGATATACTTTACAATTTTTGAATCTGAAAAGAGAAGGATTTAAGATAATCTGTTTATTATACATAGTTGGTCTTTTATATATACCTATGCATGTATTTCACATAAAGTCTTTTCTCTTTTTCTAAAATGAAGTTTGGGAGTAATCAGTCCAAACCAGAATTCACAGTGGACCTGAAGGGGGCAGTGATTGAAATGGCATCAAAGGACAAATCGAGCAAGAAGAACGTATTTGAGGTAAATAACTCACAGTCTTGGCTTTAGTGTGTACATGTCTTAGGGTTTTGTTGTGACAAAGTTTGTAACTAAGTCATTTGTATCATCATGTTGTAAGGGCACGGGTGTGAGGAAGGGGTATCTCATGTCTTCTTAATGTCACTGTGGCCCTAGAACTATTTTACAGCAATGAGGTCTCTCCTCCTTGTTATTCCAAATCTCCCGGAGCAGCTTGTGATCTGCATCAGTTTTTATCAGTATATAATAGACTACTCTAGAGCTCGGCAGCGTTGCAGAAGGGCTTCCCTCACTTATTTCAGTTAGTGCAGAATAAGAATGGCTGCTTTGCTCTCACCTGAGGACCAGCCATGAGGCTCAGATGGAGTGGGCAGTTGGACTGACTCATTTTCCCCACATGTCCTATATTGGCTCATGGATAGGCTTCTTTCTCCCTAAGATCTCGCTTCTTCTAGAAAGCTAACACAGGCTTCTCCACATGGCAAGTCGGGGTTTTAGCAGGGTGAGAGCTGACAGGGCTTCTCAAGGCCCAGACTTGGAAGTCAACCACTTGCCATGTACTCGGTTGTAATACAGCTCAGAGGCATTCAAGGCCCCGAGTAATAAGAGTTTACCTGGGTCAGAGAGCAGTAAAGTCCATTGCAAAAAGCTGGAGGAATTTTTGAGATGTGTTTGTAATCTGTCTTCTGTTTCCCCATTCTTACAGCCTCATGTCCTAGGCCTTTCATATTTGTAGGCTAGGCACTTGGGCAGCGTTGCCAGTGTTTTCCAAGCAGAATCTACATGATTATTTCTTTACTGTCCTGCCTTATGTTCTAACCCACACTGAGCTCTGCCTCCCAAATGCAGGTTATCTCTAAGACTCAAGACGAATGCTACTACAGTGATGCTACTTACAGCGGTTAGCTTTGTTCTGCTCTTAAGAAACTTTTATCTTTGATCGGGAGCCCCTCCCCTGTCTATAGCAGCATACATTTAGTGTTGGGGGTTGGCTGACCACCTCTCTAGAAAGATGTGTGAAAGGATGTCATTACTTCCTGAGTCAACTTTGCAGTTTCAGTATCTGGTTCCTGAATGAGAAAAGGCTCCATGGTCAAATGCATTTGGACATAGTATGTGTTTTATCCCTAATTTTAGACAATTTCAGTGTTCTGAAACTCCCGAGTTTCAAACTCCTACAGTCAAACTCCTGAGAAATCTCAAAGGAAAGTGTCTTCTTAGTCTTCTTTGACCTGATGCTTTCCAGGTTAATATTTCATCATATCTTACACTCACTATTTATTTATTTATTTGTTTGTTTGTTTGTTTGTTTATTGCCTTACTAAATAGTACTTGGGAAATTATGAGGGAATTGATTGATTGGGAGAAAATTGCCAAATGTTCCTCTAGACAAACTCAGTTATCAGCCAGGAAGTGAAAGGGATGTTTTTATAATTCACAATTGTGAATTGAAGTGTTAAGAAAAACAAAAACAAAACCATAGTCCACTTACAGTCTCTCTCTCTACAGATATAGATATATAGATATAGATAGCCAGACTAAGAAAATTCTCAGGCTATGAAATAATTCTTAAGGTGTGTGCAATACACTACAGACTTTTATTTCTTTACAAATGTTTCAGTTTCCATTGTCTGCATTGCTTTTATACTTGAATTTATTTTTAAATGATAAACTATACTACTTTAGGATCCAGAATTACTAGACTTCCCAACTTCATGTTCTACACGTAACCAGACTGGTACTGACACTGGTGAAAGGCATCCCCTGGCTGCCATGTTACCTCTACTGCTATCAGTGTAAGACTGAGTGCACTGTAGACTTCGGGCTTGGAAGTACATGTTTTCACTTGTTCTGTTGAAAGCACTGACTGTGTTCTTTCCTCACCCTTCTTTTCTCTAAAGCTGAAAACCCGCCAAGGAACAGAACTGCTAATTCAGTCTGATAATGATGCTGTTATTAATGATTGGTTTAAAGTTCTTAGTAGTACTATCAATAACCAGGTATGTATTTGACTTACATAAAAATTTTTTATTGTGGAACCAGCTGTGGTGATGGCATGCCTTTAATCCTAACACTTGTTGGCAGAGGCAGGTGGATCCCTGTAAATATGAGGCTAGCTTGGTTTATATAGTGAGTTCCAGAACAGCCAGAGCTACTGTGTGAGACAGAGCCACCCGTCTCTATCTCTCTCTTTGTTTTCCTGGTTTTCTAATTGTGGATTGTATGTACAAATTCCAGTGTACCGATGGAAAGACTGCGTGCATGTATTTGCTAACCCAGGTGGGAAAGGCAAAGGTCACTTTAGCAGTTTGTGCCAGTGATGTGACTAAACATTCTCACAAAATGTCAGTGGTTTGCATCAGGGTTTCTGTTAGGCACTGGTTCATGAAGAAGGACCAACAGCGCTTAGTGCACAGTACTTACATAGTCCTTACTCAGTGCCCAAATGCATTGGAAGGGATGCTGTTTGATGGAAAGAGGACAGAGGTCAAGTTTTGAAGTGTATGCAGCTGTAGCCTCATGAGTGTGTCTAGTGACACCATGTCTACTTTTCTGCTGCTTCTCTTCTGAAGGTATTCATTGTTCCCTCATCAGGCCACCCAGAGCTGTGTGTTCTCCTCGTTCTTAACTTCTCTGTACTGAGGGCCTTCTAGCTGAGGGAAATGAAAGATAGCACTTATTAAGGGAGATGTGAACTTCTAGCAAATAATTCATGAAACTATATTGTATAATGTATTTTTTTTTGCTTTTATATGCTTCTTTATGAAACCATGACTGACTTTTATTTTCCTACCCAAATAAAAATAACCTTCTAAACCAGTTTTCCCAATGTAACATGATGATCTTTTTGTCTGTATGTATGTCCCTTTTGCTTGCTTTTGGTAGTTTTGATTCACCTGGGGCTTTGTGCATGCTGGGAAGTCTTCCACTGGGCTCATTGCTAAAATGTAGTTGGTTTTGGTAGCCAGTAGTTCATTCTTAGAAGCCTCCTATGATCTTCACTGAAATCCACCTTGAGCCCTGTCTCTTCAGATGCTTCTTCTGTAGCCCATGTAGGTTTTCAATTATAATCACAGTACATGCATGCATGCATGCATATATAACTACATGCGTGTGTACTGGGCAGCAAGCAGTACTACACCACAACTTCTTTGCAGAAGTTATAGTCAAAGGCAGAATAAACAAATTGGGTTATCACACAGTAAGATGTGTTGTACTGTGGTGATGAGGGAGTGTAACATACTCCAAAAACATTAGGAAGGGCTAGCCTAGGGAAGGTACTGCAGGGCAGTGCTGCAGGAGTTTTGTTTTGTATTTGAGATCTCAAGAAACAGGGACTGAGGCAAGCGAAGAAAGAGGAGCATATTATTTATGTGAGCTGTGAAAGTGCCTCCTGTCAAACACAGAAGAGCCAGACGCAGCTTCTTCCTGAGAGCCCAGCACTTGAAGTCAGGTGGGAAGACTGCTGCAGGTGCAAGCCCAGCCTTGGAGAGAGAGGATCTTAAACAATCACAAAATGTTACTGAGAGCCACTGGGTCTCAGACTCAGTGATGTAAAGATGCATTTCCTAAATGATTTCTAGATGGAAGATTTTTGAATCTCACTAAAATTCCAAGTACTTAGCCAGGCTGTGGTGGCACACACCTTTAATCCTAGCACTTGGGAGGCAGAGGCAGGCTCAGATTTCTGAGTTTGAGGCCAGCCTGGTCTACAGGACAGTCAGGGCTACACAGAGAAACCCTGTCTCTAAAAACAAAACAAACAAAAACAAAACAAAACAAAACAAACAAACAAAAAAAAAATTCCAAGTACTTTACTTGTAGAATTTGAGAACCTTATTCTAAAATTCCTTTAGAGATAAAAGAGGCTAAAAATACCCAAGACTTTGTTGAAGAAGGAAGTGAAGGATGCCATGGACACTTTATGCCAGGACAGCACTGAGGAAGAGGGAGGAAGGACAGGCCTTGTGGGACAAAGTGCTGTGCAAGAAGAAATGGCAGTTCCCCTCCCTACGTATACATAGACAGAAATAACCTCAGTGAGAAGGGAGGCGGTCCTTAGCCTTGGAAATGGGGCCCACTGTTTGATATCCTATACAGGGGTCCTCGGTGAGGCTCCGGTAGATGTAGAAGGCACTTTTCAGTGCCTAACGTCTGTGAGCGTTAACTGTCTCCTGCTGTTGTCTCTACACTGTAACAGTGTGGTCTTAAACTGTTGTCACAGGCAACATGGCTGTCCTGTCCAGGAGTGTAAGTCTGACCCTTTTGTCAGAAAGCCCATGGGCTTTTATCACTGACTTCTTCCTAAGTGCTGTTTGCACCACCCACATGCAATGCCAAATGAATCAGTTTTACCTAATGCTCTATGACTTTAAAGATTGATCAAACACCTAAATATATACTATATATATATACTATATATATATATATATATATATATATATATATATATATATATATATATACACTGTACACTGTTTTCCTAAAATCACTGGTAAGAGTCAGTCATTCTGAAAAACACGCTGTTCAGCTACAGCAGTTCTAGAAGTAATGTGTTCCCAACACCTGCAGGTAGCGGAGGCCGATGAAGCAGCTGAAGAGGAGACACCAGATTCACCAGGGGTAGAGAAGCAGGATAAAGAAAAGGACCAGAAAGAGCTGAAAAAACTTCGCTGTGAGTTGTTTCCTCGTTGGCTGATAAATGCCCATAAAAATGCAGCCTTCAGTATTAGAAAAGTGACAGGGTTAGTTGAGTACTATTTTTTAACTCATTGTCACTTTTAACCATAGAATGCATTCATGGGATACAGTAATTGTAAGGGAAGATACCTCAAGAGAAAATATAGTACACTTCTCTTGAGGCCTCTTGGAAGCTGGACTCTTTTGAGTTAAAAATATTTAATTTTGTATAAAATTTGAGTTTTAGACTTTGGAAGTCTGAAGTCAAGGGATAATCGTTCCACAGCCCCACCCCTCCTCCAGGCCTCAGGCAGCCAGCTCAGTGTCCTGTGCTCATGCACACAGCCATGCGCGTGGACCGCCAGAGCATACACGTGGGAGCAGGGCTAAGCTGCCAGCTTTAAGAAAGATAGTTTCAAATCAGACTCCTGTGAAGTCTATTACCGGCCATTAGCTGTGACTCCGCCCCTTTTCTGGCTTAACTAATCCACATGCTTAGTTACCTAGGAGTTTTCTGGCCTTCTAATTAAGTGATTAGAAAGTTACTTCTTTTGTTTTCCAGCAATATAATAAATATTTTACATACACACACATTTTATAACTTTTAGTAATAAAAGTGAAAATTTTACTTAAAATTAGAATAACCATTTCTCCTGTAAGTTTTGATCATGGAATTGATATGTTCTGTGTTATCTATGGAAAAACTCTAATTAGAGAAGTTTTATATACTATCTGTTTGTCTTAAGCAATGAAAGGATCCAGCATGGATTCTTCAGAGCAGAAGAAAACTAAGAAAAACTTAAAGAAGTTTCTTACCCGGCGTCCCACTTTGCAAGCTGTTCGTGAGAAAGGTTATATCAAAGGTATGGAGGAGAAGTGGTGCTCACAGTGATGAGTGTTGGCCGAGTCAGAAATAAGTGAAGTTAAAACTGAATATATCCAGTCGGGCGTGGTGGCGCACGCCTGTAATCCCAGCACTTGGGAGGCAGAGGCAGGCGGATTTCTGAGTTCGAGACCATCCTGGTCTACAAAGTGAGCTCCAGGACAGCCAGGACTACACAGAGAAACCCTGTCTCAAAAAACCAAAAAAAAAAAAAAAAAAAAAAAAACAAAAAACAAAACAAAACTGAATATATCCAATATTTCCATTTTTTATTTGTAAAGTTTTCTGCTACAGAAATGAAAAGCATTTGAATAATTAACACTGATTTTTAAAAAGTGCACAGTTAAGTGTAGCTAAAACATGGAGCCAGATATAAATCTCCAACTTCCATTTTTGAAGCCTGTGTCGGAGGACAAATGAGACGCAGGTTGGGCAGTGGTGGTCTCAGAGGCCATGACAGTGGGGTTTGGTTCTGCATCGCAAGGGTCGGAAGTTAGAAATGAGATAGACAGCCCTAAGAGCCCGAGGGGAGCATGAGCCAACAGCTCTGTTCCTGATTGTTTGCTTTTAGCTGTAACTTAAGTTTAAAATTAATTAAAATTTTTTCCCACTGATTATTTTGTATGTTTCTTAATTAACTTGTGATCACTGTAATGCACCAACAAAGAAAAAAGTGATCCTTAAAAACACATATATCTATGTATACCAACAGTTACTTATAATTGTGTTTATCTCAGAAGGTTACATTTTTAAATTTGTAACTCAAACTAGTGGCATTTGTTCAGAAATAATGAAGATAATGCACAATGTGCATATATGAGTCTGGTTTTAAGTTTGTAACAGATCTTCATTAAACATGTTTGCAAAGCATCTTCTCAGTTGAAAAACAAAGATGAGTGCCATTAAGTGCATACATAAGTAATTCTAGAATATATAAGAATCAGCTTACAATACAACCTCCTGTGTAACTCCAGCTCCAGGGGATCCAATGTCTATGGCCTCCGTGGGCAGTGCACTCACATGCACATACCCACGCACAGACATAAAATAAAAATAATCACTTCAAACAAATGAAATAATGTAGAATTTATTTAATCCCAATCCGGGGTTTCTATCCCACTTTTAACCATTTAGTTCCCAGATAAAAGACACATATAACCTTTATATTTACAGTAAACTTTAACCTGCACAGGAGCTAGGCAGATATCTACCATCTGTGCTATTAGACTCTACTCTCCTACCAACAGCCCCAGTTATTACTCAGCTATTTTCGTCTGGGCTGCTCTTCACTCCAGCTGGCCAGCTCTCAGCACCAGTTTCATGACTCACCTAACCCATGATGGCTTCTCTTCCCCCTCCGCTTCCCTTCCTTCTCTCTTTCCTCTCTTCCCTCTTGGTTCTCCTCTGACTCCCCATCCCCAAGCCCAAGAATCCTAAAATTCCATGTATGTCTCCTCTGCCCAGCTATTGGCTGTTAGCATCTCTATTCACCAATCAGAAATAACTTGGGGGATCCAGGTCACACAGCATTACTTTGGTCTATGAGCCAGTGTTAGCATTAGAAAACCAGCAGCATCAGGCCAACACACTGCACCGTAGCAAAGCAATCAATTGTAGGGGTTCTAGATAAGGACTTCCAGAGAAAGGATGTAGGTCAGTCTGCTGTTCAGAGCCTTCAAAAGAAGTGACAGTGACTGGAAATCAGTTGTCTTAGTTATGGATACTCAGATTCTCCTGAGGGGATTTTTGCCCGGGACCAGAAGTGAAGAAAAGGAGAAGCTCTCTATAGGAGGAATAAAAATACAAAGCTTTCCCACAGTTCAGGAAGACTGCTGTGAGGCTGAAGGGGCACATGGGAATGGTGTTAGGATCCCTGCATGTTTTCTCTTGCACTCTGAAGGACTCAGTCATTTCCTGAACTGACCTTTAGCAAGATGCTTCATTAAAAAAAAAATCTTTTTCAGATCAGGTATTTGGATCTAATCTTGCTAATCTGTGTCAGAGGGAAAATGGAACAGTGCCAAAGTTTGTGAAGTTATGCATTGAACACGTCGAAGAGCATGGTAAGAGAAGACCTCCAAGTTTTATTCTTCACATTAAGCAAAACCATTCATTGGTTCAGCATCGAAATTTCTAGATCTGAGTCAGCAAGATGGCTTAGCTGATAAAGGTGCTAGCCACGAGGCCTGAGGACCTGGGAGAGAACAAGAACTATTTTCTTTGACCTTCACACAAGCTCTATGACACTCCCCACCCTGACGCCCAGCGCGCGCGCGCGTGCGCGCACACACACACACACACACACACACAGAGTAAATAAGTATAATAAAAGCCCTTAAGGGGTTTTTTGAGTGAGGCAACCAGAAGATCCTATAGTCCTGAAGAGAGAGAGAGAGAGAGAGAGAGAGAGAGAGAGAGAGAGAGAGAGAGAGTGTGTGTGTGTGTGTGTGTGTGTAAAAGGAAGCATTTTGTAAGGTCTTCAGATGTCATTTAGTGTTTGATATGTCATTACCTTATCTGCCCAAGTCATTTGGAGTTGCCAGTGCTTAAATTAAGGCAGTGGTGACTAAAGCCAAATTCAAGGACTGATATACCAATGTGAATGCTCCAAGGATGTTCACTCAACAGGAGAATGCTTGTGTTACAACAGAAAGGAGAGCTCAACTGTAAAGTATCTAAATACAGAAGTCCCCAAGAAGAACACAGCTACTTGGTATTTTTATTTGAATTTAACATGTAATCATTCTACCTTCTTGTAGTATACACTGGCAGTGTATTGACTATAGTCACACCATCGTGTGTCAGAAGCATCTGGCACAGTTAGCAACGTGTGTTACCTAGTTTGTAACTTCTCCGGTCTCAGATGTTCTGCCCATTGACTGTCAGCGTGACAGTCAAGGCTCTGCTGGTTACTTGCTCTATGTAAAGCTAAATGATTAATAGCACACTAGAAATGTGGTTTGTTAAATATGCACAGCTTTGTTATTTAATGAGTATTTAATTTTAGATTTAATTATGAATTTCAAGTGATTCTGGCCCATATCTGAAAGTATTATCATGTGATATGTTCTCTACCACTAGATAATTCTACCATAAAGCAATTGGTGAGACACACAGTTGTGGAAAGAGTGCCGGGTTGTCATTATGTGCACTTACATTATAAAATCATGTACAAAAAATGGATGGGTTAGCCGGGCGGTGGTGGCGCGTGCCTGTAATCCCAGCACTTGGGAGGCAGAGGCAGGCGTATTTCTGAGTTCGAGGCCACACTGGTCTACAGAGTGAGTTTCAGGACAGCCAGGTCTACACAGAGAAACCCTGTCTTGAAAAACCAAAAAACAAACAAACAAACAAACAAAAAAACCAAAAAAAAAAAAAAAAAACCAAAAATGGATGGGTTGATCTTTACTTTTGTGTTTTTTTTTTTTAAACTATCTCCAGGTATTACTAATTTTTTTCTTAGTTGGCTTTCTGAGATTTTTTTTCATGAGTTTAGCTACAGTGTGTACCTGATAAAAGATAGAATTACTGCTATTTGTTAAACAGAATTCAGAGTAAATCATTGCCTCTAAAAATCAACCCTGCCAGGTGTCGGTTTTTAGCTAATGTTAAGAATATGAATTCTGAAGCTGGGTGCAATGTGTCTGCAGCTCCAGCTGCTTGGACAGCTAAGTCCAAGGATCACGTGAGCCCAGGATTTCAGGGCCAGCCTGGGCAATGTGATGAAATCCCCACATGGAGACATTTATGCCTCTTTAGAAGACACAAATGAGTTTCTGTCAAACATGAAGTCTTATTTCCTCGTAGGTTTAGATGTTGATGGTATCTACAGAGTGAGCGGCAACCTCGCTGTGATCCAGAAGCTGAGGTTTGCGGTCAACCATGGTGAGAACGCACTCCCTGCTTTCATGCCCACAAGCATTGCCCATGACTGTAAGAATTGGTGCAAAGCAGTTTTTATACTGTCTTATTCCTGCTGTTTTTCAGATGAGAAGTTAGACTTGAATGACAGTAAATGGGAAGACATTCATGTCATCACGGGAGCACTCAAAATGTTTTTTCGAGAATTACCAGAACCTCTTTTTACATTTAATCATTTCAATGATTTTGTTAATGCAATTAGTAAGTATGCTGCTCTGCTTAGTTTTTTTCTAAATATTGAAAAACATTTTACAGATTAAGCTATTGCATTATTCAGACTTTTTTTTAAACAAGTTTTTTTTTCAATAGGTTGTATAACTCTAGAGATTTTAAATACAGCCACCAGATGTCACTGTGCAGTACCAGATTCTAGCTTCCTGACTGTGTCATTGCCTTTCATTCTGTAAGAATTTGTTACAAACTATCTGCTTATTACTTTTTTGTAGAACAAGAACCTAGACAGCGTGTCACTGCGGTTAAGGACCTAATCAGACAGTTGCCAAAGCCAAATCAAGATACAATGCAGATTCTGTTTAGACACCTCAAAAGGTAAGACCGTGCAAGGTGGGAAGTGTCGGATGAAACCATGGCAAGCACAGGGAGGCAGGGCCATCTAGGCCTCATTCTGTCCCCAGATGTGACCCTTGCTGTCTTTGTAAGTTGAAAAGAAACTTGATACTGATGGAAACTGATATTGTCTATTTCTTCTGGTAAAATGCTTTGGTGTGAAGATTTTGCTAAAGTATATATTTTATGTATGTATTTATGTATGTCTCATCACACAGAAGGTGTTCTGACAAGACTGAAGTTAACAGAAGTTGAGATAGCTTAAGTGTGAGGCCTGTTACATTATTTTAAAACAACCTTCATTGCTCAAGATTACTACTGTACAGCTACTTTAATAAATGGTTTTGTTCATACTATACAAAGACCATTGAAATAGTAAAGTAGGGACGGCAAGATGGCTCAGCATGTAAAGGCATGTCCTGGTGTTCTCTCCCTAGGACCCACATGATGGGAAGACTCTCACAAGTTGTCCTCTAATTTCCTCATGTGCTTTGTGGCATGTGTGTGCACACAGATATACAAATGCATGCGTGCACATGCACACACACACACACACACAATAAGTCAAATGTAAAAGTAAATAAAATAATAAAGTACCAGTTAGAGAAAAATTTTTAATAATATTAAATAGAAAGTTTTAATTTCTAGTCCCTGATGAAATATCCCCCCCTATAAAAGATAGATTATTGTTACTTAATTATAACAATTCTGAAAACACAGCTAAAATATCACACATTTAAAGTTTGCCAAAACAAGCTTCATTGTAGCAGCCGGATGGACGGCTTCATGGCTACACATGGATGTGTCTTCCAGCACATTGAGCTCTCATTCTAAATGCAGACTGTTAGCTTCGTAATACAGTTCAGTTTTATTGTTTTTTAAATAAGTTTGTTTTCTCTCCCTAGGGTTATAGAAAATGGAGAAAAAAACCGAATGACCTATCAGAGCATAGCGATTGTTTTCGGCCCCACCCTTCTAAAGCCAGAAAGAGAGACTGGTAATATAGCGGTCCATACTGTGTACCAGAACCAGATTGTGGAGCTGATTCTCCTGGAGCTAAGCACTGTCTTTGGACGTTGACTCTCGGGAACGACAGCCTGTGGAATAGATGCTGGATTCCGAGATTTCAAGTCTTACACGTGGTGTGTTTCGTTTGGGACCAAGCAGTGACTCTGATTTTGCACTTTTTTGAGCGTCAGAGAGGAGGAGGAGAGTGGAGGCACCAGCTGGGCCTCACGGGCTGCTCCGCTGCAAGCAGACAGCAAGCTGTGACTGTGACCTTGGATTCCTTTTATCCTGGATGCTTGCATTCCATCCTCTGAATACCAGTAAACATCAAAACTCAGAATTTTAACCAGTCATGCACACTGGATAATTTGGTAAGGACAGACATGTGGGTCCCTGTGGTACTGTCCTTACTGTCTCCAAACTGGATAATGTAGATTCCTTCTCATGGTTCGTAAGCTCTTTACTTGGTACAATGATACTGTCAGTTACTTTAAAAATGCTCGTGGGCATTTAAGACAAATGAAGTTGATGGATTTGAAACCTGTGTACTGCTTTTTTCAGGGTGTTTGCATGAGTCTTAAGCTCTGAAGCTCATACCCCAGATAGAATCCCTGGGTGTGAAGGTTTGCTGTCTAATTTACTGTCTTACAGCATTCTTGCTAAATACCTTAGTTGTCTGCTGGAGCAGCACACTGACAGGACTTAAAACACTGTGATATACTGGAGTTCTGGTTAGTCTAAGTCAAATCAGGGTATTTGGTACCTGTCTTGCTGTACTGAATTATAGCTAACAATCCTTATTATATTTAGTGCCATATTGAGTTTTTGGTATGACCCTGTGGAAACAGACATTGTTTGATGTAAGTATGGGCTAAGGACCTAATATAATTTACCTTATGTATATAACTGTGTTGTATAAGCTCAGAGTACATCTAACTCAATGTTTCTAATCATGACATTGGTAACTGTTTCCATGAATATTAGGCCTCCTGCAGACAGAGGCCATTATTTGGGGAAGTTAAACTGTGCACTTTTAGGTTTTAATTACATTTATAGGCAGACCACTGCAATGAGAATGGTACTGGGAGATACTGAATAGACTTACTAAACAGTGAGCACACTACAGGAGCAGCTCCTTAGGTTATTTAATATGTACAGAAGACATTAGGAAAATCATTTCAGAATTCTAACCCAGCTCGAATAGTGGAAACATGTAAATTGGATGTTGGATAGAAAATGACACTGCAAATTTGAGTATTTTCTTTTTACATTACTAATGTAGATTGATTTGTACAATAAAACAGGGTTTGGAAGGTTTTGTTACAGGGAGGCATGGTCTGTTGAAGATTTTTAAATGTATTTTTCTAGATTAACTGCTGTATATGAAATGTCTAATCTAATAAAGGAAACTACAATATGCTTAGAGTTTTTTTTCATTGAAAATGTGCATTTTGGTTCTTAATTTTGTTGTTGTTTTGTTTTTATTTACTGACATGCTTTTATACCTCATTTTAGAAAATCAACCAAATCCATATTTCCTGTGGCAGATTGACTTTTCTCACTTTGTGTGTTTTCTGTTCTTCCTGTACCAACATTTCCCTAACACCACACACTTCCTCATCATCAGTGTTTGATTTCTGACCATGATTCTTTTTCCTGGGATTGCATTTATAATTTCCAGATTGCCTTCTTGGGGAACAATCTGTGTGTGTGAATGATCTGTCCAAAACCTTTCTAAGTCTTGTGGCTAAGATATTGTGTGTGTTGTAATCTTCTTAAATAGGTAACAGACTGAGCTGCTTGACAATTCATGCAGATTGCTGTGAGTGGGGAGAAATTCTAAACCAGAATGTATAGACCTGAAGATGCCATTAATAACGCAGTGTGCTTTAGGGCTCTTGTGTCTTGACTTGTGTACCAGGAAATCAATTAGACTCAAATCTATGATCTGTGGTATTCTTTCTCTTGGTGATCATGAACATGTCAAAGGTTTAAAATTGTCCTGTGTTTCTTGTTTCAAAGTATATGTGTGTATGCAAAGTCTTTAATGTTGTATTGGTCTACCACTAATAATTGTATTGTAATAGTATATGTATAATGAGATAAGTGTCTTGTGTTTTCATCCTTTGTGAATTAAAAATTATCGATTGTTTTTGTAATAACAAAACCAGTAATATTTTCCTTTCTTGACAACTTGATTTTTTTTTAGCAGAAAATATATTAAAAGCTACAAATGAATATTATTAGTGGAATTTCATTTACTAATAGACCTTTCTTCAAAATATCATAAAAGAGACAATTGAAAAGTATATTCAAATCACTGTTAAAAATCTAGTTAGAAAAATATTTCCTTAAATTTTGTTTCACTGTGGTATTCTATCTTCTACTCTGAAGATTATGAAATAGCTCTGAAAAGGTGTTATGTTTTAAATAGAAGCAAACCTAATTTTTTTCTTTTGTGAAGATTACAAATAAAATCATGAATTCAGCCAAACTTCAAACTTAGTGGTGAATAGGCTATGATAATACAAATACATACATACA
This sequence comes from Apodemus agrarius, assembly GCA_964023405.1. Lineage (NCBI taxonomy): Eukaryota > Metazoa > Chordata > Mammalia > Rodentia > Muridae > Apodemus > Apodemus agrarius. Next base: position 52,501,546 of record OZ030019.1, read on the forward strand.
TATATACATATATACGTGTGTGTGTGTGTGTGTGTGTGTGTATGTGTGTGTGTGTGTAAAGTGTATGTATAGCTATTTACCAAAGAAGTAAAAACTTGGCCGGGCAGTGGTGGCGCACGCCTGTAATCCCAGCACTTGGGAGGCAGAGGCAGGCGGATTTCTGAGTTCAAGGCCAGCCTGGTCTACAGAGTGAGTTCCAGGACAGCCAGGACTACACAGAGAAACCCTGTCTCGGGGGAAAAAAAAAAAAAAAAAAAAGAAGTAAAAACTCATCAAAACCAGTAGTGGCCAATGCCTGGAGACCTGTGACTATTCTAGTGTAAGAACTCGCATCTTTGAAAGCTACAATATTGGATAGTTAATTAGCCTGCTGCAGCAAAAACATTTCACTCCATTCTTGTGCCAAGAGTGCTTTTTCAGCTTGTGAGAGAAGCTTCTAATTAAAGTAAACATGGGGTTTCCTATTAACACTAATTCTGCAGACATCTGAGTAAGAATCTGCAGAAGTTTGCAGAATACATAGAGGGACAGCCTGTTCTTGCTGCTCTGGTCAGATACATGTTCCAAAGCACCACTTGGACACAAGACTGAAAGTGCTCAGTTTGTGCGGTTTACCTTGTGTCTAAACTTCAACCCTCAGCTCCGATCTGAAATGCATTCAGAAAATGCATCTCCAGTTGATGACTAGAAAAGGTATTTAATATGCCTGCTGTTTGGTTTGTGTCAAAACAGTGTTGGAAATGGGACACAGTTTTGTGTTTTAACATTTTCTAGTATAATAGAGTCCTTAAATGTGACTTTTAGTGGGGAATGAAAGAAAGAGGAGGCCAGTGGGTACAGAAAACCAGGAGACTCATAACAGTAGTGGTTTGAAGTTTCTAGGAAATTTGTGAGCTATAAAGTCATGTATAGCCAAACCGAACAATGGAGAAAGGTGAGGTGTGGGGTGCCTGGTGTGATGGGCTGTATTGCCAGGGCAAGGGTAGTGGTGAATATCTCCAGCTTGATTGTCCTTTCACACATTTCCTTATGTGATCTGGCACTAGAACGATCCCTTTGATTTCCATGCCCGCACACATAGTGCTCACACACAGCACTTGCAGAGCAAGGTAGATTGGATATACCAGTATGCACTTAGCAGAGTCTGGTGTCCTTTCTCTCCTAAGCTCTTCCCTTATTTTACTTCTTGTCATTCTGTTTAGATAAGCATGCTTTAGTAAAGATGTACTGATGTTGGTAGCCAGCTCTTTCAAACAGTTCTAACACTTGGGGTTCAAGGCAAGTGGCATTAAGACTCGTCCTGAACCTTACACTGTTGGTGAGCTCCGTAGATACTTCGGAATGACCTGTGAAGCTGAGGTTGAGCACCAGGGCCTCTATAGGCAGAGCCATGGTTCTGTTTGACATCCAAGGCCTCCTATCCCTTTGGGGCATTTTAAAGAGCAGTGAGAAACTCAGTCTCTAACTGATGGAACAAAGGCTAGTAGGAACCTTCACAGTCACAGGGGTTTGTCTGCTTGTTTTTAACAGATGGGGTATCAAGCCTGGATTGCATACGAGTGCCCCAGATGACAGCTATACTCAGAGTCTGCGGCCAAAAGGTTTTGGTCCTCCCAATAAAAATCTATTAAATGTAGCCACACATTCTGGACTGTTCAAAAATTATTTTAATTAACATTTTATATGATGTATTTTTATCATGTTTTGCAATTCCCAAATCTTTCCACCTTCCTACACTTCAAAGTTCATGTTCATTCTCTCTCAAGAAAGAACAAAGCAAACAATGAAAATCTAAACAACCAATAATACAAAAAAAAAAAAGAAACCCCACCAAAACAAAATTTAAAATGAGCGATAATAAATATCACATTTTAGTTTGGCCAACTAATCCTGGCCATGGAAGCTGCCCCGAAGTGTGCTTGGTATGCCGTTGGAGAAAACCACTTTTCTTTTCCCAGTGGGTATCAATTGCAGATAGTGTCTTAGTCAGTGGTGGGACCCTGTCTTCTCCCCCTGCCCCGCCCCGCCCTGTTTTCCTGCTGGGCCCCCATCTTGACTTGAACAGTGCAGGTCTTGTTTAGGTTGCCACCGTCTCTGGAAGTTAATATGTATCAATCCTGTTGTATCTGTAAGACACTTTCTGAAATCATCCACCACCTCTGGCTCTTAAATCTCTTCTGCATAAATCCCCCTCTCCTACATAGAACCGAACCCTGAGGGGGTTTGATGAAAACATCCCATTGGAGTGCTCCAGGGTCCCTCACTTCATTGATATTGTCTGTGGGGCTCTGTTGATTTCCTTCTGCTGTAAGAAGCTTCTCTGATGAGGGTTGAGCAGTGCACTCAACTATAGGGTTTAGCAGCATGTCATGAGGAGTCATTGCTATGAGGAACAAGTTTTGATTGTTACTTTAACATGGTCAATTTGAGTTACTTTGTGCTGTATTCATAAGTGATCTCTATGTTCGGGATGCCTAAAGCCTTGGACAGTACCAGACTATCCTACATTCACACACAGTTGTTTCTCTTTATCTGTAGGCTTTGTATTTGTGGATTCAATCAACCATTGGTCAAAAAACTCAGGTAGCAAATATTTATGTTTTGTAAGTAATCAAGATGATTTAACGTATATGGGAACGTGCATAGACTCAATACTGCAATACAGTAAATGCTGCAGGATTGAGGGACTCATGCTTCCTGTGGATTTTAGTCTGCCAGGGAACAGTCTTAGACCTGATCCCCGTAGGTACTGAAGGATGGAAGCACCAATTTTTCCGCTGTGCCCTGCAACATTGCCACACACAGCCTGCACTGATCTGTCCTTTGATGTTCTGTTCTTATCACTGGGCATTTCCTGTGCATCCCTGCACTTGCGCTCAGGGGCTGTCATTAAGTAAACAAAGTTAACTTGAAAGCAAACACTGGTACCCAGCAGTTCATCTGATAGCCCAGATAACCACTAGGTGAGCAAGTAGTGGACACCGCATGGTCTCTCCAGACAGAAGGATGGCTTGTGTCTCAGCTGGGATGGGGAGTTCACCTTCCTACTCAGAACAGTGAAGAAGCTTATCAACTGTTCTCTGGATTTCCCATTTAATATGTTTGAACTACCACTGCATAGTTTGCCACCAGCAACAATAGTCATGGGAAGACACAGCAGGAGAGAGGAAGGAGCACTGTAAAGTACATTTAAGTATGACCAGAACTGTGTGGTGTGTGCGTGTAACTTGGTCATTTTGTAGTCTTATTATCAGGCTAAGATAATTTTATGTGACATTGAAATTCTATTCTTTTACACATTGTGCTCATTATTATGTAAATAGTGGGGTAGGGCATGGCTTCTATTTCTCTTCATTCTGGGTGCATAGAAAATAAACCAACCTCTCCCCTTCCCCCCTCCCTCTGCCCCTCCCCCTTGACCTTCCCCTCCCTCTCCTCATCCCTCTTCCCCCTCTCCTTCCCTCCCTCCCTCTCCTCCTCCCCCCTCCTTTCTCCCCCTCCTCTTTCCCCTCCCCTCCCCCCTCTATAAACAGAACTCAGGGCTCTGTCTATATTCATTGATGTTCCTGGACAGACCAATGTGTGCATTCAGCTCTTTAGTGTGTGATAGGCTTTCACTTAGTTCTATATATCAGAGTTGCCCAAATACTGTAGGTGCTAACCACATATGAAAGTTCTTTGTGGTTAAAAAAAAAAGCGTGTCAGTCTGCTGCTTCATGTCCACAACATCACCTTACAGAAACTCTGGCCCGCTGAACAGTAAGCCCACATGCTACTTGGAGCCCTTGGCCCTTAGATTTCTGTTTTCTCTGTAGTTGTAACTAAGCCATCTGAATGCAGTCATACTGTATTTGCCTTTTTATGACTGGCTTGTTCATTTCCTCATGCCTTTATGATTTATTATTTATATACTATTTATGGTATATTGGTGGGTTCCTATCCCACCAAAATTATTATAGCTGAATAATATTTTGTTATCCATTGTCTGTAGGCAAAGTGGTTTATCTTGAACACTGTGGACAATGCAGAAGACAGTATAGGTAACTGTCGATTTAAGACTTGTCCTAGCACTTAGTGGGAGGCAGAGCAGGAGGATCTCTGTGAGTCGCAGCCAAGCCTGTCCTACAGAGTCAGAGACAGCTTTGTGAGGCCCTGGCTAACAATAGCAACAGAAAAGACTCGTGGCAGTGGTATGGAATCTGACACCAGAGACAGCAAGATAAGACAAATTGAGCTTCACGCATTTTGCGTATTAAAAGAAATCAACAAAATGGGGGCACAAAGAGGGATAGAGTATTTACAATCATACCTGGTAAAGAGCTGATACTTAGAACTAAGACAACAAAAACCCAGTTTAGAACAAGCCAAGGACTGGAATATGGAGATATGTGGATGGTGAATGAACCCATGAAAAGAAGCCCAGCATCTGGTCGGAGAAGTCAGAAGAGAGACAGCTTCACACCACTGCTCAGAAAAGGTGTGTGTGTGTGTGTGTGTGTGTGTGTGTGTGTGTGTGCGTGTGCGTGTGCGTGTGCGTGTGTGTGTGTGTGTGTGTGTGTGTGTATTTGTATGGAAAAACTGGACCAATTAATCCCCTATTGAGGATGTAAAACAGCTGGCATTTCGAAGGGCTGTGCTCTCAACTCCACAATCGAAGTAACCACAGTTCAGATGCCTACTAGTCACATCTTGTGGCCAGCATTGTTTCATCCTCAGAGAGCATTCAAGAAGATTGGTAGTGAGGAATAAATAATTACAATTTGGTTTTGCCAAATTCTTAGATAACAATAACTAAGGGATAGAGTGTTTGGTCCTTGTCTGAGTTTAACCTTAGGGAGAAAGTTTCTTACAGTTAAGTGGAGAGTTTCTGAACCTAAGGACCTGCCATAGCATGGGCCTGTATTTTGGGGCTGTCGGAGTGGGCAGAATGTGGTGTGTTTTCCAGCTACAGCTTTATCAAAATTGGATTTAAAAGACACTGAAATTGTCTTGAAAGAAACCCCGTTCTTTTCAAGGAAGATGGGCTGTGCTGTGAGAACTGTTACTAAAGCTGTGTTACAAAATCATTCAAGCTTTAGTGTGAAAGATCTTCTGAAATCCTAGTTAAGAAACTCTGCAGACCTAGTGAGAGCCTTGGGCTCCAAGCTGCCTTACTGAACCCTCTGCAGACTGCAGTGATGTGCTGGAGATGGTAGGAAGGTCTCTAGATGCCTGACTTCCAGACATGAATAACAGAACATCGCTGATATTCTCAAAACAAATCACTGGGTCTGCACATGACTGTACCAGCTGTTTGCCAAAGTGTCATTAACAGCTTCAGGAATTGTTCTCAGAACAGGTGGGCAATTCATAGTTTTGTTTTTCATCAAATTACTATTTGGTTTATTTTAAGAGTGCAGGCCATTTGTTTTTCAGTGGTAATACTCATGCATACTTAACTGCTGTGAACATATTGTATAAGGTTTTTTGTTTTGTTTTAAAAGGTTTATTTATTTCATGTATGTGGATACACTGTAGCTGTCTTCAGACACGCCAGAAGAGGGCATCAGATCCCATTACAGCTGGTTGTGAGCCAACATGTGGTTGCTGGGAATTGAACTCAGGACCTCTGGAAGAGAAGTCAGTGCTCTTAACCACTGAGCCATCTCTCCAGCCCACGGATAAGGTTTTTTAAGTTCTAAGAAGGGAGCACAGGTCCCTTCAGTCTAGCTTACTATGCTTCAGTTCAGACAGATCTCGGGACATGGCGTTGCCCTCTCATGAGGTGGGCTCAGCCCTGCTTCTCAGCAAGTGCAGACACACCAAGCTCCCTGTCACCTTCTCCCTTCCTACTCTGGTTCCCATTAAGGCTTGCTTTTTCACAGTCAGTTGAGTGGCTCTCCTGGAGGCTGCTTGGGACTTCCTGGTGACTGTTCAAAGTGTCATTTTTCCTGGACAAGGTGGACTCCGGTGACAGAGGCATGGGGTGTGAGGGTGTCAAAAAAGCCAACACCACCACATTGACAAAGAAACTAGATGATTTCTGTCAAGCTAGAATTCCAGCATCCTTGCACAACAGTTGTGTGTATTCTCTGAATCCAGCCCCTGGTTAAAGAACCCAATCTGAAGGAATATCCTGATGCCTAGCCACATGCTGTTACTGACCTATGGTTATACCCTGTCTCCTGACCCCCTGAGCTTGGCCAGTGGCACTGTCTGGACACCCTTAGACATCACACTCTGTTTGTCAATACTGCCAGCAGGCCCAGTCACCATCAAGTTCCACAGAGCAAATATCACATGATAAGAGAGGTGTCTATTTTAAACCACCCGTCCAGAAACACCCATGTAGAAACTCAGAGGACTAAGCAATCTCCTGGAAGCCTCCTTACTGGACAAATTCTGGACCTTCGTGTTGATATTTATGTGTGAAGCCTCTTGGGCTGCAGAAGCGACCAGAACCAACACCAGTGCTCACGTGCTGTTGCTAAGGTTAGGGACGGCGGCTGCACTTCCATCAGGTTCATGACAACCAAGCTTCAGCGTGTTTTAAAATGTCCCCAGAGCCAAGCAGGATGATGGCCCGCAGCTTCACAGAGCTCCGGGGTGAAGCCTCATACTGGAGAAGATGCTCTGAAGGTAAGAGGACTTGATAGCTATGATAGCAGCTAGTGGGGGGGTCAAAGTGGGAGGGGGTGGGGAGTAATACCCAGGGAGGCCCCAGCTGCTCAGATGAGGAAGGGAGGGAGGAGCGGGAAGGATTGTGGGAGGGGTTGATCAGGAGGGTGGCAGTGAGCAGCAGGTTGTAAAGTGAATACGTGAAAAAGAATTTAACAAAAAACAAAACAAAACAAAACAAAACCATGACATTGAAGAAAGGTAAAATCAGGCAGAAATATGCAAAACCAAGCAAAATAAATGTTAAAGGTTTCTCAAATACATTTTACTGAAGTTGTAAAAGAAATACTAACCTTGACCTCAGTAATCAAGCACCAAGGTCTAGTCTAGTAAAGTCACTGAGGAAACAGAAGCAAAACTTGTGGCCATTTACTTGAAAGAAATACTTGATAGCCAGGGGAGGTATAAGAGCAGATGATTTTTAAACGGTGCCTTCTACCACATGAAGCACAGTGGTATAGTTAAGATTTACAAAGGCGAGCCGGGCAGTGGTGGCGCACGCCTTTAATCCCAGCACTTGGGAGGCAGAAGCAGGCAGATTTCTGAGTTCGAGGCCAGCCTGGTCTACAGAGTGAGTTCCAGGACAGCCAGGGCTACACAGAGAAACCCTGTCTCGAAAAAACAAAAAAGCAAACAAACAAACAAACAAAAAAGATTTACAAAGGCAGGCAAGGATTTTCTACCTAGAAAAAGTCAGTTTCAAGGGCATAACGTTGATTAGAAGGATGCTCTTGCAATGAGCCTCACTCTAAGTTACAGAACACGCACACTAAACACCATAAAGACACCTACCTAAGAAATGGTTGAGCCAGGCCTGGCGGGGCATGGCTCTAGGGAGGCTGAGGAGGACGGTCACAAGTTTGAAAGCCAACCACAGTTATATAATAAAGCGCTCTCTCTCTCTCTCTCTCTCTCTCTCTCTCTCTCTCTTTCTCTCATACATTACACACACACACACATACATACTTACACACCTACCTGATGATTGATGTATAAGCTTCCCACCACTACAATCAAATACCCAAGGCATTAATATAATTAATAATTATAAGTAATAATAATTAATAATTAATAGCTTATGAAAGATTTATTTTGGCTCAGGGTTCCTGGATTGGTCACCTCGTCATGCTGAGAGGGAATCTTGTCATCTGGTAAGGAAGGGGAAGAATTCAGATCATCCTACCCTTGTGTGTACTGGAGACCACCCGCTAATGAGGGAACACAGCTGCTGATGGACAAGGGAGTGCGAGTCTTAGCAAGACTCCACATCCGTAGCAGTTGACATCACTGCCACTTGGCCTGAGTCTGTGGAAGTGCCAAGAAGCCATCAGAACACCACCAGTGTGTTGTTGTTTTTTTTATGAAGTCACAACAAGCGGAGCTCAGCTATGCATTGTAAGGCAAACCAATACGTGTGTGTCATTAGCAAGGAGTCCTTCTTCATGAGACCTTTCGAGTGTTTCCCTTAGCAAAACATCCTTTCACCTGTGTCTACTTCAGAAAAACACTTTTGATATGACTTTCCAAAGAAACCAGAAGTTTTCACTTCAGTATCTTTTTTCTCAGTTCAGGCTTATTTAGAAACAATGTCGAAGGCCAAATTTTAGTTATTTGGCATTTTACTACATTTTCCTATTATCTGCACTCTTGTTGTTTTTCGTTTTTGTTTTTTTGTTTGTGTCTTTGGCTTTTTTTTGTTTTTTTGTTTTTGTTTTTGTTTTTGTTTTTTTGGTTTCTTTTGAGATGATGTCTCACTAAGAAGCTTTGACTGATCTAGAACATTCTGTGTAGACCAGGCTGGTCTCAAAACTTACGGAAATCCATTTGCATTTTCCTCTCCAGTGCTGAGATCAAAGGCATTTGACACCTTACCCAGACCACAGGACCATTGTGTGTGGTGGAACCCCTCAGCCTTGTGGATAGCCCACACAGTTCTCCTAATCTGTGTGCTGTGAGTGACACCCCGGTAGTTTGAAACTGACTGGGAGGGTATTTAGACTAACTCGGATTAATCATGGAGTGTTTGGTTGACTTGTCAAAACAGTCGCTGGAAGAAGTCTTGAGGCTGATGAGAGCTGAAACGGTGCCTGTCTGGTTCCCACTGTCAGCAGGACAAAACTGACAAAGTGGTCTCCCAAGACTCAGACAGCAGATGACCTCATTCAGCAGAGAGACAGACACACGCCTGATCTGTTGTCCTCTGTTTACTTGCTGATGCAAATGAAGGAGTTCCCGGCTTGCCTGCCAGATTACTCATTAATCAGTTGTAACTGTGGGATGGCTGCAGGTACAAGAATTTTTGGGAAAAGTTAATAAAAAACTAAATAAATAAACCCTGAGAAATTGTGTGGAATTTGTTATAAAGTGTTTCACTAAATAAAATATGTTTCACTAAATTCGTTTCAACGTATCTACGTGTATTTCCTGCTGTTATTAAGCAGCACATTCCAGAAAGGGAAGCGTAATAAATGTTAGTTGCTTTTGCTATTAGCATGGTAATAACAGCATCATCGCAGACACAGAGTAGCAGGCTAGCACAGGACCGTGGAGGGGTGCTGAGAGGAAGCATGACAGGTGCACGGTGCTGCCTAGGGGGAGGCCGGGGCTGGGTGCTTAGCACGGACCACACGCCACGCTCAGACGTTCATAGAGCCAAGGGAATCCATTCATCCTGACGGAAAATGGAGGCCCAGAGTCAAGTTCCACCTCGCTGATACCTTCAGAAGGGCACAGCGGTGTGGCTACTTTTAACAAGGTCAGTGTAGGTATGGAAACGAGAGGACACTTGGGAGGCCAGGACGCCTTTATTCTGAAGTTCACCGGGAATGAAATGAAATACAATGTTGGGTTTAGTCAGCAATGCAGAGTCTGGTTTTAGCACACAGAGACCCGTGGGTGTCAAAACAAGTCGTCCCATGGGAATGTGACAAACACACTTTAATGAGAGCAGAGGTGGGAGAAGAAAGACTCGGTAAATAGCTGTCTGGGAGACTCTGACAAATGCCCAAGCCAAACAGGAAGCCAAGCTGCCTGTGTGGAACACATCACCAAAATGCCCATGCAGCGGTGTGGCTCTGTGAGGATAGTAGAAAATATTTATGACGGTTAAGAAGGAGCTGGTCAGCAAGAGGGACTTCTTTTCTTTAAAAAAAAAAAACACGGGGTTTCTCTGTATAGCCCTGGCTGTCCTGGAACTCACTCTGTAGACCAGGCTGGCCTCGAACTCAGAAATCCACCTGCCTCTGCCTCCCAGAGCGCTGGGATTACAGGCGTGCGCCACCACCGCCCGGCACAAGAGGCACTTCTAAACCATAGCCAGGGTCCCCGTAGGCGGGGCTGAAGACACGGCAGAGATGAATCCCAGAGGCAAGGAAAGCCATGGGAAGGAGCCAGCAGCTCAGACGGGCTTTTCTCCAGGACCAGACTGGCTCCAGGGCACTTCGCCTCTTCAAGATCCTGCTGACAGAAACCCAAAACACGTCCACGGTGCTGGGGTAGCAGCAGGGACAACAATCGCGAGCCTCGGTTGAGGAAGGGAAACTTGGACTATGGTGTTGTGCTCATGGAATCCCAGAGCGAGAGAGAAACTGAGGCAGGATGATTTTGAGTTTGAGGTAAGCCTGTGCTGCATTGTGAGGCTCTGGGAAAAAAAAATATTTGAAAATATCGGAATCAACAAAACCTTTTTATGAAATTACACCCAACATCTCAGAGAATGCTTAGCCTCTGGTGCGTCTCGGCTTAATAACTGCAGCAGATAGGAATAACTGGCGTTGTAGGAGCTGTTGGGTTGCTTTATTGCACACTGGATCTGTCAACACTGAAGAGACGAACACTTGGTGAGCCAGCGCCATCCAGTGGGGACCAGTGTGTGACAGTCCGGGTGCACCTTCCTCCTGTTGGGAGTATTAAAGTATTAAAGAAATTTGTGAAAGTAAATTTATAAATGTATAAGATAATAACTTTTGAAGACACTCCTATTTTCATAAAACGTGACACGAAATAGATTTATTTTAAGCTCTGCGTCTTTGCTTTTAATCCAGTGAACACCACCAGATAAAAATCCAGAGAAGCAATTCTCATTCTGCGCTCAGCCCCGCGTTGGAGCCCAGCTGCCCTTGAGTGCGCTGCACCTGACTCGGCCTCCCAAAACTGGAGCCATAGGGGTGGCTTCGTGGGGTGAGTAGTAGTCTTCGGGCTTGTTTGCGTGTTTGTTTGTTTTTAAAGGTCTGATCATTTATTTGTTACTTTTAAAGACTTCTGGTTTCTGACTAGATTCGGACTTAGAAGTAGAGGCTCCCGGCGAGAACAGCCAGCGCCTGCGCCTGCGCCTGCGTTCCCTTTGCCTTCACTCTCTTGGTCAGAGGTTTAGCATATCCCGATGCCCCCTCCTTGCTTTTCTTAGTGTGTTGTTTCTTCAGAACAATACGCGGGCTTCTGTGTTGCAGGACTTGAGTAACAAGGCGCCGACTCTGGTGCGCTTTGGGCTGGCCTTCTCACCCTCTCGGTTTCAGGGTTTTCTGACGACCTGTTAGCAAACGTATTTCAGAGAGAGAGATTGAAAAGCCTTCAGATGCGGCAGCTCTTGGGAGGGCCCAGCTGTTGAGGCACAGCAGTATCTGTCCACCCATGATCACCCTGCCCTCCCTGAGACACCCACAATTTCCAACAACACTCAGCCTGGCATTTCCGGTACATCCCCCTAGCAGACTTCTGTTTCCTCTCTGCAGCTCTCCTTGGTACAAGAGTGTCCCCTGTTTGCCTGCTCTCTGCAGAGGTTCAAGACGCCCGGCTTCACGGGAAACCCCTGTTTGTCCTTCCCGCCACTGGTTTGGGCTGCCCGACCTTCCACTCTTCATCGAGAGGGTCAGCAGCTACGTCTGTGGCTGTGCACTTCTCGTGGAAAGGACAACGCTTCTGTCTCTTCTCTGCACCAGTGTCTGTCAGCCAGTGGCTGGGAAGAGGTCGCCCCAGTTTCACCTTGGCGAAGCCAAGTGTCTAGAAGGTGCCACAGAAAAAGGGACTGTTTTTTCTTTGTCAATTGACTTTACTTAGCATTTTCTGTAACCCTGTAGATCTCTTAATTTTTATATAGTTTATTTTAAAATTACTTTTGTGTGTATGAGTGTTTGCCTGCAAATATGTCTTTGCATCGAGTGTATGCCTGTTGCCTATGAAAGCAAAAAGAGGGCGTTGAGGGCCTCTGAAACTGGAGTTACAGACGGCTGTGAGCTGCCATACCGATGCTGGGAATCAAACCCAGGTCCTCTGCAAGAGCAGGAGGTACTCTTAACTGCGAGCCGTCTCTCCAGGTCCAAAGAAGCAGTGTTTGGAAGTCACCCTGATGCCACTGGCTTGAGATGGCACCTTTCTCATACACCGAATCATGTACATATTTTGCATGCGGACGTGCTTTCTATGCCTTTGGCCTATCAACGTCTACCTGTTGACATTCGTAGTGTAGTTTTGCTAACCTGTCTTTCTCTGTCCTGTTATCTCTCCTCTCTTGGTTTACTCACCCACGTGACCTTTGGGTGCCATGAGCCGGCTTCCCCTCTGTGCTTGTCCTGTGCAGGAGACCGAGTGTCTCAGCCCGGGCTTTGCTGCCACTGTTTCCAACTAAGATGGTTATGACCAGGGTTGCAAGAAGCTGTGGTACACTGAGCGAAATGTTTTCCCCGGTCGGGCCATTGTGATACAAGACGTGGGAAGCTGAGTAAACTGCTTTCGGGGTCATCTGGAATCAATATTGCTTTGTTAACATTATGGCAGCAGAGGGTGAAATGAGAAGAATAGAGCATTTATCATCATCATCGTCATCGTCATCATCATCATCATCGGGCTCAATGGAATTCTTTGGAGAAGTTCCGCCTATCTAAATTTGAAAGGGGCCTCCTTCTTGAAATGGTTGCATGTTCTCCTCCTTATCCTGGCCACTAGGTAGACCGAGAGATGACTTTGGTCCAAAAGGCTCTGTGAGTGAGAGCGTGAAGACAGAGGAGGGGCGTGGGGAGACGGAGACAGGGGGATCGAAAGATAGAGATTCTCACTTGTCTTATGTCCAGTAAACAACACCAGCCTGTTAAGCATCCCTCTGCCGCCTTGCCCACCACCATGAGCATGAAGAATGTCCTCAGAGCCCACAGCAGAGCCGAGGGGCCATGCATGCACGATGTCTGCTGGACCACAGGGCGCTCAGTGCCCCATGTGGCTATCGAACCCCACACGGAGAGGGAAGAGCAGGATGTTCGTCCAGGAAACTCCTGGTTCCTCACGAAGGGTTGGCTGGCAGCTTTGTAGGTCGAGGGCCCCCGGAAGGGCATGCGTACAGTACTATTTCATGGTTCGAGGGTCTAATTCCACCTACACTGTTCTGTTTCTGGACGAGCTGTGACTTGAGGTTACTCAGTAGCCCGAGTGCGGTCCCTCGGAGTTGTTTTTCGTGAGCTCTGACTACGGAGGGGTCTGCAGGCCAGTCCAGGGGACCAGCCCCCGCTCCTGTCGGCTTTATTGTTGGTACTATTGTTCTCATTGTTTTAAGCATGTGTTTGTGTGCGTGTGCATGCTTGTACAGGTGTGTCCTTGCCACATATAGAAATTGGATAAAGTGCATAGGCATTTTTCTCCTTCCACCACATGGGCTCCAGGCACAGAGCTCAGGGCCTCAGGGCCTTTACCGGAGCCATCACACCGGCTGTTTCCATTGTTATGACATCATCTCTCATAGGTTCTTCTCTGAGGTAGTATGTGCCAGGACTACCCTTCTTTTTTGTTTGTTTGTTTTCGAGACAGGGTTTCTCTGTGTAGCCCTGGCTGTCCTGGAACTCACTCTGTAGACCAGGCTGGTGTCAAACTCAGAAATCCGCCTGCCTCTGCCTCCCAAGTACTGGGATTACAGGCGTGCGCCACCACCGCCCGGCTCCAGGACTGACTACCCTTCTTAAGCTTCAAGAATGTAACTGAATTTTACAGAGAAGGGAAGGAAAGATCCCCCCTGCTGACATCAAACCATGTAGACCTCCCTACCCTTAATAAAAAGGTCTGACCAACATTTTCCCAAAAAGCATAGTTGAGGTTTGATGACCTAGCCCCCACCTGTAACAGCCAGTTTGACTGTTAGTGCTGAGGTGACTTAACAAAGAGAGAAGGTGATTTTGCGTCACAATTTTGAAGGTCTCAGCTGGCGGCCGGCTGGCTGAGTGTCTTCAGGTGTGAGAGGCAGCACACTGAGGGGAGCAAGGTGGCTTACCTCAGGGCAGACCGGAAATGAAGCAGCCAAAGGAAAAGTCAGGGGCCCTGGCATGCTCTGGGAAGATGCCGCGTGCTTTGACAGAACCCCACTTTAAGTGTTTACAGCCTCCCAACAGTGCCAAGCCGGAACCAACCTGTTAATTCGTGGGTGTCTGGGGAATACCTATCCAAGCCTGATAATGATCCACTTCCCGGATGGAATTGTGTGGTTCCCTTTATTATCTTCTCACTCCTCGAAAACACCGTCCTGACATACGATGGTTTGTTTGGTGGCTGATGGAACACAATGATTGTGCTGTGTAGGGAATTACAGGATTTCCCCACCCGAAAAGTTGTATACATCTATTCTTTCAGCATACATACTGGAAATAAAAACTTCCCATAAGAAAAAAAAGAATCTGGGGGCCTAGCAAGATGGCTCGCTTGGTAAAGCTCCAGCCACACAAGAAGGAAGGCCTGAGTTTGGTCCCCAGCACCCCAGTTTAAGAGAAAGAAGCCGGGAGAGCTGGGGGTCGGAAGTGGGCGGATCTGGGCCTGAACAGCGAGGAGCTCTCTCAACCACGGTGGATGGCTTCCTCACACTCCTGAGGAGCCACACCTACTGCTCTGTGTGTCTCACACGTGTGCACACAGCTGCACGCTCACACATGTGCACACAGCTGCACGCTCACACGTGTGCACACAGCTGCTCTCTCACACGTGTGCACACAGCTGCTTTCTCACACGTGTGCACACAGCTGCACGCTCACATCCGCCCACCCCTCTATTGTTCTCTGTTCACAGCATCAGTTTCTGAAGGCACAGGGAGAGGTTAAAACCATCATCGTTGGCTGAGTTTATACCTGCATCTAGAGCCCTTGAGGCTTTTCATATTGACATAGGCTTGGTTTTGTTTTTTTTTTTTTAATTTCCTTTTTTCAGAGTTCTGGTCTCACATGTAGCCCTGGCCATTCGGGAATTCACTATGTAAACTTACTCTGGAGGCCTGCCTCAGTCTCCCCACGGCTTGCTCAGCCTAGTTTCTTATAAACCCCAGGACCACTGGCCCAGGCTGGTAGCATCACAGTGGGTGTGGTCCCCCACATCAACCACTAATTAAGGAAATGCCCACAAGCTTTCCTACAAGCCAGTTTTATGGAGGCATTTTGTCCATGTGGCTTCCTCTTCCCAGATAAACCTAGCGTGTGTTTAATTGACAAAAAGACTAACCAGGACATACATTGTCCTCTCTAAGATGTCAAGCCTGCTTAAAACTTTAGTAATACTGCTTTTAGTATTGGGCTGCTTAAACGTTTTCTCTTAGATAATGGTATATTTTGTTGAGAATAATTGTGCTGTCAGGTAAAGGAAAATAAACATTAAACACTGATGCTATCTTCTCCTTTACATCTCTAATTTCCTGGGTTCATAATGCACTGCGGCTCGGCTGGTGAAATCAACAAGGGATGGTAAATTGCCTGTCAGGTTGATTTGTCTGCTCCGTTCATTATCTTTGGTGTAAATGCACTGTGGTGACTGTGCATAAGTTCATCTGCTTGTGCATGTGTACACAAACACATGAGCGTGTGTGTGCATGTATGCATGAACACATGGGCATGTATGTGCATGTATTTTAATTAACAGGAAAGTAGGATAGTAGGTGGAAATATCTCCTTGCAGAAAAACTCTTGGTATATATAGGCCAAAGCTGAGAGCGCGTATCCAGGTCTCGTGTTCAAAGCTGATCAAGCTTAGATCTCTTAGGAACTTATGAATCCCAGCTTAGCTTTTCTTATGAAGTTATGGTCTCCTTTTCTAATTGTCACTGGTTTTCTTAAGGAATTCTGCAGTTATGGTCCCAAACATGACTTTCCCTGTTCTTTGGATAGTTTGGAAACCTCAGAGTACAGTGTACTCAAAGGCTTTCTAAAGCACCAAATAGAAACTGTAAAGCAATTCCATAATAACTAAAGTTCTTTTAGACACTTTAGGGAACAGTGCCTTTGGATGCAGAGATAATGACAAATTTTTAGACATTTTTGTTTTAAGGTTATTCAGCCTAAACATTATAGTCAGCCTTCTGTTACAGTAACACAATGCCATCAACTTACAGAGAGTGAGGCTTACCTTTGTGTTTTCGAGGTTTCAGCCAATGGTGGAGTCATGTTCTGGGGCCTGTACAAAGCATCCCAGACCTGTGGTGGCATCCAGTTCTTCTCCTGAAGCAGAGAATGGGAACCGTGGAGTCATCGCAGATGGCCCCTCCCCCATGGCTTTGGGGCTACCCTCTTTCATTGATGTCTCTGTACTTTTAAGGAAGGCGAAATCATAAGCACAGGATTCGCTCAGGGCCTCTCACAGCTCTCTGTAACTCCAGTTCCAGGGGATCTGACTCCTGTTTCTGACTTCCACGGGCACCAGACATGTCTCCCAGACAGACATTGAGGCTAGAAACTCATACGCATAAGTTAAATAAATTTTTGAAAACGGAATTCTAAATGTCATGGGGCAGAAGGGACCTTCCTTGTCTCCAAAATCCCAGGCAGAAGGTGGAGGCTTCAGGCTTTGCAGAGGTTTGGCAAGAAAAAGTAATTCCCTCCTGCTAAGATGGGACCATTTCAGAGACTTCTGTGTTTATTTTTCCTTGATTCTTTTTAATCTGCCCTGTTACATGATTTCTGGTCAGGAGAATAATGGCTGAGTTTTAACTCAGACCCTGGGTGGAGACGTGACACTCTAAACTGCGAGAGGTTAGAAGATACCATCTTTCCAGTCTTCGAACCACACACACACACACACACACACACACACACACACACACTGTATTTCTTTGGGAGGAATTCAGTAAGATAAGAACTTTTTTTTTAGTGTGATAGACACACACAACATCAAATTTACCATTCTTGCCATTCCAAGCGTCCATTTTCATGGCATTAAGCGGGTTCACGGTACTGAGCAGCCTCATCTCTATCCTGCTCCAGATTTTATCGTCCTGAATGGAAACCCCACCTACTACATCCTAAGTCCTCACTCACACCCACGGCTCTTGATCACCTCCGCTACATTCTGTGCCAGTGAGTACTGACCCCTCAGGCACCTCACGGAAGTGGACTCATGCAATCTCCCCTTTTCTGTCTGCCGATTATTTCATTTGATATCGTGTGGTCCAGTCCCATCTATGACGCGGCATGTTTAAACCCCCATTCCATTTTCTGCCTAATTTATATTCTTTTGAGAACATATACATTTTCTTTATCTGCATGCTTGTCCATAGACGTCTGGAGTGGCGATACTGTTCTGGACATTGGTGGGCAAGTACCTGAGCCCCTGCTTTCAGTGCTGTGCGGGGCACACCGCGTAGTGGAGCATCACCAGTCTGTGATGAGCTGCTCGGGGCATCGGGCGTGCGTTCTTTGAAATCACCCTTTCTGACATGCACGTTCAGGGCCCCTGGCCTCTCCCAGCATAGGTCCTTTCTATAGTCAGCCTTAAGCAAACCCAAAGGTCCGAGGACCAAAAGTGTAGTCTCTAGAGTGTTGCTATCGGGAGGTGGCAGGGACTTCAGTGGGCGGGTCCTATCGAGAGGACTTCCGGTCTCTGGGGGTGTGGCCTTGAGGGGGAAGGGGATGATAAGACACATTTCTTTTTATCCGCAACATGAGAAGTTTTACTCTGCCCTGGGTTCCCACCACAGTGTGCAGCCTCGTGGTGGTGGTGGTGGGGAAAGTGATAGTGTTAATTGGTCCTGGGCTGGCGCTCCTAGAAGGAGGAGCTGGAAGAATCTTTTTATAGGCTAATCAGCTCAGACTTTCGTTGTGGTGCTGAAACGTTGGCAGACGTGCTGGAGTTGTGTCCTCTGTGTGCTGCTTCAAGGCACCTGCCGACCCTCCGACCAATCCGTCACAGCGTCTGTGCATCTCCCAGGGGCCCTGCAGCACGTGGCTGGAGTCTACACCTAGCACTGTGCACGTCTCAATCTGCATCAGGGCTTAGAGAGCCTTCGAGGAGCCTTCCTCGCCCTCTTATGGTTGAACTTATTAAAAATACAGGGAGGCTGATGGGCCCACGGCATTTGGGGAAACATGTTCTGTTCCATTCTTAAGTGTGTCAGGCTTGTCGGGGCCTTACTGCTGGGGGGAAAAGCCCACCAGGCTTTGATCTCATACCACCGGGCAGTTCTTTTGGATCAGGAGGGTGAAGAACAAGCCAGAAGTTTGCCATCTTTATTGTCTACCCCTGTCCTTATCCCATCAGGAATCTGTCATGGCCACTTCACTGGCTCACAACCAACCTTCCAGGGTCATTTTTGTGCATTCCCATGGTTTGGAAAACCATCAGAACAGATTTTGCCTTTCTAAATACCAAATGATGCTTACCTTCAGCAGGCAGCCTGCCCTGGAGCCCGAGAGTCAGTCCGGGCGTTTGCAGTGTTACAGGCAAAGCAAACAGGAGGGCGGCGGCCGCTGGCTGCCGAGGAGTGTTCCACGGAGCCCTGTTCGGGAGTGCTCCCTTCCTCCCACCGTGCTCTCCTCCCTTTGTGCCCACAGACCTGGAAGCCAGTCCCAGAGGTTGGTCACCTCTTCTCTGAGGCATCGGCACAGGCTGCAAGCTTGCAGAGCCGAGCATTCCATGAACAGTTCTAATCAATTATGACTTTTGTATGCAGTAGATGACAGGGTAGGCGAGTATAGGCAAATTGCTTATAGGCATTCCACTACTGATCAGCATGGGAGTTTTGACCTGCTCCTTTTCCATCCTGGGCTGCTTCGTCCTTCCTTAGGCAATGCAGTGCCCCACCCCCCTCCTGGAGGTCACCATATTAATGCCAAACTTAGTGTGGACAGGATTGGCATAGCACACTTCAGCCCAAACTTCCTGGACTAAGGCGAACCTCTGTTTTCAACCTCCCTAGCAGTTAGGACTACGGGTACGCGCCACCTCGATGGCGTCGTATTTTATAACCACAGGTGCAAAGCTAAACTAGAGAGTTGGAACTGGAAGCTTTGCTTTGGAACTCCCCCCCCCACCACCACCACCAAGCATCACTACTTTAAGCTCTGAACTGGTGAGGTTTTGCCTCACTGTCTCTTCGAAGAGGAGATTTCAGAAGTGTAGCCACGCAGCAGACGTTTGACCTGGGACATGCTCTGCTTTGGAATCTTCTAGCCTTAGCTTTGCCACGAACTAGTGGCAATAGCGATTTCTAGAAAGTTCGCCTCCTGCAGGGCGTGGTGGGGAGCACAAGCCTGTAACTGCCAGCACAGAAGAGGGTGAGTTAGGAGGAGCCTGAACTCGAGCCACTGTGGGCTGCACAGTCAACCCTTCCCTGAAGACAAAACAGAAAAAACAAAGGAAGAGGAAGATGAGAGGAGAGGACTAGAGAGGAAGTGGGAGAGAGGAAGGGGGAGGGGAGGGAGGGGAAGGGAGGAGAGGGGAGCGAAGAGGAGGGGGGGGAGGGAACGATATGCAAACAGAAAGAGTGTTTTATTCTGCAAAAGTCCAGCATGCTGGGGTGTACCATCTACAAAGATGGAGACCTCCCACCCCAAGTGAGCTCCAAGACCCAATTTAAAGCACATTAGGGGAATTCAGGGGAGGGGGTAGGTTACCTCTATCTTAATCTGTTGGATCTATCTCTAGGGACATTCCCGAACCCTTGCTGGGGTCGGAGGGTCTGGAAAGGGCTTCTGAGAAAGTCTGGAAACTTTGACCCTCAGGCCAGGTGGCGGGCAGCTTCTGAGACCTGGACTCGGTTCTTGGGGAACAGAGATGTAAGCCTAGTCTCCAGTCATGGAGTCAAAGAGAAAGAGAGGAAAGGAGGGGAGGGGAGAGGAAGGGAAGGACAGAAGGAAAGGGAGAGGAAGGGGAGGAAAGGGGGCCAGGTAAGCAAGACTGTCCCAGGAAGTCTCAGTTGTGGGCGCAGAGACTTACATAACCCACACCGATGGAAGGAGGCTAGCCCCATGGAAGGAGGCTAGCCCCGTGCCCATTTTACAGATGAGTCGTCGCAGCTCATCTGTAAAGTGTCGATCCACAGCTAACTTGCTCTGAGGGAACCATCCCATGTTTCCCTTGCAGCTGCAGGGACGGCTGGGCTGATTCTGCGGTGGGGCTGGGGCTGTTTATTCCTTTTGAGACCCAAGAAAAAGCAGCGAGCCTAAGTGTGCTATCCTGGGGGCTCTGGGAGGGGAGGGGTCTGATCCCGGAGGTCCTGCCTCACAGCTGACCCTCACCGGCTTGCTGCAGATTTTGTTTTGCTCCTCTTTGGTGTGTGGATGCACTGGCTTGGCAGGAGCCTTCCTGAAGAGGGCCTGTTGTTGATTTACGAGGCCGGCCTCCCGTGCACGCATAACTTAAAGGGATCTGTCAGCCTCTATGGGCTCCACACAGCTGCGCACAGCACAGCGGCAGCTGCCTCCCTGACTTTGTTTGGTCTCGGCTTCGCTTTCATCCTGCAGCCCTGCCTCCCCCCCCCCACCCTCCCCACCCCGCCCGGTCTGCTCTAAGCACCTTGATTGGTGCTTGCTGTCTCCTGCCCACCCACGGCTTCGGATGGCCCAGGAATAGACCGTGTCTTACATACAGTTTAGATTAGCACTAGTGGGCCAGGGCTGTCCATCAACAGCGAGTTGCGGGTGGCAGCATTAGCTCTTAAAAAATCGCAATCGACTCTCCAGGTGGCCTTTTAAGTTTGTGTGGGGATTTCCTGCTCATCCATAAAGCAGACCCCTGATGCTGGCCAGAGCATGTGTGGCCTCTAAGGATCCCGAGCTAGAGCACAATTCTTCTTAGGCTGGAGGGAATCTGGCTCTACACACACACACACACACACACACACACACACACACACTCAAACCCCTCCCTTCCCCCTCTTCTTCCTCCCCCTTCCTCTCTCTCTCTCTCTCTCTCTCTCTCTCTCTCTCTCTGTCTGTCACACACACACACACACACACACACACACACACACACACACAGTGAGAGAGAGAGAGAGAGAGAGAGAGAGAGAGAGAGAGAGAGAGAGAGAATCACATGTAGCAGTGCCCAGAGGAGGGAATCAGACCCCTGGGACAGGATTTACATACAGGTACGTTGCTCTGTGGATGCTCAGAACCAAACTCACCAAGAGCAGCAATCTTGAGTGAATTCTCTTGTCCCTGAAAATGATTTTCTAACTCCTGAGTTCAATTTCTTCGTCTGGAAAAATGAGGTGTGAGAGTACACCCTTGTGAGGATGTTCATAAGACTGTGGGGAAAAAAATGTGGCGAAGATCACCATGTCCTCTCTCAGTGTCAGCACCTGTGGCTAAAGTAAAAAAAAAAAAAAAAAAAAGATTTTATCATGTCTTTGGCTCAAAGCTTCAGTTTAGGAAGGAGAGACTCTGAGGCTCACACATGTTGAAAGAAGCCAGCGTGGGCCTCAGCGGTGGGACCACAGTCCCGCAGATTTCACTCTCAGGTTTTATGGGAAAGTTACGTGGAGCAAATCCTCTAAGCTGAAACATTCCATCTTGGAGAGAGAGGTGCCTTAAGGCACAAGATGTTCTAAAGGGTGGTGGAGCATTCCATCCCTCTGGGAAGGTCCTTAAGCTCAGAAAGGAAACCATTCAGAAGCTTCAGGCCGTCCCTGAAGCTGACCAGATTGATTAGGTCTCTTCCTCCCCAAGCGTGTAAGCGGTAAGGCTTCTGGGAGACACTTTTAGACAAGCTATCTGTTTGTCTCAACGAGACTTAGACCAGACCAGCCGCAGAAAGGATCAGAGACTCACACAGCTGCCTGGAAGAAGAGATGTAGAGCTCCCTGCACGTCATGCGGTGAACTGGGAGGCCAGCTTTGGGGAGCCTTTTCCCATCCTGGGGTGGGCCTTGGGGATGCACCTGTCATCTCTGTTCCCGTTCCTCACCCACACTCCTATAAGTAGTGCTAATCAGACTCCGTGGCTCACCAAGACGGAGTTTGGTGGCATCCTGACTTTGGTCTGCTATTGAGTTTCTATATGGAGTGAATACTTGCCCCCTGCTTGTTTTTAGTAGAACATCCTTTTTCCTGTGTCTGCTTCAGTTTTGTTCCTTCATGAGTCTGCCTTAGCCGTCTTTCACCTGTGTCCACTTCAGGAAAAACACTCCTTCATGTGTTTGCCCCAGCAAAATACAATCCAACACTATGGACTTTCCAAAGAACCCTTAAGTTTCCACTTCAGACACTGAAGAAGGAAGCTTCTTCCTTCGCCTGCTGGCCCTCACCTCCCTGGCAAGTCCATTCCCTCAGTGGCATTCCAGCCTAATTCTTTAGGATTCCACCATACACTGAAGACCAACGGAGTCAGGCAGCCTTGTGGACTGAGTAACTACTAGACTCTTGGACTTTCCATTCTTACCCAGTTATTGTTGGATTAGCTAGACCACAGCCATTCTAATAAATCCTTCGTGTGTGTGTGTGTGTGTGTGTGTGTGTGTGTGTTTGTGTATTCATTCTGTCAGTACTGTTACTCTCGAGAACCCTGACTAATACATGAATATGCATAGAAAGAAGTTGCTGGATATCTGAAGAAACAAATACTAGAATCCGCAGTGTGAAGCGGGAGAGCTGTCACATAGTCCGACACTATTTCCAACACGATTCAGTTATGACGTCTGGTATATTTCATTTAAAAATGAAATGTGCCAGAAGGTGGTGGCACACACTGTTGATCCCAGCACTTGGAAGGCAGAGGCAGATGGACCTGCGAGTTTGAGGTCAGCCTGGTCTACAGAGCAAGTTCCAGAATAGCTAGGCCTACACAGAGAAACCCTGTCTTGAAAAACAAAACAGAAAAAGAAACACAGTCTGTTTCTTAAAAAAAGATTTTTAAGTTTTATGTGCACGGGTGTTTTGCCTGCATGTATGTCTGTATACCACGTGTATGTCTGGTGCCCAGTGAGGCCAGGAGAGGGCATTGGATCCCCTGGAACTGGTGTTATAGATGGTTGTGAGCTACCATGTCAGGGCTGGGAATTGAACCCAGTTTCTCTGGAAGAGCAACACATACTCTCAACCATGGAGTCTTCTCTCTAGCTGCACCAAGTATGTGTGTGTAAGCCACTGAAAGAAGGATAACTAAAGGATATATATATATATATATATATATATATATATATATATACACATATATATACATATATGTATATATATATATTTTTTTATTGGATATACTCTTTATTTACATTTCATTTCCCCTTTCCTGGTTCCCCACCCCTCAAAGGTCCCATATGCCCTTTTCCCTCCCCCTGTTCCTTCCCCCATCCACCCCTTCCCACAGGACATGTATTTTCAATAATGACAAGGTCAATGCAGAGTCAATGTTTCTGTTACTATAAGGAAATAACTGAGAGAATTAGCTTACAAGAGGAGACTTATTTGGGGTCATAGTGCGGTCTCAGCTGACATGGCTGCTTTGAGCCTGTGGATAGAGCTTTGGTGGGTGAGAACTGCTTACTTCATAGCCAGGAAGAGAGTGACAAGGCCAGGATGCACCGTCTGCTTTCAGGGCATGTCTGTGAAGGACTTGGAGGGTTCTTAATAGGTCCTGCTTTGTAAAGGTTCCACTGTAGAGGGAATCTCTTCTGCCCTGTGTAGAAGTGTCACCTGTCAATAAAAATCCTCTGGCCAATGGGCTGAGGCAGGGTTAGAAGGTAGGGGTATATGAGAGAGAGAGTGGGATTATGGGATAGAGTCTGGCACAAGGAAAAGATCCTCCCTAAATGCTGATGGAGACAGACTGGCGACAGAGCAGGAACCCGAGGAGCGGTGAGTAACCACACGGCGCGCCTTACACTAGTTTAAATGGGATAACAGTTATGAGCTAGTGGAAACGAGCCAAAACTATTGGTCTCCACAGTTATTCATATATAAGAGGTCTTAGAGTTGTCATATTAGGGACAAAGAGGCCAGGCAGAAAAGCCTGCCCCTACATACCACTATTTCAAATAGCATCCCAGGAACCAAGATTTTAACTAATTTGTCCTTGAGAGACACTTAACATTCGGTTTAAGAAGGAAGCACATATATTCATGTTGTGGCATGAAGACAGCCGCAGAGCAGCTGTCTGTGACCTCTCAGGTTGCAAAAAACTCTTCATATCTGGGTGTCACTGGTCCACAAGCCCGCTCCATTCAGGCTGGAATGAGAATTGCACTGGGAATGATATGGATTTCGTTTGGATTACCAGGAGAAAAAGAGAAAGAAAGAAGGTCGGGAAGCCTATGAGCATTCAAAGATGGAAAAAAAAAATGGCCTGAAGGGTAAGCTCTACCATAAACAGCACCACGCTGAGAAAATACAAATGAAAAAGACTATTAAGATGCACGAGAAGAGAAACACCAAGCAGAGGATGATGAGAAGACCCCACAGGGAGCAGTCCCTGCCTGTCTGCTGGAGAGAGAGGCAGTCAAGAGCAAACCTGCTTTCCAACATGATTAAGCAGAAATGAAAAGAAAAGGCAGGAAAATGGGAGGTCCTTCTACCCAAAGTTCGTGCCCAAGGAGAAACAGAAGTATTGAAAGTTATCAATACAAACAAAGAACTCAAGAAGTTAAAACCCAGAGAACCAAATAACCCTATTAAAAAATGGGGTACAGAGCTAAACAAAGACTTTTCACCTGAAGAAATTCAGATGGCTGAGAAGCACCTTAAGAAATGTTCAACATCATTAGTCATTAGGGAAATGCAACTCAAAACAACCCTGAGATTTCACCTCACACCAGTCAGAATGGCTAAGGTTAAAAATTCAGGAGACAGCAGGTGTTGGCGAGGATGTGGAGAAAGCGGAACACTCCTCCACTGCTGGTGGGATTGCAAGATGGTACAACCACTCTGGAAATCAGTCTGGCGGTTCCTCAGAAAATTGGGCATGACACTCCCAGAGGACCCTGGCATACCACTCCTGGGCATATACCCAGAGGATTCCCCTGCAGACAACAAGGACACATGCTCCACTATGTTCATAGCAGCCTTGTTTATAATAGCCAGAAGCTGGAAAGAACCCAGATGTCCCTCAATGGAGGAATGGATACAGAAAATGTGGTATATTTATACAATGGAATACTACTCAGCAATTAAAAACAATGAATTCATGAAATTCTTAGGCAAATGGTTGGAACTGGAAATTATTATCCTAAGTGAGCTAACTCAATCACAAAAGAATACACATGAAATGCAATCACTGGTAAATGGATATTAATTAGTCCAGAAGCTCTGAATACTCAAGATCCAATTAGCAAATCCTATGATTCCCAAGAAGAAGGGAAGAAAGGGCCCTGGTCCTGAAAAGACTTGATCCAGTATTGTAGGGGAGTACCAGAACAGAGAAATGGGAGGGGGTGATTGGGGAATGGGCGGAGGGAAGAGGACTTATGGGACATATGGTGAGGGGAGAACTGGGAAAGGGGAAAGCATTCGGAATATAAGCAAAGAATATAGAAAATAAAAAAATAATAAAACATTATTTATTTAAGCAGACCCAAATCTACCCATCTCAATGATCAGTAGTGACTTTCCATTCAGTTAGAAGACCCATTCTGAAGCTGTGGAATTTCATATTGGATTTCATAATTTCATTGTCAGATATACATTTATGTACTTATCTACCACAAAAAGAAATCCTTGTCAGAGTTTAAATTAGAGAGGTAATTAACTTTATATGCTCTCTCATGTTTTCTTATAACTTAAGTGTTGTTGCCAGGTTAATCAATACATGTGGGGTTTTTTATTTGAAAGTTCTTTATAATCAAGCTTTAATAATAATACATAAAGGAATCAACTGTTAAAAAAAGTTATTCAAACAGGAAAAAGAAGAAAGAAGGCCTGGAAGAGAATGGTACTAAAGTCTGCTTTGTTGGTGATGGCTTTACAAGAAAACCACCTAAATATGAAAGGTTCATTAGGACAATGGGTTTCAAAAAAGCCCATGTCACACACTGAGCTGAAAGCCACCTTTTGCCTGCCTATACTCAGCGTGAAAAAGAGTCCATCATCCCCATTATATACAACCCTTGGTGTGATCAGCACAGGTACAGCTATTGAAGCGAACATGAGCGAGCTGGGCCTTCTGACACAAGGAGGCAAGGCTACTTGGGGGAAGTCTGCCCAAGTTACCAACAATCCCGGAAACGATGGGTGCATAGGCTACTTGGGGGAAGTCTGCCCAAGTTACCAACAATCCCGGAAACGATGGGTGCATAAATGCGGTCTTGCTGGTTTGACAGTGATGGCCTACAAGTCATTCCACTCACTACCGAAGACTTCACAGTCAGGAAAACACCATCGCTGGGATCTTTCTGAACTCCCAAGGAGCCTTACCCCATGTGCAGACACCAAGTATTTATTAAATTGTAAAGGAAAATAAAACACTGCCTGAAGAAGAAGAAGAAGAAGAAGAAGAAGAAGAAGAGGAGGAGGAGGAGGAGGAGGAGGAGGAGGAGGAGGAGGAGGAGGAGGAGGAGGAGGAGAAGGAGAGAAGAAGGAGAAGAAGGAGAAGAAGGAGAAGAAGAAGAAGAAGAAGAAGAAGAAGAAGAAGGAGGAGGAGGAGGAGGAGGAGGAGGAGGAGGAGGAGGAGGAGGAGGAGGAGGAGGAGAAGGAGGAGAAGGAGGAGAAGGAGGAGAAGGAGGAGAAGGAGGAGAAGGAGGAGAAGGAGGAGAAGGAGGAGAAGGAGAAGGAGGAGAAGGAGGAGAAGGAGAAGAAGGAGAAGAAGAAGGAGAAGGAGGAGAAGGAGAAGGAGAAGAAGGAGAAGGAGGAGAAGAAAGAAGGGGAAGAAGGGGAAGAAGAGGAAGAAGAGGAAGGAGGAGGAGGAGGAGGAGGAGGAGGAGGACCCCCAACCCATGGCTGGGGAATTCACAGGCTCCAGGGATGAACCTACAGCTGTTAGTTTGCCAAATGGACATAGTATTAAACTGACCTCTAAATTCTTCTCTACTCATAGAGTACTGCAGGTCTCAGACTCCATCAGAAAAGCGCAAACACAGAAACTCAGAACTAGTCAGAGTTTGAACATAAGCATCTGTGTAGTCTGTGGGCTTAGATTTATTTTTTTTTTAATTAATCATTCTATTCGTTTACATCTCAAATGATATCTCACTTCCTGGTTACCCCCTCCACCGACACTTCATCCCACATCTGCCTTCCCCCCTCCCCTTTGCCTGTATAAGGATGCTCCCCCTCTCCCACCCCACTGCTCTAGCATTCCCCTACTCTGGGGCATCCAACCTCCCTGGGACCAAGGGCCTCCCCTGCAGTTGCTGTCAGGCAAAGCCATCTTCTGCTACATATGTATCTGGAGCCATAGATCCCTCCAGGTGCACTCCTTGGTTGGTGGTCTAGACTCTGGGAGAACTGGGTGGTCAGGCCAGCCTATGTTGTTCTTCTAATGGGGTTGCAATCCCCCTCTGCACCTCCAGGCCTTCTGCCAGCTCCCCCGCCAGGTTCTCTGAGTTCGTCTGATGGTTGGCTCCAAGCATTCGTGTATGCATCGGTCAGTTGCTGACCGGACCTTCCCAGGAACTGCCACACTTGGTTCCTGTCCCCAACAACAGTGTTGGGTTTGGTGTCTGCCGACATGATGTATCCCCAGGTGGGACTGTCCCCAGTTGGCCTTTCCTTCAATCTCTTCCATCTTTTGTCCCTGTTCTTCCTTTGGACAGGAATATTTCTGGGTTAAAAGACTTTGAGATGAGTGGGTGGCCCCATCCCTCAACCAGGGGCTGTGCCTATCTACTGGAGGTGACCTCCACAGATTCTATCTCCCTCCCCCTTCTCTGTGCATTATGGCTAAAGCCAATCCTGTTGGGTCCTGGGAGGGACAAGTTTCTCTGGTGTCTGGGGCCCTCCAGTGGCTATCCCCAGTTCCTCATCCTCCCTGCTACCTATTTTTATTCGATTTCCTAACCCTCCCGTACTCCTCTCACATCTCCTCCCATTTCTGCTACTGCCACCCTTATTTCCTCCTTCTCCTTCCCCCCCTTGTCTCCCCTCTCTTTCCACATCCCACAATCATCCTGTTCCTACCTCAAGGAAGGACTGAAGCATCCTCCCCCTGATCTTCCTTCCTTCTACTATCCATATGGTCTGTAGGTTGTATCATAGGCATTGTGAACTTTTGGGCTGGTATCCACTCATCAGTGAGTGCATACCATGTGTGTTCTTTTGTGTCAGGGTTAAAACATTCAGGATGATATTATCTAGTTCCATCCATTTGCCTGCGAATTTTATGAAGTCATTTTTTAAGTCATTTTTTTAAATCACTGTGTAGTACTCCATTGTGTAAATGAAGCACATTTTCTGTATCTATTCTTCTGTTGAGGGACATCTGGGTTCTTTCCAGCTTCTGGCAACTATATATAAATAAGGCTGCTATGAGCATAGTAGAGCATGTGTCCCTGTTATATGATGGAGCATCTTTTGGATATATGCCCAGGAGCAGTATAGCTGGGTCTTCAGGTAGAACTATTTCAAATTTTCTCAGGAATTGCCAGATTGATTTCCAAATTGGTTTTACTAGCTTTCAGTTCCACCAGCAATGAAGGTGTATTCCTCTTTCTCCACATCCTCACCAACATCTGCTGTCAAAAGCGTTTTTGATCTTAGCCATTCTGACTGGTGTAAGGTAGAATCTCAGGTTTGTTTTGATTTGCATTTCCCTCATAACTAAGGATGTTGATCATTTCTTTAAGTGCTTCTCAGCCATTGAGACTCCTTGGTTGTGAATTCTCTATTTAGCTCTGTACTCCACTTTTTAATAGGGTTATTTGGTTCTCTGGCGTCTACCTTCTTGTGTTCTTTCTATATTTTGAATATTAGCTCTTTATCAGATGTAGAATTGGTAAAGACTTTTCACAATCTGTGGGTTACTGTTTTGTCCTATTGAGAGTGTCCCTTGTTTTACAGAAGCTTGTCAATTTTTAAAAATTTTTTTCTTTTTTTCTTTTCTTTCTTTTTCTTTTTTCTTCTTTCTTTCTTTCTTTCTTTCTCTCTCTCTTTCTTTCTTTCTTTTTTCTTTTTTGGTTTTTTGAGACAGAGTTTCTCTGTGTAGCTCTGGCTGTCCTGAAACTCACTCTGTAGACTAGGCTGGCCTCAAACTCAGAGATCCACCTGCCTCTGCCTCCCAAGTGCTGGGATTAAAGGCGTGTGCCACCATGGCCACACGGCTAAACTTGTCAATTTTAAGAGGTCCCGTGTGTCAACTGATGGTCTTAAAGCATAAGCCACTGGTGTTCTGTTCAGAAAGTTTTCCCCTGTATTTCCCCAAAGTATTCAAGGCTCTTCCTTGTCGCACCCAACCTCGACCGGCAAGGAAGGACACAACACCAGCGATCTTCTTCAAGCAGTTTATTCAGGATTCTTGTACCATGGCGTCTCTCCCCACCTCGACCCCAGCACTCTCTTATATCCTAAAGGCTGGCCAATCCCTGAGGGACACGTGGGCAAAGCAGATAGGCTACTTCAAGGCGGAAGGACAGCATCTGATCGCACAAAGCCAAATAAGGAGTTGTTTGTCTCAAAGGGCACTCTCCCCCTGGGGGGAGGAAGGCAGAAACTGGCGCCATCTTTAAGGCGCGGCACTTCGCAGCCCTCTACACTTCCCCACTTTCTCTTCTATTAGATTCAGCTTATCTGGTTTTATGTGGAGGTCTGATCATGATCCACTTGGACTTGAGCTTTGTACAAGGAGATAAGAATAGATTGATTTGCATTCTTCTATATGCTGACCTCCAGTTGAACCAGCACCATTTGTTGAAAATGCTGTCTTTTTTCCACTGGATGGTTTTAGCTTCTTTGTCAAAGATCAAGTGACCATAGATGTGTGAGTTCATTTCTGGGTCTTTAATTCTATTCCATTGATATACCTGCCTGTACCAATACCATGCAGTTTTTATTACTATTTGTTCTATCGAGGTCAGGGATGGTGATTCCCCCAGAAGGTTTTTTGTTGTTGTTGTGGAGAATGGTTTTTGCTATTCTAGGTTTTTTGTTATTCGAGAATTGCTCTTTCTAACTCTTTGAATAATTGAGTTGGAATTTTGATGGGGATTGCATTGAATCTGTAGATTGCTTTAGGCAAGATGGCCATTTTTACTATATTAATCCTGCCAATCCACGAGCATGGCAGATCTTTCCATCTTCTGAGATCTTTGATTTCTTTCTTCAGAGACTAGAAGTTTTTTTTGTTTTTTTGTTTTTGTTTTACAAACTTATTTTCTCTTTATTGTCTCCATCTCTTTCTCCTTCTCAGGTTGGAGGAAATCTGCATTGCATCATAGCATTCCAGAGACTCAGTTGGCAAAGATTTGGCTTTTGGAACTTTCCATTTGGAACCATTACACAAGAATCACAGCCTCCCACACATGTCCCGGGAATTGCCAAATCTGAGAGTGAGGACACTATCTCAAGAAAGCAGCATGGGCGTCTGGGCAGGTCCTTCAGTGCTAGCTTCCACCAGGACTCAGCATGGAAGATGTCTGGTATCCATGAGAGAAGGAGCAGTGGCTACCACAGCTTTAGAGATTACAATGGCAATGACTGACCACACCAAAACTTAACCAGGGGTGTCACCCACACAGCTGTTATGTACAGGACTGCATCAAGACATCAGATGGTTTTATTAAAAGACTAGAAGTTCTTGATATACAGATCTTTCACTTCCTTGGTTAGAGTCACACCAAGATATTTTATAACATCCGTGACTATCGTGAAAGGTGTTGTTTCCTTAATTTCTCTCTCATCCCTTTTATCCTTTGAGTAGAGAAAGGCTTCTGATTTGTTTGAGTTAATTTTATATCCAGCTACTTTGCTGAAGCAGTTTATCCCATGTAGGAGCTCTCTGGTAGAATTTGGGGGAGGGGTCACTTATGTAAACTATCATATCACCTACCAATAGTGGTATCTTGACTCCCTCCCTTCCAATTTGTATCCCTTTGACCTCTTTTTGTTTTCTAATTCCTCTGGCTACAACTTTACGTACTATGTTGATTAGATAGGGAGAGAGAGGGCAGCCTTGTCTTGTCCCTGATTTTAATGGGATTGCTTTGAACTCCCCCCCCCCCATTTAGTTTGATGTTGGCTATTAGTTTGCTGTATGTTGCTTTTATTACATTTAGTTATGCACCTTAAATTCCTGATTTCTCCAATACTTTAAACATGAATGGGTGCTGTATTTTGACAAAGGCTTTTTCTGCATGCAATGAGATGATCCTGTGTTTTTTTTGTTTTTTTGAGTTTGTTTATATAGTGGATTATATTACATTGACAGATTTCCATATATTGTACCATCTCTGCATTCCTGGGATGAAACCTACTTAATTATGGTGAATGATAATTTTGATGTGTTCTTGGATTCGGTTTGTGAGAATTTTATTGAGTATTTTTGCATCAATATTCATAAGGGAAATTGGTCTTTAGTTCTCTTTCTTTTTTGTGTGTATGTGATATAGGTATTAGTGTAACTGTGGCTTTATAGAAAGAATTGGGTAGTGTTTCTTCCATTTCTAATTTGTGGAATAGTTTGAAGAGTATTGGTATTGGATCTTCTTTGATGGTCTGATAGAATTCTGCACTAAAACTATCTGGCCCTGGACTTTTTTTAGTTGGGAGACTTCTAATGACTGCTATTTTTTTGGGGAGTTATAGGACTGTTTAGATGGTTTATCTGATCCTGATTCAACTTTGGTATTTGGTATCTGTCTAGAAATTCATTCATTTCATCCAGATTTCCAGTTTTGTTGAATATAGACTTTTATAGTAAGATCTGATTATTTTTTGAATTTTCTCAGTTTCTGTTGTTATGCCTCCCCTTTCAATCCTGATTTTGTTAATTTGGATGTTGTCTCTGTGCTAAGGGTTTATCTATCTTGTTGATTTTTCTCAAAGAACCAGCTCCTAGTTTTGTTGATTCTTTGTATAGTTATTTTTGTTTCTACTTGGTTGATTTCAGCCCTGAGTTGGAGTATTACCTGCCATCTACTCCTCTTGGGTGTATTTGCTTCTTTTTTTCTAGAGCTCTTAGATGTACTGTTAAGCTGCTAGTGTATGATCTCTCCAGTTTCTTTATGGAGGCACTCAGAGCTATGAGTTTTCCTCTTATCACTGCTTTACCATAAGTTTGGATATATTGTGCTTTTATTTTTATTGCATTCTAAAAAGTCTTTAATTTCTTTATTTCTTCCCTGACCAAGTTATTACTCAGTAGATAGTTGTTCAGCTTCCACGTGTATGTGGGCTTTCTGGTTTTTGTTGTTGTTGGTTTTTTTTTGTTTGTTTTTTGTTTTTTGTTTTGCTATTGAAGACCAGCCTTAGTCTGTGGTGTTCCAATAGAATACATGGGATTAATTCAATGTTCTTGTATCTTTCAAGGTTTGTTTTGTGTCCAAGTATATGGTCGATTTTTGAAAAGGTACCATGGGGTGCTGAGAAGAAGGTATATTCTTTTGTTTTAGGGTGGAATGTTCTGTGGATATCTGTTAAATCCATTTGGTTTATAACTTCTTTTAGTTTCATGGTTTCTCTGTTTAGTTTCTGTTTCCATGATGTGTCCATTGCTGAGAATGGGATGTTGAAGTCTCCTACTATTATTGTGTGAGGTTCAATGTGTGTTTTGAGCTTCAGTAACATTTCTTTTACAAATGGGGGTGCCCTTACATTTGGAGCATAGATGTTCAGAATTGAGAGTTCATCTTGGTGGATTTTTTTCTTTGTAGTGTCCTTCCCCATATTTTTTTGGTAACTTTTGGCTGAAAGTCTGTTTTATTGGATATTGGAATGGCTATTCCAGCTTGTTTCTTGGGGTCATTTACGTGGAAATTGTTTCCTAGACTTTTACTTTGAGGTAGTGTCTGTCTTTGTCACTGAGGTGTGTTTCCTGTATGCAGCAAAATGCTAGGTCCTGTTTACATATCCAGTCTGTTAGCCTGTGTCCCCTCCAGAAACCCTGTATCCCATCCTCCCTCTCCCTGTTTCTATGAGGATGCTTCCCCCCCACCCCATCCACTCCCGTCTCCCTGCCCTGGCATACCCCTACACTGGGGCATCAAGCCTTCTCAGGACCAAGGGTCTCTCCTCCCATTGATGCCTGACAAGGCCATCCTCTGCTACATATATGGCTGGAGCCATAGGTCCCTCCATGTGTACTCTTTGGTTGGTGGATTAGTCCCTGGGAACTCTAGGTTATCTGATTGGTTGATATTGTCGTTCTTCCTGTGGGGTTGCAAATCACTTCAGCTCCTTCAGTCCTTTCTCTAACTCCTCTGTCAGCTCTCTGATGGCAGATCTAGAATGAGAGGAGAGACCCCTGTCCAGCGGAGTCTCTCTGGGGCTGAGCAGAGGATGGTGAGTGTCTCAGCTCAGATCTACTGCCCCCGGAGAACAAGCACCCTGAGCCCCCGAGAACAACCACCCTGAGCCGGGAGTCTGTCAAGGCAGGGACTTGTTTAACTGTATCAGTCTTTTGTTTATATGGGGCTGAGAGGGGAGGTGGGGTTTTCTGTTGAGGTGAGATGATATAGGGGACAGGGAAGGGTGATGGAGGTTATGGGGTAACTGACAGGGCCATCAAAGTTATTCTATGTCAGCGGTAGCTAGGCAAAGGCAGGCTTAAGCAGGTCATGCTGAGTCACTCCAGTACAGAAGTGACAGAGACAGGTCTCAAAACTCGAGCAAAGGGTTAGGCTCCCTCACTAGGCCTCAGCATCTGGATGAACAAGGCCCAACACTCCTCCTTTGGGGAGCCTCTCAGGAGATAGCTTTATCAATCAGGCTCCTGTCTGCAAGCACTTCCTGGCACCTGCAATATATCGTGTCCTGGCTTTCTTGAATGTTTTGAGTCGGGAGCCTTTCTCTTTTTGTATTTTCCTTGAGTGTTGTGTCGATGTTTTCTATAGTATATTCTACAGCTGAGATTCTCTCTTCTATCTCTTGTATTCTGTTCGTGATTCTCACATCTGTGACTCCTGTTCTCTTTCCTAGGTTTTCCATCTCCAGGGTTGTCTTCCTTTGTGTTGAATAGGTATTAACTATCTGTGTCTGTGGCTCCAGGTAGAGAGTTCAACAGACAGATATTACACAGGTATTAATAAAATATGTCTGTGGCTCTGAGCAGAGAGCAAATGGAAAGATGGTATAGATTGTTTAACCAGCCAATGGAAACTCATATTCTGCTAACATGGGCTCCTTGGGAATCTTGAGTGTCTTTTCCTGCTTAGCGAGAGAGGAAAGGCCTAGTATAGGCACATACAATATCTTAGTTTAATTAATTTGTTTTAGATTGTTTTGATTTTCAAAATGGGTGTGATTTTGAGTTATGTGGTTATATTATTCCTCTGGAAAAGAGGTCAAAATAAAGGCTTTTCTGGTTACTGGCTCAAGGATATGCTGATTTGGGAGAAAAGGTTTGTCTTTGCATTTTTAGAAAAGATGATTAGAGTTTATACACCTTCCAGAGTAATATGGATAAAATTTGATAGGAAATCACCTGAAGAACTGGATTCCAGAGAATCAA
Organism: Apodemus agrarius; assembly: GCA_964023405.1. Taxonomy (NCBI): domain Eukaryota; kingdom Metazoa; phylum Chordata; class Mammalia; order Rodentia; family Muridae; genus Apodemus; species Apodemus agrarius. The sequence continues at coordinate 52,535,949 of OZ030019.1, forward strand.
ACAAAAAGGTCATCTTGATGATACTAAAATTTTGTTTTGAGATTTGTATATTATAGAACATCCAGCCTTGGTGAGTCTCCTCGTCAGACACGCTGAACTGACCTGCTTGAGCTCCTGATGTCTTGGACTTTCAGTTGGATCCAGTTAGGACACATGCATCAGAGACTAAATCAATCATTGATGTGGCCTTCTTAAGGCCAACCAACTCCCCTATTTTCCCTCCCCTCCCCCATCCCAGCTTCATAATCTCAATGCCCATATTCAGCTTGAAGAAGTTATGAAGAGTCGTGGCTCCGGTTCCCTGGGATTTGGGGCTGGGGGTGGTTATTATAGGTTGTATTTCTAGGGAATGTAGAAATGGTCGTAATCAGAACAGGGAGGAACAGCTAGAATTAGCCATAATCTCATTTGGTAGAAATGTTTTTGTTACTAAGCTGAAGTCATAATTTCTTATTTTGGTACAGAATTCATTTTGATGCAAAATCAAGATTTTCACTGGTATAAATTTCTTCTATTGATACTAAGAATTTAAAAGTATAGAGCTTAGACCCAGTCCTTCTACTGCTGATATTATAAACTGATCTGAGATGATTAATCCTGTAAATTAAGGGCCAAACAGCAAATTCATGGCTCTGAGTTTATTGTTAGGGTGTTTTCAGAGATTTTAATTAGAAATACTGAGAGTAGTTAATGGAGAACAGTCCAGATTACTTTATATGGATAGTTTGTTTTCAAAAACATCAGAAATCCACAGAATGTGACATTTAATGTTATTTATTCACTTGTTGTTGAGACTAGTCTGCTCCTGACAGCTTTCCCTGTCTTGGATTCAAAGAAGAAACTGATTGTCTATAAGTTATTCCAGTTGTGGCAAGACAGACACAGGCAGGAATTGCCTTTTTTCATCTACAGACATAATACTGTTCAAAGAACACAATTACAGGTTTAGGGCATCTTGGTTCTGTCAAGATAGAATAGGCTAGTCTTTTGTGTGTGTGTGTGGTTTTTCGAGACAGGGTTTCTCTGTGTAGCCCTGGCAGTCCTGGAACTCACTCTGTAGTCCAGGCTGGCCTTGAACTCAGAAATCCGCCTGCCTCTGCCTCCCAAGTGCTGGGATTAAAGGCGTGTGCCACCACTGCCAGGCTAGGCTAGTCTTTACTATCCTGTTTCTCTAGGTCTGTCAGATGATGCTGGGCCAGAAGGCTGAAGACATGCTCCATCTTCCTGACTTATTGGGGCTGTATAGGAAGGCAGCTGTCTATACAATTTGTCTCAATTCTTAAAGCTGTGTTAGGCTTCCTATATATTTTCAGTTAATGTTGGTCATTCTTAGACTTCTGATAGTGTTGAAAGACTACTTATAGTCTCATAGCCAATCCAGGCTATTTACTTTGAGAGAATAGATTTGAGAGGATTATTTTCACATGGCATACTATCTAAAGCCAGGACATAAGTCAAGGTAGAATCATAAGTCTTTTAATTTAGGACAGATGACAATGTTCTATCTTAATGACATAAACGATGGATTGGGTGTTAGGTCTATCTTACACCTTAGAGATTATAAAATGGCAATAGTTGTGCTCTATTTATATTTGAGAGAAAGGTTTTGTTTTTTATTGGAACAGAAAGGGGGAAGTGTTGTGGATGGGCCTGGTGCTGTTCTTGTGAACCAATCCCCTAGTGAATAAAGGAGCCAATCACTGGGTGAGTAGGCAGGACTTCTGGGTTGGACTGAGGAAGAGAGGAAGCAGGAGAGAATTAGGTTTCTTTTGGAATGGGGACAGCATATGGGTAAGATCTAGCTGCTAGAGTTTCCCCGGTATCATGGCAGACCCACAAGGATTTGTCACCCAGAGGAATCTGATTTTAATAAGGCTTACAAGATTAGATTTTAGTTCTTGCGCCCAGAGATTGAGTTAGCATCGTTTCTGAACTAAGTTTGTGTTGTGTTTTCCTTCATGCGGTGGCTTGTCTGAGATCAAGAAAGGTATGGCAACAAAGTGTGGACTTGCCAGAGGTGCACCATAAAGGCCCTGGGGGATTTGAAGCATGGGGGAGGTGTGGTAGTGACCCGACAGTGGGAACCTAGTGAGCTGGTGGAGAGATTGTGGAGTTCCGAGTGAGAGTCTCCACGAGATAAAAACAGGCCAACCATTGTCCACCTGTGCATGGCCGGCCAGGCCACTGGGGCAGGACTCAAGTTCGGAAACCAGATGGTTCATTTTCTAATATTTCCCGCAACAGTTCCCATTCCCATTCTAAGGTTCCTCTTGACTAGTAACTGCTGTCAGCCATTGCAGGGCCCTTTGCTCTCCTGTTCCTGCTGATTATGGTTGGCCCCTGCATCGTTAATGCCTTGACCATATATTCCTGATTGGGAGATATTAAACTGATGGTAATTAAGTCCCAATATGAATAGGTCCCACCACAGAGTCAAGGATTTGGTTCAGGATACAACTTGTCTTAATCAGGGTTTCTATTGCTACAATGTTGTTGGATAGGAAAGGGTTCATTCAGCTTACACTTTCACAGCACTGTTCATCATTAAAAGAAGTCATGACAGGAACTGAAACAGGACAGGAACCTGGAGGCAGCAGCTGATGCAGAGGTAGGGAGGGGTACTTCCTACTGGCTTGCACAGTGTGTTTTCTTAAAAAACCCAGGACCACTAACCCAGGGTGAGAACACCCACAATGGGCTGGATCCTCCCCATTAGTCACTAATTAAGAAAATGACTTATGGCTGGGTTTTATGGAGACATTTTTCTCAATTAAGGTTCCCTCTTTTTAGATAACTTGGATGTCAAGTTCATCACACAACTCAAGGTGGGGGGGGGAAGCCATGGTTAACATTATATGAATGGGTAACTTTATATTTAAAAGTTTCAGATTACCATGTTTAAGATAACTCTAAAACAAAAATGGACTTTCAAATGTTAAGGGCTGTTAAGGGTTAATTCTGTAACGGCCTGGTGGTCTCTTATAGCTTTAATAAAACCACTTTCTGCTTCCACAAGCAAAAGCTTGCTTTGCAGGAGATGGCCTCTGCTGGTAGACAGTGTGTAACTCTGTGTTCTTTGCTTTTAAAAGCCCCAGAGGTGAGGCTGGGTGCTGCATCCAGGAATCCCCAGTGCCTGTGGGGACCAGGAGCCAACACACGAATAAAAGGCTCTTCTTTGATAAAATCTATAAATGGTTAGACTGGTGAATCTTTGCATGACCCCAGACACATAACAATGCTGTGACCGCTGACCACACAACAGTCATTAGGTGAACATTAGCTTCTTCCTAGCCTGGACCAAGGCAATGGTTTGGTTTTTTTTCAAAGAAGACTCCGTCTTTACATCTAAACACAGGAGTCTGTGAGGTCTGGTTTGCCTTTCTGCAAAGCCCTTTCTCATCATTTCTGAACTCTGAACTTTTCCAAGCTTAACTGGCTTCATACTGTTCCTGCACTGGAAACCCTGACTACAGCCCTCGGGTTCCCTGGAAAACAGGGGGGGGGGAGAAGGGGGAGGGGGGCTCCTTCCACACAGTGCCGCCCCAGGGGGTGCTTGAAGTATTGACCAAATTGATGGAGTCTTGGAACATCGTGGGGAGAGATTCTGAACTCTGACACTTTGGGAGAAGACTGAAATGCATTTGGCCGCCTTTCTTTTTTTTCCTTTCCTCATCAGGAGTGACATAAATTTAAGCTGACTGGCTCAGTGGACAAGAGAGGGCAGCTGTGACTCCCTAGGGAGTGGGACTCAGTCCTGGTCACAGGAATATGCACAAGATCCATTGTTATCTCTGTTGCCGCCACACCTGTGCATGTGTGGCTTCTTATAAATTTCTTGGCTGTACCAATCCCAGAAACCTCCCCAGATAAGGGCTGGGCCCTAAGTCAGGAGAGGTTCTGGGAAACCATCTCTGACAATGAGGAAGTTGCAACATCCAAAGGTGTTTCAGGTCCCTGGATCACAGGTGGTTACACAAACAGGCATTGCCAATTATTACAGATGAGGGACTCTGAGACACCCCCATCCCATGGAGGAGAGGGGTGATCAAAGTTCTATTTGTTGGTGGGCTCTTGAGTCAGTTCTTAAGCACTGATGTTGAGAAACCTCACTTGTGCCCTCAGACCTCGAGCGTGAACTTTCCAGACAGGTTCACGCAGGTTGTTCTGGGTGCTCTGTTTCGTTAGAGCCAGCAGCGTCCTGTGGACAAGCACTTTGTGTGTGTGCGCGTGTGTGTGCGTGTGTGTGTGTGTGTGTGTGTGAAAGTGGCAAATACCTACAGCATTTGAGGAGGGCACGGTGGTTCTGTAAAAGCTTGGTGTTGGGTTAGAGGAGGCTGCCCAAGAAGCAGGGATAGGGAAATGCCGAGGCTTGGCGAAATGCAGAAATCTGTTCTTGAATGGTGGCCAGGTTTTACATGCACCAAACCTGGCACATTCTGTGTCATTTGGGAAATAAGAGAATCTGGCTACCAGTGAGGATGCTGCCAACCTAAAGCTTTATAGCATTGCTCCTAGAGGCTTTGAAACATGACAAAACCTGTGGCAAATCCTTCAGAGTCAAAGCCTGCTGGTGGATGCAGAGCCACTGGTATAGCAGAAACAGTGCCGATTTCTACGTGGACTCTTTTAAATGTTACTTTTTAAAGTTACATTGTAATTTATTTTGCGGGAGACACCTATGTACATGTGATTTAGAGAACAGCTTCCTCCGTTCTCTCCTTCCATCAGGTCAGATCCAGGAACCAAACTCAGATTGTCAGGCTAAGGGCAGGCTCAGGGGCAAGTGTCTTACCGGCTGAGCCATCTCACAGACCCTCCCTCTGAACACTCAACAGCTGGGTGGCCTTGCACAAGCTTCCTCGCATCTCTGAGTCTCCACTCACCTGTAAAGCCTGGGAGTTGGACTAGATGATAGCCCCATCAATCCTCAGCCCTTGTTCCACATCTCCTTGGCCTGGATGAGGGAATTCATCTCCCTTGCACGTTAAAAATCTATTGATTTCCTCTCTTTGGCAAAGGGGAATGAGACAGCGATTTCTCTCCCTGCAGAGATAAATAGTTCAGCTCCCACCAGGCTGGAATGCCAAACAGCTGTTTTAGAAATCTGGAGTTGATTCATACGTATGGTTTTTCAGACAGGACTTCTCTGTGTTTCCCTGGCTGTCTTGGAACTCCCTTTGTAGACCAGCCTGCTTCTGCTTCCCAGGAGTTGGTTTTAAAGGCTTGGTTCTTCTAATTAGAGGCTAGACTCGGGGATCAGCTAGTGCTGGAAGCCCAGTTTGACGGTGGTTCTTTGTCACTGGCACTGGTCAGGGCTGGTTATTGGGGCTCTGGCACTCGCCATGCGTCCTCGACCTATAGGGTTAAGCAATGCTGTCACTTTTGGCCTCTCTGGCTGCAGCTTGCATTAATCTCAATTAAGACTGGTAGAGCACGGCTTCGGCCACGAGGCGTCTCTCCACCCTTTGTAAGGTGATGCGAAGAGGATTGGTGGCCTCGTGGAGCGCTGGGGTCGGCGGCCAATGGGGACAACGAGGAGGAGGAGCCGCCTGGTGGGAGGAGCCAGAGCTCGCGAATCAGTGAGCGGCCGGATGGCCCGCCCCAGTTGCGAGCGGCAGCTACAGGCTGGTGTGCAGTGTGGTTACAGCCAAGCTCTACCGTGGGCTACCCAGGAAGAGGCCCGGGAGGGAGGGACAATCCCTGCGTCCTGTCTGCAGCGCATTCCGACCTGTCGTGGCTGAGCAGAGACACCCTACCCTGGACGAGGACCAGTCACCACCCATCCGGACGGCCACGCAGGCGCACCTGCTACACCAGGATCTAGCGCTCCGCCTGGGAGCAGCGGGGCGGCCCTTCTGCAGCCGCGTAGGGCCCCGCCCACCACCCATTGCCCCACCCTGGACTGTCTGAGAAAGCTGGAGACTTCCAGGGGCGTGCTGCTAAGTCCACAACGGTGGGACCCTTTTGCCCTCTCTTGACACCTGCTCCTGCACCCTTGAGCGGGACCCAGGGGCTCAAAGCAAGCGATACGTGCTACCTTTCCCTCTTGCTTTCCATTGGTCTGTATTTATGACCTTACTGTCCCTTCCGTGACCATTCCCAGATTGTACAACCCTGCTGCTACCTGTCCTGACCCAGTCTCCCCTCCCCGCAACCCCTGACAGCGCCTACCTTCTTGTCTGTAGATTCTACAGCGTAGAAAAACGAGACCGACAGTACAAATTCACCTCGTGTACAGAGGTTAAAGTCCTCTCTCCTAAAGTGAATACAATTATCCCTACCTGGGACTGCCTCCAGTGTTAGCAGCTTCCTTTGGAGTTCACGATTTGTACCCTTGTCCATCTTTAGTAGCTATGCGGGCTAACTACAAATTTCACCAGGCAGAAGGTGGATCTATTTGAAATATGTCTAGTTTGCCGTCTTGAGGGATTGTGTATGAAGGGACAGGAACACCTTGTGAACCTTTCACCAGACAGAACCTCCTCCATTTCTATTCTTGGAAAACAATTTGTTCTCACAAATATCTGTCTAAACAAAAATTGTGGTTCCTGGTTCCACTTGGGAGTTGCAGTCACTGCCTCGGTTTCCCTCAGTGTCTGCCTACTTAGAAGATCCAGCCTGGTCCTGGAAATTATGTGCGTTGTGAAACATCCTGGGAAAGTGTGAGAGAAATGGGGTTCATTTGTAGTGACTGTGTGTGTGTGTGTGTGTGTGTGTGTGTGTGTGCTTTTGCTGATATGACAAAATACCCAAGAAGATGAAACTTACACGATGGAAGATTTGTCTGGGCTCAGGGTTTCAGGCTGTGGTACCTTGACTCCAATGCTCTGTGGCTTTGGGGAGACCGAACATTATGGCAGGAATCGTGTGGGAGATCAAAACTGATCCTGGCTTTTCAGAAATGGTGGGAGAGAGGGAGAGGGAGAGGGAGAGAGAAAGCTAGGGTTCCAGGATCCCTTTGGGGGGTCCATCTCCGGTGACTTAACTTCCTTTTAGTGGTCCTATCTAGTTACTTTGTCATCATTCTGACCAAATACCAGACAGAACAACTTACGGTAGGAAAGATTTCCTTTACCCCACAGTTTCAGAGGGCTCAGTCCATCAGAACAAAGCGGTTTATGTCGGGGCGGGAGGGGGGGCGAAGGGGGGAGGGGGAAACTGAGAAAGGCAGATGGCGCTTGGCAGGGTGGGTGCTCGCTGTCCCATCAGTTAGATGTGCCTCAACAATCTCTTAGGTCATACATAATCTAGCCATATTAATAACGAAGATAAACTATTCCGAAGCCGCGCTCCTAAAGATTCCAGCATCTCCCAATGGCACTGTCAGCTGCCTTCCACACAGAAGCGATGACGATCCGAACCATAGCAGCCAACAGGGATGAAGGGGCCGCTAGTCCAGGTCAGCGTCTGCGGCAGCTGAATCCTGTTTGGGATTTGTCCCAAATGCCATAATAACCTCGCGTAATGCACCAAAATAATTTGGAGAGCTGTTTTTTTTTTTTTTTTTTTTCTCTGTTAAATTAGGTCTGGTCATGTCTGGCCAAGAACAAGGTGGAGGAAACGGTCCAGGAGCAACTTGCCAGAAGACTTGACAAATTAGGCTGAGTCTGAACCAGGCAGACCTGAAATTGCAATTAGTGTGGAAATGAAGATCTTTTCAGAAAGGACAATGGCCCAGAGCATGTCCCTATTGTCTGTCCTATCTCCTGGCTTCCACCCAGGCAGCCAGGAGACAGCCCCTTGGCTCAGAGTCCAGCCCATACATAGGAGAACAGTTGCCATCTTTACTGCTGGCAGTGCGCATGGCCTGTGGGAAGGGAAACCCAGGCCTTTGGAGGTTGGAGACAGGCTCGGCAGGGTGGAGGATGTGCTGTCCTCCGTATCTACAAACACTTCCGGCGGAGTTCATTGCCTACCATGTTCATTACATCCCTGAGACTAAACTCCCTTACAGAAGGAGAGATCTAGCTGGGCTTGTAATCTAGAGCATTTCAGTGCATCAAGGGGGCGGGGGTACCTGGCAGAGTCACGCTGTCCCAGCCAACCACAAAGGAGAATTTGCTTGCAGGAATATAATCTGAAAGGCTCACTCCCAGGCCCTTCTTTTTAAAAGTTTCAGAACCTGAACAGCTGGGGCCCAACTGTTCAAAGTGAGAGCCTCTGTGTGTGTGTGTGTGTGTGTGTGTGTGTGTGTGTGTGTATGCGTGTATGTATGTGTGTGTGTGTGTGTGTGTGTGTGTGTGTGTGTCTGTAGGGGAGGGCATTTCAGATTTAATCCTTGACACAGAAGCCCCAAAACCATGATCTTTAGCTAGAGCATGGCTGTAAAGCATGAAACGCTGCCGGTTTCGTATTTCACTGAGTACCCTAAAGGAAGGTGTGCTCCTTAAAGCCTGAGGCCCTGGACAGAGTCAGATGACTTAAGTTTATTTGCCAGTTTTGGTCATAAAGGAAACTTCTCGTTTTGATCCTGGCTTTGTGAGGAGAGGGGAAGCAGCACGGCATGGTTCCGTGGTGTGTCGAGTCTGAGCACTGCCTCGGGGGTGGCTGGGGACGGGGGTGGCTGTGTGTGTGTGGGGGAGGAGGTGCTGCTAATCCACACGTTCATCTCATCCCACGTCTGCTCCTAGAGAGTCCATGGAAGAGGAACTGGAGGTGCAGAGCGGTTCCGTAACTTGCTAAAGACCACACGGCCCAGCAGTGGTCGGATCTGAAAGGGTCTGACCATCCAGTTCACAGGCACAGGTGGGAAGAGGCGCGGCTCCCCGGGAACGGTCTTTGCAGACAGAGGTGGGAAAGGCCAGAGTCTGAGGATGGCAGAGTAGACGTCTAGGACAGAAAGAGTGTGGAGGACTGTCCAGGCATGGGGAGTAAGGGGAGGCCTGCTAGGGAGGACTAGCTGTGGCACCGGCTCTGGATAACTGAGGCTCCAGAAGGCCTGTGGTCCCGGGGCATTCTGCTGTCTGTTCCCATGGTGCCCTGGGGTCTGGCTGCTCTGGAATGTCCTCTCCTCTGCAGCCGGACTCTGGCTTCCTGCCCACCAAAGCCTCAGGAAGGCTGTGGAGTTGGCCTTTCTCTGGGCCTGGAGGACTAGAGGGTGGGTGTCCTGGGTCCTATGGTAGCCCAGCAACTGCTGAGGTGTCATGGTGGCCTGCACCCGGTGAATGGGGCATGTGTGTGTGTGTGTGTGTGTGTGTGTGTGTGTGTGTGTGTACGAACAGCTCTGATCAGCCAATGATGGTCTGAGAGGTTGCCTTACATAATCCTTGAGGGTAAATGTCATTTCCTGTGTTATGGTTAAAAAGAGCAGTTAGGTGGGATAAAATAACTCGCTCAAGGTCATCTGAAGGTCACCTTGCTGGGAAACATCGGAGTTTGACCGAGAAGGAGGCTGTGGGAAGTGGGAGTGGGTAAACGTCTGGGAGAGTGTGGGAATGTGAGACCCGTGTCTGGATCTGAGTGTAAGGGGACAGATAAGGGGTTGGAAGTGGAGCAGACAGCCGGACCTCCAGCCGGTCAGCGTTGATAGTGACACTATTCTTAAAATACATGTTCGCCCACATCTCATCACCCTTTGTGCTGCGGCCAGCCCCTACCCGACCTTCCCAGGCCTGCCACAGACTCATGAGGGGTTCCTGGTCCCTCCTGCTGCTTGCTGTCATCTGTGGGCCACACAGCAGCAGTTCAATGGGGAGACGGACTTCGTGGGCCTCTGCTGGCCCCTCCAGCCCCTGCCTGCGTCCACACACCTCACGCCTGACCTTCCCCACGCCTGCTGCTGTCTGCATTCTCCACTCTGCTTTTGTGGAAGGGCCGCTGCCCCTCCTACCCTCGCTGCCCAGAGTGCCGACCCTGCTCCAGAGGGCCGACCTGCTGTGTTCTTGCTTGCTCTGCCGAGGTTTCACTCAAAAGCAGCTTCCAGACAGGGTCTCCCTTTATTTGAGACTTACACCATCCGTGCCCCTCCACACTTTTGCTCTGCTGTCTTTCTCTCGCTGGCACTCTCAGTAACGTGCTTTATACTCAAATATACATCCAGTCCCTTCAGCTAGGACAGAACTCCACATAGGTAGAGATTTTAGTCCGGGGTGTTTATTGGCTGCCTTTTCTACTATACCTGACATATATCACATATTTAAAAAGTACTTGTTGGGGTAAAGGGATGTATGGGTGAAGCCCCACCATACACCTTGTGTTGTAGAAAGACTCCAGAATTTCCTCACCGGGCAGGAGAGGTGACAGTAGGAGTTTTGTTGGAAGAGAAACACATGGAGGAGTGAGAAGATTCCTGTTCTGGGACGCAGTGGGTGCAGGACCCTTATTACATCTTCTGCTGATGCCTCCGCACTGCCCACTGGGGACTCCTAAGGAAACCTGGCTTCAGTTACAGTAGCAAAGATAAGTAGGCCACGGGCCTCATGATGTGGGACAGAATGCCCATCACCGTGACAGTGAGAAATGGCTTTGTGTCAAGTAAGTTGAGACAGAGAGAAAGCAGAGGTCAGGACAGGGACATCTCCTCCTCTGTCACGGCTGCTCTGGCCGTGGACACCCCAGATGGTTTAATCTGAGGGCTCGCATGAGAGACCCAAGGGGATGCTGGTCCCACTCAAGAGCGTTTGCAAAGCCAGGCAGCGTGGAATGCGGTACAAAGATGCCTCACTAGACCAGCTGTGGCCGCAGGAGACGCTGACCCTCCTCTCACCAGTGTCTCTCAGCACCTCCCTTGATATAGACTGCTCATGCCCAGATGATGGGCGTGGAGCAGAACATGCTGGGAGCTCTCTACCTCCACCTTCCTAGCGTGTGGGGCTCAAGTAAGGTTCTTTGACAGAGATGGGGGAGAAATGTGCCAGGACTAAACGGGGGTGATGCTACGAAGGCTGGGCAGGCAGTTGCTCAGCAAGGCCTGTCAGGTCTCATTTCCTTTTCTGTCAGTCATCTTCAGAAACTGGATGTAAGAGAGAGATGCCAAGAGTAAGAAGGGGATATGGAATGGGGGCGGGGGGAAGCCTGGGCCTGGACCAGCGCCAACTAGTTATAGGCAACGCAGGGTGAGCTGGGTAGTTTTTGTCAGCTTGTCATAAACTAGAGCCACCTGGGAAGAGAAAAACTCAGCTGAGGACTTGCCTCCATTAGATTGACCTGTGGCCACATCTGTGGGCCATTTTGTGGATTGAATATGGCATGGAAGAGCCCTCCCTCGGGTCTGTAGGCAGTGCCATCTTTAGGCCTGTGGTCCTGGGTTCTATAAGGAAGCAAGCCAGCAAGCTACCTTCCCCAGTGGCCTCTGCTTCAGTTCCTGCCTCGAGGTTCCTCCTGGAGTCCCTGCCCTGGATTTCCTCCAGGATGGACTGTAACTTGCAAACAAGGTAAGCTCTTCCCCGCCCCCCCCCCCCCCCCCGCCTCTAGTTGCTTTTGGTTTATTAGCAACAGAGAAGCAAACCAAGACCCCGAGTTACACTGCTCTGTCCTCACAGGTACATAGAGAGGCTTTAACTGCCGGACCCCATGTTGCCTTCCGGCCTCACCGTCCTGGGAAGTGTGTGCTGTTCAACCTGGGACCAGTTCTCACTGGGCTTTTTTAAGCAGAGGGAGTCTGAAGCAAGGGCTCATGCCACATCTCGGGACACTCCTCAGGACAGGCTGTGTTCTAACAGCGCCTTTGAGCGGCTCTGCCCACAACCTGTCATCCCCACCTATGTCTGACTGAAGTGCAGGGTCACCCCTCACCGTGACAAGCCACTTCTCCATCCCTGCATGGAGCTGTGCTCGGCTCCCCAAAGCGACGCTGAGAGCCAAGGTTCTCAGACTCAGCATCTCCGAGGGAGCTCAGGAGTCAGTCCGCATTGGTGACGCTGGGTAACTTGTGGCTTGGGGTACGTTGGAGCAGGCACTTCATTGCCTGTAGGAAGGTTCAAGGCAGACAGGAAGTTCACTCTCCCAAATGTGTCAGCGGGTGGTGGAAGTTGCTCCTGCAGTTGGAGCCTCTAGGATGGAAACTGACACCTTGGGCGAGCCCTGCAGGGCCTGGTGGGAAGATGGGTGGGGGGGCTTGCTTTGAGAATGTGCTTTTTGGGCGGGATGTGAAAACTTGTGGGACGAGTCTGTAGCTGAGTCCTGGCTAAGGCGAAGATGAGAGAGAAGGCGAGAGGGCCATATCGAAGCCTCGATCTGAACCACACACATTACCTTTCTCCCAGTTCTAGAGGCTGAAAGTAAAGGTCAAAGCCTATAGAGTTGATTTCCCCCAGGGCCTCCCTGTGTCTTCATGTGGTCTTCCCCTCTGGCTTGCTCTGTGTTCTCATCTCGTGTAAACATGCAGGTCGCAGTGGAGCCCCTTCGAAGGCCCTGTCTCCAAAATACAGTCACGTTCTCAAGTCCTGGGAGTTAATATTTCAAAGTATGAATTTCACATGGATAGGGGAACAGCACACAAGATAGCCCAGAGGAGGTACACAGGAAGGGATTAGCTGAAGGGGACGCAGGCCAATGTCCCTTCCTTTTCCTTTGTTCCAGGGTGTCCTCCACCTGGCCACCTCAGAGGTGAACAGCCGCTGTGACACAGAGGCTCGATTCGCTAGAGCGATAAGATTCTTACCTGATCATTCTTCAGCCCCCTCCTGCCACAGGGCAGGAATGTGTTGTTCTTTGGGGAACTGGAGACTCACAGGCTATAAGTGGCGTTCCTGGTGGGTCTCTGCTATCTACACTGTCTTTTCCTTGTCTTCCCGAGTCTTGGGGTGAAAAGCCAGCAAAAGCTACCAAGGGAGTCACGCACAAGAGACCCCCCCCCCTTTTTTTCCTTTGAGCGCATTTCACATTCTGCTCTGTGACCACTGGGAGAATAGTCCTAGTTAATGTGTTTGGCTAAGTGTCGTCTGTTTCTCATCGTGTAAAAGCGGGGCCCCTCTCTTGTTTTGGTGCAGATGGTGAGAAGGTTTAAAGTCCGGGAGACAGGGCGAGCTCATGGTAGGCCGTGACTTAGGAGCCTGCAGGGTCATAGCTGGGCTTAGAACCAATGGCAGATCCAGGGGACTCAATTTACCTTGCAAACACTTGGTCAGTGCTGGCTGTCAAAGGATACTGTGACCAGGATACTGTCCCTGCTGCCATTTCCAGGAACTACAGGAAGAGAGAGTAACTGGATGAAGACAGAACAGGGTGTTACCAAAGTGATGGAGTGGGAGCCCCCCAGAAGGGGGGACATGGCGGGGCAGGAGGCTCAGGTTTAGTAAGGGACTAGCTGTCGCTGCTACTCATACGCTATTTTGAGATTTATTTTTTACTTTTAATTATGTGTATTGTAGGTGTGCACATGAGTTTAGGTAACCCAAGGAGGCCAGAAGATGGTATAGGAGTTCCTGGAGCTGGAGTTACAGAAAGCTGTGAACTGTGCAACATGGGTTCTGGGAACCGGACTGGGCGTCCTCTGCAAAAGCATCAAGTGCTCTTAACTCTTGAGACATCTCTGTAGCCAGACTAGCCTTCACGTTGTATGCCTAAGCCAGTGCTAGCTTTTGAGATGCACTGGCCCCATCTGGCCTGAATCATCTGTCTTCCCTGGGACCTGCACCACAGCAGGAGAAAACCCGTGTAATGCACAGGATTCTCAGCCACACTGGGGACCGTGGACCACAGTGTGCTGCAAGTGGAGGGTGACCCTGGGGGGACTGAGTTTTGGTTGTCTCTAAGACAAGCCTGATGTCTATGAGTGGGACAGCTTTCTCAGTCACCAGGAGTGTGGGAAGGGAGATCAGAGCCAGGAAGTCAGTGGGCAGACAGTGGATGATAAACAGGGACAGCGCCAGGCTGCTGGCCACGGAGCAATAGAGCCAGGGCTGTCAGTGACGCTATTGTCCTCTGTTGGGAACATCTCAAAAGGAGCATCCGTGGACTGCTTATGGCAGTAGGACAGGACGTTCTGGAACTCACGGGTGCCACTGGTTACTAGGGACGATGTCACCTCTATGACTGAGCTGGGAGGCCACCTTCAATACTGTCTCTCAATAGGATAGGAAAGGCTGCTTTCCTGTCTTGACAACAGGCAGCAGTGTACGTGGATGAAAATATTGCAAGCTGCCTAAGAGCTGCAGCTTTCTGTCAGTTCATAAACTGGAGAGGCCAGAATGGCTTATTTTTAAATCCACGTACTAACCAGAGAGTACAGGCTTGTAACCAAACTTGTAGAAACACCTTTAGATCCTTGAAATTAGTCCAAACCAATACCATCAGTTCCCAGGAGCTGAAATTCCAGTGTCTAGCAGGCGTGTGTGTGTGTGTGTGTGTGTGTGTGTGTGTGTGTGTGTAGTGGCTGTTTTCTCTAGGGCTGCCAATCAGGCTCCAGATTCACAATTTTTGTGAGGATTTAGCCCAGGTTCCCTCTGCCTCAGTTGTCCCATTTCCTGAGACAGCTGCTTAGCTTACAAGGTCTGAATCCATCAGTCCTGGCACCTGCCAGGGTGTCAGACTAGACCGTGGCAGCAAAGAGGTGTTCTATACTGACCTGGCCGGGTCCCAGGAGCTGCCTGGGGGTGGGCTCGGCACATTGGGAAGGGTCTTTGGTGCTCAGTGGGCTTCACAGGGAGAGTAGAGGCCCGGCTGGGACAGCTGCCAGCCGCCAGCTTTGTTTTCTTGTGACACTTCTCTTTGCTGAGAGGCCAGCTGACAAGGGGGAGGGGAGAGGAGACAAGTACTGAAAGGGGACAGGCTGCAGCCACCTCCAAAGAGGGGGAGCAGTGTGGGGCTTGGCAAAGCTGCCGTTGCCACCCCACCCCCACCTCCCGCATCCGCCCTTCAGATCTCCTGGCCAGGGAAGCAGATGTCTTGCTGGAGATTCCCCATCAGGACACCCCCGCCCACGCCCCCACCCACACCGGCCTCCGCTCCACTCTGGAGCCTGAGAGGCTTGCCAGCTGTTGAACTCCCTTGGGTGCAGGCCCTGGCTGGGTTTCGTGTGTGCCAGGTGCCTGGTGAGGTGCTGGCCCTGCAGTTTGTAGCAAAGAGCTGGAGGGCCAGGGCAGGGTTACCATAGACATCGATGGGGAAGGCCTACTAGACACTGCTATGTTCCAGGGCAGGTGCCTCTTCTGGGTTTGTATTTGGAGGGCTTTGGAAGGTCTCCTGATAGGAACAGCCACAAAATGGGCTTGATGCCAGGTGGATAAGGAGATCAAGTTTTGAGCTAAAGCTAAGAGTCCACATAATTCAGTTATCAGGAAAGAAAAGACAGGCTCCGGCTGTGGGTTTTATCCCGGCACCAAGACTTTGCAGGGAAGCCAAACACATTGGTGCCAGGAGGCATGTCTCAGGCTTCCTGGCAAAGCCTTGCTCTCTAGAGACTTCTCCCCGACTTCTGCTGGGAGCCCCACCAAAGAAGCCATTGGCTTTGCTAAGTCAGTGGCCAGGGCTCCCTTAGGCTTGGACTCAGCTGGAGCGGCCCCACGGCCCACAAGCCCGCCCTTGGAAGCCATTCAGACACCTTTGTGATGGCGGAGCAGCTGCAGGCTGTGAGGTCACCATGGTGACGGGTGATCGCCTGCACTCTCCACCTGCGTCCTGTTGTGGTTCTGGCAGGCTCTTTGGATGCAGAGGGGCTGCAGGTCAGAGCCTGCCCACCAGCTGCCCTGGAGCTTGAGTGAGCGTCACGGTGCCCTCTGGCAGCACCAGCTCTATACAGGCTCTGAGCGGAGGCTTGGAAAGTGCTCTTATAAATAAAATCGTCATCGTCCACATTGCTTCGGAGCCAATACAGTTCATGTTAGAAAGAATGGGACCATGGAGATGGCCCAGTGGTTAAAGGCACATGCTGCTAATCCAAGGACCTAAATGCAACCCCAGGAACCCACATGGGAGGAGAGAACTGAACTGACTTTCACTAATTGTCCTCTGACCTCCGCACAGGTGGCACTTTACGTACACAGAGACACATACAAAATAAAAAAAGGACGTGTGTGTGTGTGTGTGTGTGTGTGTGTGTGAAAATAGTGTGGTTCCGTGTATTTCCCAAGCCCCAGGGTTGCTCACCCATCCGGTCTTCCTGGCATTGCATTGAAAGCGTTTGTAAGATTATTGGCTTCCATATTGGCTGGAGAATGGAGAATGAATGCCACAACCGGATTTCCTAAAAATCTTAGGCTAGTTTAAGGCCAGTCAAGTTTTATACCGCCGAACCAAGGTGACCTCAACTATTTTAGCAAGTGATTTTAAAAACCAAATAGCTTTTTTTTTTCTTTTAGAGTGCCATGAACATAATCAATCAATCAGTCAATCAATCAATCAATGCCAGCTGGGTTGTCTGGTCTTTATAAGTTCACTGGTCAATACAGACAAGAAGACAAAGAACTGGAAGAAAACCAGGGGAATCATTTTGATGACAGCAGACCAACATCTACTTAAAAATGGTTACAGATACTGATTGAGAACCTAGTTCCCTTAAAAAAGCACTTTATGTAATTATATAAATATATAATATAGTTATATAATATAATATGTAATATGTAATTATGTAAAACATATTATTGATTGATTGCTATTGTGTGGATCCCATGGTAGGCAGGGTGTGGATCCCATGGTCGGCAGGGTGTGGATCCCATGGTCGGCAGGGTGTGGATCCCATGGTAGGCAGGGCGTAGGCAGGGCGTGGAGGCCAGAGCACAACTTGGAGGAGTTGGATTTCTCTCTGTCAGGTGGGTTTGGGGATCCTCAGGCTTGGCAGTGTGTGCCTTAATCTACTGAGTCACCTCCACAGCCCTGTTCCCTACGATCACTCTTGCTCCCCACGAACCCCCTTTAGTCTTTAGTATCCTTTATAAAGTATTTATTAGAGTCATCCCATTCCTAATCAGGGCTCAAATGGCTAAACTGTGGTAGGATTGTTCCCTCATGTCCGTGAGCGTGTGTATTCTTGGCTGTAGCCCAGGGATAAGGTAGCTTGCTCTTTTGGCTTCTAGTGGCATAGATGTGTTATTTTATGGACTTTGTTAATGGTCAGCTACCAGGATCTTTGCTTAGGTTTTCCGTGTGGCCGGTGTCTGTGTACCTAGTCTCTTCGGGTTGATACGCTCTCTGCCAGCTTACATCAGAATATCTCACGGGGCCATAATAGACACATATTAAAGATAAGAATGCAGCTCCATGAGTTTCATTTCACTCATTCTCTTGGCAGCCCACCCTCACTTCCTTTCTGCTTTGTTTTGCTTTGTTTATCAGATCTAGAAGGATCCAGGTGTCTAGGAACTAAAGCCGTCCCAGCATTGATTGTGTTGATTGTGACTTAGTGACATAGTCCTTGTGTTGTGTCAGATCCTAGAGATCCTAGAATTAGATTAGGTGTCGTCTGTGTGTCTGTGTGTGTCTGCTGGGACCTGAACTTGCTCAGCACAGGCAGGTGCTCTACAACTGGCCACCTCCCAGCCACTTGCTAGTTACTTTGTTTCTTTTACTGCTCTAAATCAGCCACCTTCCCCACAGGTTACAATGTATTCTTACATTGGGCAAATCCCAGAAGACATAATCTGTGTGTGTGTGTGTGTGTGTGTGTGTGTGTGTGTGTGTGCGCATTGCCTTAAATGGTTGTAGCGGGTACTTTTCTGAACAGAGGAGGGCCGTGGTTACCTGGAGTTATGGAGGTCTTTAATTCAGGCATGCAGTTCAGCGTTCCATCCACAGTGTGGCTTCTACATGTGCTATAAAGCAGGGCAGGGAGCAGAGGCAGAGGTAGGATGTGATGGCGTCCTAGAGGGATAGCTCAGATAAGGCAGACGTTTGCAGTGGTAGGGGAGAACTTGTCAGACAATGTTTAACACTCATTCAAATACATTTATGTCTGTCTCAACCTTTAGATACCACGTGTAGCGTGTATATGCATGTTTATATTTAGAAAATGTGTTTCTTATGCATTTATATTTAAAGACTTGCATAGCACTTTCTTCATGCAATGCAGGGCTGATTTTCAACGAGCAGAATTTTAAATCCAAGTTAAGGTCTTTCAAATCTATTATCGTGAAACAAAAGAACGTATGGCTTCCAGAACAATCGAGCGTTGTTGGAGAAGGGCTGCGTCAGCGATGTCGGGCAGCAAAGACGAGGAAGAAACACGACGGAAACATCTCACGTGCAGGGGCACAGAGGGACGTGGAGGTGACGTGCCTTCTGAGAGTGCCCCACGTGGCCCTCTTCAGGCGGGCCATGCTTTTGGCTTCCTGGAGCAGGAAGCCCTTGGCAGGCTCCTGGCTGGGACAGCGGCTGCAGACGCCGTGGCTGGCTGCTCAGGGCCCCATGGTCAGGCGGCGAAGGCAGAGCAACAGGTGCGCGCAGTGTTCACCGTGGCTGTTGCCCGCCATCCTGTGGGCCGGGCCATCAGCGCCCCATTGTTCCTGGATGCCTTCCAAGAATCCTTTGGCAATTGTACCCCTGCAGAGCCAGGCTCGACTCAGCCTGCCACGTGGAACCTGGGTCACCTCTCAAACATGCCTGGAACGATCTGTAGCTTTTCAGTTTTCTCACTGTTTAGAATATATTTTTAAAATTTATTTATTTTTGTATGTGAATACACCTAGGTGTGGAGGTCATCAGACCTTCTTAGGAACATTACCCAACTTCTTCGAGATTGCCCTGGAGCACTCTGAGTGAACTAGACTGTCGGGCCAGTGAGGCCCATGGATCTTCCTGTCTCTACTTCCTGAGCACTGGGAATACAAGCTTGTGTCTCTACACCTAGCTTCTTACATGGGTTCCAGGGATCGGATTTGGGGGTCTCATGATGGCCTAACAAGCACTTTACTGACTAAGTTACCTCCTCGGTCTCTACCATTTGGAACATTCATCCTAAGATGATCAGTGTTGAGACCCAATATTCTATATCTAGACAGTAAGACCTTCTTTATACCACTGTCTTGCTTATAAAAATGGCATTTGAGTGGTGACCGCGTACATAAGGGGCTGGAGACCTTTACACAAGGCACAGGTAGGTGAACCATAGGTTCAGAGATCGTGAAACTAGGAATCGGGAGGAACCGATCTGAGAGCAAAGATGGATTCTAAATTCAGTCACTCAAGCGGCTCAGCGGGAGGTTGGCAATACCAACAATGACACGTGAGCGAATGCAAGAGCGAGTGGCCTGGGTTCCCACACTGGGTTCCCGCACTGGGTTCCCGCACTGGGTTCCCACACTGGGTCTCGCTGCTCGGGTTCTGTAACAACATTCTGTGTTGACCGCTGGCTCAGTAAAGCCGCATTTGTCAGCCCCGTAGCTGGCTTCAGGTATTACTGCATCCCAGAGACTGCATCGACTCTGCAGAATGTCTTCTCCCAACAGGGACTGTTGAAGCTTCATGGGGTCATCCCACTGTAGCACCAAACCATCTGCTTCTGGATGCCCTGGTACGCGGGGGACACATGGACGTCACTTTCTCTGTCTTAGGATGAACGGTCCAGGCGGTACTGATGGTAAGGTGTTCTATAAATAGAGATGGTGTGGAAAGAGAGCTAGGACCTGGGAAAGCAAAACCATATAGACTATAAACCCATTCAGAATGAGACAGTCTTTGCCCCACCAACCTGCCACCAGGTGGCCCACTGGTCACTACAGGAATCTCGCTTCCCATGGAACGCACCACTGCCCTCTGCTGTTAGCTGTATGTGGTTGACCCTGTAACAGAAATCTCAGACGGTGGAAGGACCACAAACTACCTCTTCTTACCTCATACTAGTTAAGGCTGGGCTTAGGCTGGCTTGGTATCCTCGTGGTCAACACCTGTTCAGTGAGGTCTATGTGCGTGTCCTCTTCAGCCAGTCCTCCTTGTCACCAGTCTTCTGGTACCGTTGAAGTCCTTAGTTTTTGGGTACGAATCAATGCAGACTTCAGACCTTTCTTCTTCTGCTTGCAGATAAGTTGCACCAAGTGGTTTCCACGGGGGAAGAGCTTATCATGCTGGTCCCCTGCCTCCTGTGGATGCTGTGTGTTCTGAATCTGGACTTGCTGTTTTGTTTTCCTTCCCTCGTCAAAGAAAATTGTCCATAGAGTCAGGCACAGGGGCCGTGGGAGCGACAGCAAGGCAGCCAGCACAGAGCTCGAGTGAATGTCCGTGTTTTCATGCTTCTCCAGAGGACAGGATACACATAACAAGGCGTTAAGGGTTTGGCTCTTGTGACTGTGAAGGGTTTCTTGAGACCAAACTCTGATAGGGAAAGTTGGCGGGCTGGGACTCAAGAAAGAGCTGCAGTTCAAATCCAAAAGCAGTCTGCTGGTGAATTCTCGTTTGGAGGCCTGCTGAAGCCTTCACAAAATCATAGGAGGCCCAGCCAGACCAGGGAGGGCCCTGTGCTTCTCTCAGCTGGCTGCTTTACATGTGATTCTCATCTGATTCCCTGGAATCTATCTCCAGAATAAGATCCCACCAGCTATCGGATACCATTGCCTGTACAAGCTGACACATACGATTAAGCAGCGTACCATTTATGGTATGTAGTTTTGTAGAGGACACAGTATCCTGTGGCTGTCAGAGCCTTGGGGTGAGCCCTGGGCTGTTTTTCTATGGGGGAATAGCTGTCAGCAACAGAGGTTTTACCGTGGACTCTAGGGATCTCCATGCAATTCCCCGAGTCCCCAGCTGATAGCATTCCACATAGGCTGTATAGAAGTGTCTCTTTTACTGCTTGCGCCATACCAGAGGACTTTTGGACGTGGTGCTTCAACACTGGGATTGGCAGCTTTACTGGGTCAGAGGCGGCATATTCCTAAGTGTGGCGAATGTTGTCTCTAGTACCCATAGTCTCCCACAAACATCTCTTTCTCTGTAGTTGGAAGTGAACGATGTCATGCTTTTTCACGGACCCCTGATGTCTTTTGATTCTGGAGTCCCCAGAAACCTTACAGTATGGAGTGACTCTAAACATTCACAAAAGTTATCTTCCATACCCCCCAAATAAGCCTGTATCACTAAGGCATGCACAACACCTGCTAAATCCTGCTCACAGTTCCAGTGAGAAGTCTATGGTGAGATACCCTGTGTCTGTCTGATATCGAGATGGTCTAGTCTTTGAAGACTATTTATGATAGATGGTAAGAATGTGTGTAGCCCAGCGAGAAGCCTCACGTGGATACGACTGTTGTTTCTACTGTTGGAAGGTCACTATCTTCACTGGGAAACATCTTACTAAAGATTCCCAGCAAATGTCTCAGGATCCTGTGTGATCTATAGGCATGCTCTGCGGTCCATCAGGCAAAAGTCTGGTGGCACTAGCCACTGTTAGGAATCCCACACCTTCATCTTTTAAGTGCCTGATGGCTTCACATTTTTCTACACCCCCTCCCGCCCCCACCCCCCATGGTTCTGGCAGTACTTTGGACCCACTGCCTAGGCAGTGGGGAAGGGGCAGTTTTGGTTGGAGGTCCTCTTTGGTTTTCTGAGGCAAGGAGTTTGGGTTTGGGGGTCTGAATTGTGAGTACATTTTATGTTTCCACTGTGACCTTGTCACCAGACCTGGAAGTTTTATATCCATTGCAGTCCTGGGGACTCAAGCTAGCTCACTGGTACCACCTATCCCTACAGGCTGGTCAGCACTGGCATTTCCCAGTCGTGTGGTCCACTGGGGGGGACTATATTCCACTGGCCTTTACTCTTCTGGGGTCCCCTTAAGATTAGGAGCCCAGTTCTCCACCGCTTCTCCTAGGGCTGTTTCCTGCTTATAGCCAGCAGCTGGGAAGAGGTTTTCCAGGCACACTACCCCACTAGTGACAGTCTTATGGCATTTGAAAGGAGTGTCCCTGGGCTTCCAGGGAACCATGATTAAGGAGTGCCTAAACATGCTGTGTAGAACAAATCTCCTACACTCGCACTTTTCTGAGCCTTCAGTTCCCTCAGAATTCTAGAATATTCCTTATGAATGGACAGCCACAGCTGAGTCCAGACTAACATTAGTCAAGGCACTATGATGCCTCCCAGGTGTTCCTACCAGCACAGCAACTTCCAGAGCTCAAGAGAGCACTCCTGTTTCAGTGACTCCTCCCTGGTTTGAGCTTCACTGACGCCCTTCCCTGTCAGCTCTGCAGACTCCTGCCGGTTTCCTTTCCGGTCTTTTGATGTATAATTTCTTTCCTCCCACATTCTTCCTCTCTATCTTGCTTATGAGGGGGGTGGAGGTGGGGGCGGGACTGTTATCATGGGCCTGGGACAAGGAGAGATATGAAAGTGTGTCCTGAGGGGACTTGATAGCCACATCCGGGGTTGCTTACATGTCCCAAGTCCCAACCTCTGAACAAAGGTCCCACCGTTTGCAACCAGTGGAAAGCATGATAAATCTAGTGGGGTGGATGGTTCTGTTTTAGGGTTCTGCTTGGTGTTCACTGGCTGAGTCAGGGCCTGGGCTTGGCCCGCTGCTCTGTAGAGGATAAGGAACTCCCTGATAGCCACCACCAGGGACTTCCTGCCTCCCCACTCCTGTTGAGAGGTAGCTATTCAGGAACTTTAGTCTGCCCCTTTTCTGGTTAAGGTTTTTAGGGCTGGCAAGAAAGCCATCTGACATTTTACATGATGCTACATGCCTGTAATCTCAGCACTTGGGAGGCTGAAGCAGGAGGACAACGCATTTCAGGTTGCCCTGAGTACCATAGGGAGTTTCAGGCCAGCTGGGACAAGGTAGGGAAACTGTTTTGGTTAATCTGATAGTCGACCTGATGGGACATGTGAGTTAGAGATGGAGGCTGGAGTCATCAGCATGTGGACAGTACCCGGCATCCCAAGACAAGCTAAGCTACTGAGAGCTTAGGTGAAAGGCCCCCTGGACCTAACACATCTCTCTGTGCCTCAGTAAATGCACACATACACACTTACCACACACATACATATATGCACACATACACACACATGCACACACATACACACCTATATACACATATATACACATACACATACCATACACACACACACACTGTCATACACACACTCACACACAGATACACATACATAAACACACATATGCATACACACACACATACACACACCACACACACAGTCACTCACACACATACACATACACATACATAAACACACATATGCATATGTGCACACATACATGCACACATACATACATACACACTCATACACATACATACACATGCACACACACATACACCACACACATACACACCTACACACACATACATACACACACACATGCATGCACGCATGCACGCACATGCACAAGCATGCTCTGCCACACCATTCCTAGCATGAGTGTGAAGCTTTGTCTCTCCGTGTTGACATTAGGACAGGCTCTCTTTTCTGTCAAGGCCCAGCCTCTTAGGGCTCAGCTATCCTCTCGGTGAGAGGCTCCTCGGAAGCCTCTGTGCCTTGCTAGAGCTCCACAGCAGAGGTCCCAGCTCCATTCACCAGCTTGCTCCTGCCTCCCCTACCACACTACAGTCTGGAGTCAGAGCGGAAGCTCACATTGCTCTCCAGTGCCATGCCCAGTGCTACTTGCCCCGCACGAATGCTGTTCTCTTTCCCCTCCCCTGTATTCCTCTCTAAGCATCTGGCTTGATCATGTGGGCTGTCAGGAAGCACGGAATGTTCTAGAACACAAGGGTCACATTCGTGATGTGGCGGTCATGAGTCTTCAGAGCTCTTTCCTGTCTTTGTTGCCTAATCAATTTCAGCTTTTGAGTCAGGACCAGATCACTCCTGTCTACTGATCTTGTAGCTGGGGCATCACTGACGGTCTCTCGTCCCCACTCATATAGGGCCTTTCTCCTGGGGCAGGGGAGGCTGTAGTGTTGACAGGCCTGGGCTTCAGGGGAAAACCAGAGTTTAGTTCCCGTGTTCGTCAGGGTGCTTACAGCAAGCCCAGGGAACTCTCAGCTGCCCTCATTCTGGGGACCCATTCTGAGCTGCCCAGAGTAGTGGATGGGGTACAGCTTCTAATTTCAAAGACAGCAAACTGGTACCCTTAGAGGCATTTGGAGGAAATTAGAATTCCTCCAAATTCGAATAAATATCAGATCTTGAAAAAAAAAAAACTGGAGGAAAGAATGTGTTTCAACAATAGGCAGTTTCAACAGGGACGTGGTATAATTATAATGGCTTGTCCCCAAAGGCGTATGTGTGTGTGTATTTATGCAGCAGAGGACCGGTGGCACTTATCTGCATCGAGAGGCAGGCGCTGCCGCTGGTTAGTTTTCTTTCTGTGTGAACATTTTTAAAATATACCGTGAGGCACATAAAGAGGTGACTGTAGCTTCCAGTTTCCCCCAGGAGGTAGAGCCACCGGAGCGTCCCCAGAGCTCGGCAGCTGGTCGAAGCATTTCTCTAAGCTCAGTAAAGATGGCAGAGTCTGGCAAGAGACTGATTTGTGGGCACCACCATCACCTGCTTGCATCAGGATACAGTGCAGGCACGTTTATGTATTTAACCGATTCCTTCGTGGAGAATCACAGGTGTGGTAAAGTACCCACCAGGCGTGGGCTAAGAATGGAGCATTTTGTCCCGTGTGCTGGCAGCCAGTTTTGTAACCTTGAGCAGTTTGCCTGACTTCCCTGAGTGTCCAGTGTCATCTGTAGGTGGTGAGGTTTATATAAAGCCACGTTCTCTTCAGTTTGATGTCCTCTTGTCTCCTGGTCTGCATAGCAGTGTGAGACAGATGTTTCACACCGAGAGCTCTGTCTACACATCCACAAGCAAGGGACATAAATTACTGTCACCCCTTTATAGAGGATGCCCACCTGCCCTTGGGTATTAGTTTCCATTTGCTGCTATAACAATTTATTACAAGTTTAGTGGCTCAAAACAACATGATTTGTTGTTGTTTTTACTTATTTATTGATCTATCTATTTATTTTTATTGGATATATTCTTTATTACATTTCATTTCCCTTTTCCTGGTTCCCCGCCCCCCAAAGGTCCCCTATGCCCTTTTCCCTCCCCCTGTTCCCTGATCCTCCCCTTCCCACTTCCCTGTTCTGGTATTCCCCTACACTGACTGATGCATTGGCCTTTCCAGATCCAGGGTCCACTCCTTCCTTCTTCTCCGACATCATTTGGTATGTGGATTGTGTTTTTGGTGTTCCAAGATTCTAGGCTAACATCCACTTATCAGTGAGTGCATACCATGGGTATTCTTTTGAGACTGGGTTACTGCACTTAGTATGATGTTTTCCTGCTCCATCCATTTGTCTAAGAATTTCTTGAATTCATTGCTTCTAATGGCTGAATAGTACTCCATTGTGTATATACACCACATTTTTTGTATCCGTTCCTCCACTGAGGAACATCTGGGTTCTTTCCAGCTTCTGGCTATGATTTGTTGTTTTAGAGCCCCAGGATCAGAAATCCTGACATCAAGGTGTTAACAGAGCTGTGTTCCTTCTGTTCCTCCTCCTGTGTCTTTTGATTCATCCGACTTTGTGCAACTATTGATGACCCGTCTGACACCACTATCTCCTTCCCAATCCATGTTGTTCCCTCAAGGAGAATTTGACTCAAGGAACCATTAGTCTCTTCAGGGATCTCTCCAGTGGCACCTTCTACCCCACCTGTCAGGACAGAGACTAGCCTGAATTTCATCAACCTGCAGAATGAGACACTGACCTAAATTTAACATCAAGAAAACAAGACTCCCAGGCCTTTGTACCCGGGTAGTGGGGCACTGTTTTAGGACACTGCAGGTTGGACAGAGCACAGGGATGCCATGGCCTTTGAGACCTAGTTTCCTCTGTGTGGTGATTAGCTTTCACTGCCAACCTGACACAACCTAAAATCGTCTGGGAAGAGAGTCTTAATGAGGCATTATCTAGATCAGCTCGGCCTGTGTGTACTTCTGTGGAGAGATTGTCTGGATCATTCTCTGGGTTGCGTAAGAATAGAGAAAGCAGAGAGAGTGAGCTGAAGGCCTGCAGGTGGGCAAAAGGGTCCCTGTAGTTCTGGACTGTCTGTCACCGGGAGCTGGGAGCTGAGTAACACCCTCCAGGCCACACTTATTACAGTACTTGCCACACTAAGAGTTTAGAACAGTTTTGGGCTGTTGAGGACAGATAACATGGTAGAAAACTGTAGGCCCAAGGACTAACGTTCAAGTCAGATCATGCAGGCAGCTCTGGAAGCCACCGTAGATTTAGGATGGAAACACAGACAGGTGATAGCGTTCTAGAACACAGTAGACTTTTTAAACTGTGGGAGCGACCCCATTTGAATGTGGTGTTGTGATGAATTTGGCAAGAATAAAAGGTTTCTCCACATAAAATAGGAAATCAATTCAAAACCAAACATGATCGAGAACCTGGTGTGTTTTTCTGGTGGCATGTGACTTCGGTGCAACCTTGGCTCTGAACAGCAGGTGTGGCATCTTTTGTGTCCTGCACACCGTGATCAAGTGTCACCAAGGAACAGTCACTGCAGCACCGGCGCTCAGCTGAAGTCTGCTCTGCTTTACAGGAAACAAGAACGTTAATCTGTTCCTATCACTCTTCAGCTTGAAAGTGCCACGTTAGTGTGTTAGACAGCGCATTCACATATCAAATCATTCCCAAGAAGAAGGAAGGAGAGGGCCCTGGTCCTGGAAAGGCTTGATGCAGCATTGTAGGGGATTGCCAGGACAGAGGAGTGGGAGGGGGTTGATTGGGGAAGGGGTGGAGGGAAGAGAGCTTATGGGACTTATGGGGAGGGGGGAACCGGGAAAGGGAAAATCATTTGGAATGTAAACAAAGAATATAGAAAATTAAAAAAAGAAAGAAAAAGATGTTTGAGTTAAAATAATTGCCATTTGAGCTAATGAGTTGTTTCATTAAAAAAATTGTTTAATGGATTTTGGCTTTAGATTAGGACAGAATTTCCAACAGTTCCTGTGACCTTAAATATACTTCTTCCATGCAGTGTTCTGCTTTTATTCAAAGCCATTCTTCTCAGCATTGATCATTATGAATCTATAGCTTGGTATGATACATGCCTGTAATCCCAACACTTTGGAAGCTGAGGCAGGAGGCTGGCTTACAAGTTCAAGGCCAGCATGGGCTACAGTATAAAACCCTGCCTCAAAACAAACAAACAGCAAACAAAGACACACACACCAAAAATTAATAAAAACAAATAACCATGGTGCTGGGATGTAGCTCAGAGGCCGGAGAGCTAGGCAACCACGCAGGAAGGCTAGGTTTGGTCAGAACTGGTGTGGTGGCACCGCCTGACGCAACCACTGCATGAGAGAGAGGCAGAGACCAGAGGAGCAGACAGTCACAGAGTGCCTCAGCTACGTGGTAAATTCAAGTTCATCCTGGGCTTCACGAGCCCTCACTCAAAACCAAGCCAAACCAAACCAAAATATCAACCAACAGAAAATGTTCAACATGCATTGTGTCCAATAGTATTTTAAATATTTGCCAAGATTTAATTATTTTAAAAATTTATTTATTTTGTGGTGTGTGTGTGTGTATGTATGTATGTATGTATATGTGTGCGTGCACACACATTTACTGAGGCACAGAGAGATGTGTTGGGTCCAGGGGCACATGTAGAGTCAGAGGACACCTTGCAGGGCTTAGCGCTATCCCTCTACTCGGCGAGGTTCTGGAGATTAAGCTCAGGCCGTCAGGCTTGGTGGCGAGCACTGTATCCATTCTCTTGCTGGCCTGAGATTTAATTCTTTACGTATAAGAAAGTAAAGCAACCCGTCATTTTAGTTTTCGAATATGGTTTTGTACTTATTTAATAACTGGTAAAATTATGTGTATCCTAGAGAATTATTTGAAGATAAAATTCTGTATGGCCTAGACGAGTAAGCATTTGACTCGCATAGCTAATGTGTAGACCCGTCCACCCAGGGGTGTATAAATGTTTCTTACGGGGAAGAGGGCTGTGTGTGTGTGTGTAGGCTTTTAGAAAGTCCTGGTGTAAAGGGTAGTAAGTCCTGCCCTCACGGCTGGACCTGAAGATTTGCCACTGCCCACAAGACCCCAGGGCGTGAATGGGAACTGTCCTCCATAGGCTCACGGGCTGAGCACTCACCTCCCAGCTGGTGGTGATGCTGTTCTGGGAGGTGACAGAATCATTAGGACGTGAGGCGGAGGGAGGAGAGCGCTGCATGTTTCACCTACGCCTTGTCTTCAGAGGGGCATTTTATGAGCACCCAAACTCATTCTTTAATGGTGCCCCAGCTCAATGACACAGGCACTTGGACTTTCCCAGGCACCGGCTGAGCCTTGACTTGGAGATCACATCAAGAAGAGTTGCCTTATTATGGGTTGAGTATGAGCCATCCCTCATTAAGCCTGTGTGAGCCCTGATTGCTTCATGTCAAGTATTTGGTCCCCAGAACAAGGAAAGTGACCAACACATAATTACACACACGACTATGCTTGGGATGAAGTTTGGACCCATAGTTACAAACAGTTGTCATGGCTCTCCTTTTAAAAATATTTCTTTTACTTCTTGAGATTATAATATAATCACATCATTTCTCTTTTCTATCTCCTTCTTTTCCTCCCCCTCAGTTTTTTTTTGGGGGGGGTTGGGGGGTGGGGAGTGGTCATGGTATTTTGTCACAGCAATAGTAACTCTAACTAAGACAAGAGTTTTAGAGGCCCATATCTTCCAAAAACCACCAGAGGCTATAGATCAAGTCCCTAGGGGTGTCCCTTCGCCTTCTGTAATAATTAAGACAGCGGACACTCCAGCATGGAGTCAAGAGGGGCTTGGGAAGTTTCACCAGGGTGGAGGAGCTCTTTGTAGTCCATGGCTGCCAGGGAGGGAGAGTCAGCCTCCTTTGGATGCAGCGCCTGACGGATTGCCCATGCTTGGTGCGAGCCCTGCACCCACGCGCTAGCAGCCTCGGTGCATTAAAAAGAGAGAACGTGAAGCTGGAGTGGAAAAGTGGTGGGTGGGGTTCAGGAGGAATTGGAGGGGAGGGACTCAAGAGATGGATCCCCAAGTGAGACCAGCAAAGTGCAGTGAGGTCATGCTTTGTCTTGTTGGGTTCATTTCCTCTTGAATCTAGATCCCTGAATGGAAATGGAATCTGTCCTGAATGCTACAAAAAACAAAAACAAACAAACAAAAAACCCAAACTGTTCAGTGGCAACACTAAATTCTCAAGGAGGGATTTTTCCCTCCTTAGGAAAATATCTTGAATAAGCTCCTTGGGCTACAAAAAGGAGACTATGAAAGGCATGGTTTTGGCTGAGAACCAAGCAATAGAAAAAGAGCCCTTTAAACTTCAGTGCATGAGAAAATGGAAAAGAAAAAAAAAATCTGATCTTGGCTTGGGAAGAAGAGGAGAGCAGACAGTGAGAATGCAGGAGCCAGTTTCTCCTCAGGCCCAAGTCTCTGGAGTCACCCCCCAAAGGCTCAACCAATGTGGTACACATGGCTGAGGCAAGAGACGTATCAGAAGTGAACAAGATGGAGAAGATGGTGCGTGAGTCCTGGCAGATCTCCTCGGCGCAGAGGCAAGCTGCTTCTGTCCTGAGGAAGAAACAGTTGGTGATGCAGGAGGCTGGTGGGCTGTTAACTTCTGATGTCTTGGAAGGATGGAGCCGCAGCCGGTACACGTGGGGCCAGCCAAGCTTGCTGTTAGCTCGGATGGTTGAAGAGGGCTGTGCGTTCGGGGAAGCAGCGGCTTTGTGTAACCAGGGGTAACCCAGAATGGGACTGTGTTTTAACTCCCCACTGTGGAGACCACTTTCTTGACATGGCTATACCAAGAGGAGGTTCAGTGGTCTTCTGGGAGGGAACAGCCCAAGGCAGATGGTTCTAGAGCTGTGGAGACGGTCTCTCAGGAACTGTCTGCTGATCTCAGCTTGGTAACGCTCCCTCCTGGCTAGGCCAAGTCTGTGCAGCTCATATCAGTAGGGTCTTGGCCCTCTTATAGCCAGGCTTTCTTCCTATTCTTTTACCTGGCAGGAAAACAATTTCCAGAAGATTCTAACATTTAGATCTCTGGCTGGAAAACCTCTTTAGAGCTTCTAACATTCAGATCCAATCTGGTTCTACGTGTGGAGACCCTTCTTCCACCCCTGCAAGGAGGAAATAGGATTGTCATGGCCATTTAGTCCTCTCATGGCTTCACCAGGTGGGCTTATTTTTGTAGAATACGGAAGGCGTGCTTGAATGAAGATGAACCGTCCCTAGCAGGGAAACAGTGGGGGATGAACTGTTAGACTGATAATTAGTGCTGTCAGGACCGCAGAGTGAGAGAAGGGAACTCCAGATGAGGGATCATGGCCCAAATGATATTTTAGATTCAAAATGTTGAGTAGTTTATTATAGCGTATGTCCACACAAAGGCCTCTCTCATCCTTTGGAACTTTGTGTGGCTTTCTGGGCACGATCCTGTGTGTGACCACTTGGAGAATTCACGTTCCCCAGTCCACAGTGGTACTCTCGTTCCATCAGCATGGACGTCTATCTGGATGTCCACATGCATACCTCGGTAGCTAAGCATTCCTAATGCCGTCCTGGGTCTGGGCAAACCGAGGAAGAGTGTGGCTTTTGTGTCTGAATCAGCATGTTATGAGCCTAAGACATAAGGAATAGATCACAGATGACCACGATCACTTCAGTCTCTGCTTTGGACATGCATGGGACCTAGAAAAGAGTCTGAGCCAACCCTCCCTCCCTGTGAATGACAGGGTGGCTGAGAGGACTTGGAGGCACTGCTCGCCTACCACTGTATGGGAAACACAAGTTTGGGAGGATTCTTAGAGGCATCTTAAGGGGGGGTCTTGTGAAGTCGGTATTGCGCCTTCTGGATCTGCCCCTCAGTTGTCCTAGATCTTGTTCCTGGGATCCTCGGGACTTGTGGGGCAGCTGCGCCCCCCTCCCCCAGGGTCTTCTTCAAACCACCAGTGGGGACGAGTGTACACAGTCTCATCCCCTGAGCATCTGTGAGGGGCACATGGCTGGGGTATGTGCTCCTGGGCATCAGGCGGACGTTCTGATGCCAGTGTTTCCAGTGAACGGCCGATGGGTACGTCTGGCCTGTGTTGACTATTCCCACACAGGCTTCTGAAGTTTGCTGGTATTTAATCCTCCTGCACACAGAGCCAACAATGTTATTTGTTAGCAATTGTAAGAAGCTCTGAACAAGACTTACAAAGACAGTTATTAAAGTAAATCCAGGATAGAAGCAAGAAGAGTGTTAATTCTACCTGGCTTAACACCAACAGTATTTTTCTGGCATCTTTGTGTGGCTGAAAGTGGGCGGGCACTTAGCCATTACAAAGCAGAGCGGCCCTTGGCCACACAGAGGGGTGACAGCTGTTATTGCCTCTTTGAAGGGTGCAGTGTCAACCTTTGCTGGGTGGACCTAAATCTCAGGCTACTGGACTGTCCCAGAAGTCAGGGCGGGCAGAGCCTCCCTTGGAAGAGGCCCGCAGTGTTGAGCCCATAACTTCCCGCTACTTCTCCTTGGTGACATTAGATTCAGCGACAGAATCGGTCTTCGGAAAAGCTGTGTTTCCGAAGCCCGCTACCTCGCGGGCTCACTCTTTGTATTTTACGGCTGGCTGTCCCTAGGATTTGTGTCATTGTTGCACCCAGCTACATTCCTGTAGCTCACCCTGTTTACACCGTTGATGCCTTTCTTCAGCCTTCCAGAACTGTGAGACTTAACCAGCAGCAAAGAAGCTCCCTGGCCAGCACCCATCCAATCTCTTCATGTTCTGTGACCGAGTGTGAAGCATCTTCAACAACTGTATCCTACCATCAAGTCTGGCAAACATCAAAGAGCAATAGTAACAATCTGCACTGCTTGTGGTCTCTGAGACATGCTGACTAACAACTCAGCGGGAGGGGTCCCAGAACTATAGCCCACGTAGGACTAATAAATTAAATGACATTCCAACTAATTTCTTTGCGCGCGCGCATGCAAACACACACATACACACACACACACACACACACACACACAGCTTGTATAAAAATAGGTTTCTGTGTGGCTTTTTAAACATCCTTAGTGTTAGCATTCTGTCTTAAACTCCATCCCCACAGTTACCTGGCAACAGCCAGGTATGCTCCTCCCCATAGTTACCTGGCAACAGTTATCTGACCTGCTATAAAAGGGGCTGCTTGTCCCCTGCCTCTTGTTCTCTTGCTTCTCTCTTGCTCTTCCTCTCCCCTTCCCATTCCCTTCCCCCACCTCTCTCTCCACATGCTCATGACCATGGCTGGCCTCTATTTCTCTACACTCTCTCTGCCTTTCTCTGCCTCTACTACCCCCTTAACTCCCCTCCCCATGCCCTATTCTATTCTATATTATACCTGCCGTGTGCTTGGTCCCTCAGGGGGAAGGGGGGTGCCTTGGTTTGGGCCTGCTGAGACACTCCCTTCTCCTATACCTGACTACACATCCATAGAACATATCTCTTATCTCTTTATCTTTTTATAAACACATCATGTGGTGCCATGACAGAGTTTTGGGGACCCACTTCACCTTGTTTTCCTACCCTTGGGTAGGAGGACAATCTTACCTCCCTCACCAGATCCTACCACTTAGTTGCATTTTTAGGGGTGTAACCCCCAGCCATTCCTTTTTGGTAGTGCCCACATGTCCCGTCCCCTTACTGGGAAGGGATCTTTTAGCAAAGTTGGGAGCCTCTGTTTCCTTTGCTTCCCCCATTTGCCTAAACCCAAGCTCACCAGCAGTTCCTCTGCTCCTCCTCCTAGCCAGCCAACATACTAACGCTAACATGTTGTTTCCTTCACTAGCTTCTCAGGTGGACCCCGAGTTTGGGACGTCCAGCACCCCTCTGTTGCTAGACATCATTCTCCAGTTGCCATCCATTTACTGGACCCTACCAGGTACAGGACCAAAGCTCAATACCACCTTTCTCTCCAGAGCCTTAGGGAACTTAAGCCTATCATTTCTGGCCTGTTAAGGAAAAACACTCCTTTGTCCCATTTCTTCCCCCTTTAACACCCCTATACTAGTAGTTAAGAAACCTAATGGTGGGCTGGGCGGTGGTGGTGCATGCCTGTAATCCCAGCACTTGGGAGGCAGAGGCAGGCGGATCTCTGAGTTCAAGGCCAGCCTGGTCTACAGAGTGAGTTCCAGGATAGCCAGGGCTATACAGAGAAACCCTGTCTCGAAAAACCACAAAAAAAAAAAAAAAAAAAAAAAAAAAGAAAAGAAAAGAAAAGAAAAAAGAAAACTAATGGTACCTATCACCCGGTTCAAGACCTCAGGTTCATTAATTCTGCAGTGGTTCCCCCCCATCCTCCATCCTGGGGTGGCTAACCCTTATACAGTTCTTTCCACTATTCCCCCCCCCCCCAGGAACTTCCCGTTTCTCAGTCCCGGATCTCAAGCATGCATTTTTCTCTATCCCTCTAGACATCCAATCACAGAACATTTGCCTTTACCTGGACAGATCCCAACACCCACTTTGTACCCAACTTACTGGACTGTTCTACCTCAGGAATTCCGGGACAACCCACACCTATTTGGCCAGGCCCTGGCTTCTGACTCACTCTCTTTACCGCTCCCTGAATCTAAGATTGTACTCTATGTAGATGATGTCATTCTCTGTAGCCCCTCTCTAGAGATTAGCCAAGCTGACACCTCTGCTCTTCTACATTTCCTTTCCAGTCGAGGCTACAGAGTCTCACCTTCGAAAGCCCAACTGTCCACTCCTCAGGTCACCTATTTGCGACTTACAACTACCCCAACCCGCAAGGCTATTATTACCTTAGATAGAAAGAATCTGATTCAGTCTCTAACTGTTCCTTTTACAAAGGAAGAGATTTTATCCTTCCTAGGAATGGCTAGCTTCTTATGTTCCTGGGTTCCTTCCTTTTCCCTCCTTTCTCACCCTTTATATGAAGCAACGTTAGGTCACACCCACAAACCTCTTCTCAAACCTGTCACCAACTCCTTTCAGAGGCTCCAACAGGCTCTCCTTAAGGCTCCAGCCTTACATCTCCTGACCCGAGTCATCCTTTTTCCCTCTACGTACCTGAAAAAGAGGGATTTGCCTTTGAAGTCTTAGGTCACCAACTAGGACCCTCTTTTTTTGCACCTGTAGAATACTTGTCAAAAAACCTACATCTAACCATGCAGGGATGGTACCTTGTATTCATACCTTAGCAGCTGCTGAACTTATTCAAGAGTCAAAAAAACTAACCTCGAGGTTGCCTATAACTGTCCTCTCTTCTCATAACCTGTCACAGCTCCTAACTTATAAAGGCTTATAGACTCTACCTACCCCCAGGGTTCTTTCTCTTCAGGTAGCTCTAATAGAAGACTCCACACTCACCTTCCAATTATGCCCACCTCTTAATATTTCCAATCCTCTTCCTCAACCTAATACTAACCACTCCCTGTCTCACTCCTGTACTTTAGAGGAACTGTTACCTCTTCCTTCACACACACAGGAGGGCACATTGCCTCAAGCCATTTATAACCTGGTACACAGATGGAAGCTTCTTTCTTTATGAAGGGGCCAGAAAAGCTGAGTATGCCACAGTATCAGACGCCGAGGTGGGGGAGGTGCAGGTCCTTCCTGCTCACACCACCAATCAACAGGCTGAGCTAATAGCCCTCACCCATGCCTTTCAACTGGCACAGGGAAAATCTCTCAACATCTACATAGATTCCAAATATGTTTTCCATATCCTCCTGTCCCATGCCACTATCTGGAAGGAGCGCAGGTTACTTACCACAAAAGGAGGATCAGTAACTAATGCAAACCAAATTATGGCCATGCCAAAGGCCGCCCATCTCCCCACAGCTATTGGGATTGTCCACTGCAGATCCCACCAGACAGATGACTCTATTGTCTCCAAGGAAAACAACCAAGCTGATGAGACAGCTAGAGCTGCGGCCCTTAGGGGCCTGGACTCATCTCACCCTCTTCATGACATCCTTACACTGCAACCCACATCCCCACCTTCACCCCCTGACACTCACCAAACTCTGTCATATCTTCTCCAACTCTTTCATCCTAACAGCAAAGTGTTGGCTTATTTTGTGAAGACCCACCTACAGCCTACTCCTGAGGACTTAAGTTTCTTAAAATCTATCACTGCTTCTTGCAAAATCTGTAGATGTCTGACTCCAACTCAAGATATCAGAGCACCCCTTTCCCTACCCATCGGGCTAGAGGTTCCCTTCCTGGAACTGACTGGCAACTCGACTTTACCCACATGCCCACTGTCAAATGTGCCAAGTACCTCCTGGGCTTGGTGGACACCTTCTTGGAGTTGGTGGAGGCATTTCCCACAACTAACAAAAGGATTCAGACAGTCTCTGATCTCCTCTGAGAGATCATGCCCCGATTTGGTGTCCCAGCCTCCCTCCAGTCAGACAATGGTCCTGAATTTACTTCCCAGATTTCTCAAATTCTATCAAAGGCCCTAGACATCCCCTGGCATTTTCACATTCCCTACCACCCTCGATCTTCAGGTAAGGTAGGAAGAACCAAGGGCTCTTTAAAAATCACTCTTGTCAAGCTGTTATAGGAACTTCACCTTGACTGGGTAAAACTCCTACCTCTGGCTCTTTTCAGGCTTCGAGCTCTCCCCAGGCAACCTCTCCTCATCTTGCCTTTGAATTCATGTATGGATGTCTGGTCCTAACTCCTGGTCTTTCACCTAAATGCTCTCCCTCCCAGACCATCTACTCACCCCATCACCTCCGTTCTCTCCTATGGAACTTTGCTGACCACCATCTACCACAGCCACACACTGTCTCCTGTCCGTTGTCTGTCAACATTGGAGACCAAGTCCTCCTATACCCTCCAGATCATCAACCCTCACCCCCCTCTCTCAAATGGCAGGGCCCTTTTAAGGTAATTCTCATGACCCCTACAGCTGCTAAGCTCAAGGGACTCTCTCATTGGCTCCACCTGTCCCACCTCAAACATTCCATCCCTCCACCTATAAATGACTCTTCTTCATACATGTTGACCCTAACAGGACCATGCTCTGTTAAGCTCCAGAGGATGTCGAGACCACCCACATTGTCCCCAGTTCCAGAAAATGAGACTCCACTCTGGCAGCCGAGCTTGATTAGACATGTCTTCCTCTGGCTGTCTTTTTCCATCCAGGGCAGTCCTTACATCTGGAGATTCAAGGTTCAAGACCCCCCCCCCCAGATAACAAACAGTCCTTCCAAATAAGGTCAGGAAACTTCTCCATACCCAGATGCCAGGAACCAATCCAAATCACTATCATCCCTGTATCTGTTATCACACCTCAATATTATGATCTCTATAACTTGCTTTCTCATTGATCAGACAAAAGATTATTGTAGAAAATGGCCAGACAAATATGGTCTTATCAGATACATATGCTAGGATCACGGACCAATCATTTCTTCTATCAATACTGCAAGACACTCTTTTTCTACATGCAAGACCCATAGGATTCCAGGTGGGAGACAGGAGTTGTTGGTAAGCTCTACCATAAAAATCAACCTGGGTCCCTAGTAAGTACTATCTGAATCCAAAGAAAATATGTCTCAATTGCCCAACCCCTAGATATCAGAAAAGTAGGGGAAGTAATCAAACACTCCTTCGAGGTCCTTACCTTTTTGACATCACCCCTCATAAATGGCACTAACTTGTCATTTAGCCTTTTGCTTCAGACCTTGACCTTGGAGTACCAACTCCTTAATGTCACTAGGCCTGGTCACTTTAAAGATTGCTGGTTATGCATACCTCATGAAACTAACTCACAATTGTTACTTACAGCCTCTCTGGTGATACTTCTGAGTACCCTTACCTCACCTTTTGTCCTGCCCTGGTTCTGAGGTTGCCATGACTCTATACCTTACCTCTATCCCCTTTTCTGGCGTAGCAAACTGTTTTAAGACTTCTGGGACATATTCATGGGAACACTGAGCTCCCTAGACTGCAATAGAACCATAACTCTTGATACCTCATCTCTGCCACAATGCCCTGCGGTCCAGAACACGTCAATTCTTTGTGGCACTCAGGTTATGTCGCCTACCTGCCAGCTGGTCAGGAGTTTGCACGTTGGTCCTCCTTTTCCCTGAACTGGGAGTAATCCAGGGAAATGAGGCCCTGCCAATCCCAGTTGTAGATATGATAGATGCCCAACATAAGAGAGCAGTTCAGGCCATGGCACTCTTGGTCACTGCGAGAGTAGCCATAGGTGCTGGTATTGGAATTGCAGGCATAATGACTTCCAGGACCAAATATAATAAATTCACTTTCAAGCTTAGCAGTAGTTTTCAAAAAATGTCTGAAACCATACTTACTATCCAGAAACAGATTGATTCTTTGGCAGCTGTGGTGCTTCAGAACCAATGGGGACTAGATGTCCTGACAGCTGAAGAAGTCTCTTTGCTTGTTCCTGCAAGAAGAATGCAGTGCTGTTTCTACACCAACCAATCTGGGAAAGTGAGAAATAAAATCCAGGAGCTACAGTCAGGCATACAGAATTTCAGGGACTGTGAGGCCTCCAGTTCTGGGATTTTTGAAAACCCTGTATGGAAGTTGGATACTCCCTTTTGTAACGCCTTTTCCAGTAATAGGTGTTACTATTCGCTCCCTGCTTCATTAATCTTGTTTCTACATTCCTTCAACAACAAATACAAAACATTTCTAACAAAACTATTAATCAGTTCCTGTTATAGGATTACCATTCACTGTCCCCAG
The DNA here is from genome assembly GCA_964023405.1 of Apodemus agrarius. Classification (NCBI taxonomy): domain Eukaryota; kingdom Metazoa; phylum Chordata; class Mammalia; order Rodentia; family Muridae; genus Apodemus; species Apodemus agrarius. The sequence continues at coordinate 52,573,556 of OZ030019.1, forward strand.
AGAAACCTGATGTGTTTACCAAGTGGACCCCGATGGTGAAAGCCAGGATGCCCCTAGTCAGCAGGAAGCATCTTAAGAGACACTATGCCCCCATTCCCTTTTCACTACCGGCTTCCCCTCCCCCATTTTCTTCTTCTCTTTATGATAAGAAAAAGGGAAGTATACTGGTATCAGGATTGGCTCTGAATCCACTGACGTCACACCTAGGTGACAACTGCCTGCACATCTGTTGCCAAGGCAACTGCCACCATATTCCCAGAATCCACTTGGCTCTTCTCCCACCTTTACCTGCGAATGGCTATGTCACTATCCAAATAAAAGGAAGACCCGTCTACCCTCTCTCTCTCCCTCTTTTCCCCCCTGTCTTCTTCGCCACCACCTTTGCCCTTTTCTCCTACAATAAACCTCATGTGGAACTGTTTGGTCCGGTGTGGTCTGTCAGGATGCGAGCTGTGCCTCTAACACAACACTTAGCGTTAGCATTTCCTCCCTTAACCCCTCTTCTGCTCTATTCTCTCACCCCCCCACCCCCGCACTTGTCTCAGTCAGTGTTCTATTGCTGTGAAGAGACCGTGACCAAGGCAATTCTTATAAAAGAAAGCATTTAACTGGGGGCTTTCTACATCCTGATCTGCAGGGAGGGAGGGAGGGAGGGAGGGAGAGGGGGAAGGGAAGGAGGAGGGGGAGAGAGGAGAGAGACACTATGCCCTGTTACCTGGTGTAAGCTTTTTAAAACCTCTGAACCCACTCTCAGTGACACATGTCCTTCAACAAGGCCACACCTCCTTGGTCTTCTAATCCTTCTTAAATAGTTCCACTCTCTGGTGACTAAGCATTCAAATATATGAGACCTTTTAGTATCCAAAGTTCCAGATGATTAAACATCTCTCTCCATGATTCCTTCCTCCACCTTCCTCTCTCCTGTTTCTCTTCCCCCTCCTCCTCCATACTGCCCTCCCCTCCTGCTGCCCATTCCTCCCTCCTTCTTCTTTAGTCTCCAGTCTGAACTTGAGCTAGTGATTCTCCTGCCTTCGCCTACCAAGAACTAGGATTATAGGTATGCACCACCACAGCCAGCATTTGTTTTCTGCAAAAGCGTATGTGGCATATGCTATCTCGTTTTGATAGTTCCCAGAAAAGCCCCACTCAGTTCTTCACAGTGGATGGCATTTTGGAAGGTGACCCATGCATAGCTTTCTTAAGTTTGTTGTTTCCAAGAGTCCCATGTCTTGTTATGTTGACTCTGATTGCTTATAGTTACTGGGAAAGGTTGTCTTCATAGAGAGTCCCAAATATAGCACCATAAAGCCAGACACAGCTTTAATCACTTATGTTCACCCCCAATGTTTATCATCTCCTCATTTCTCATTTTCCTTTTGGTGTTGTTTTCTTTGTTGTATTTTCAAGTGGTTATCAGTTCTGTTTATCATCCTACAACCAAGTATTCATTTGTTTGTTTATTGAGACAGGCTCTGGCTGGTCTGGAACTCACTACAAAGAACCTCAAACACTGTCTGCCTCTTGTTACTGACTTCAGGGATTAAAAGTATGTGCCACTAGGAGTGGTTCTTTTTGTTTTTTTCTAAAAGATGTATATATGTGAGTACACTGTCACAGTCTTCAGACACACCAGAAGAGGGCACTGGATTCCATTACAGATGGTTGCTGGGAATTGAACTCTAGAAAAGCAGCCATGATCTTAAATGCTGAGCCATCTCTCCAGCCCCATGGGTGGTTATTTTTAAAAGAAAGATTTTCTTGTTACTTAATTATTTGTGTGTGTGTGTGTGTGTGTGTGTGTGTGTGTGTGTGTGTTTATCAACTGATTCAAGCTGGGAATAGGAACCTAATTGAGGAAATGCTTCTTTCAGATTTATTGTAGGCAAACCTGAAGGGCATTTTCTTGATTAATGATTGATTCAGGAGGACTCAGCCCATTTTGCGTACTAGCATACTTTAGTTGGTGGTTCTGGGTGATTTAAAAAAAAAAAAAAAACTGAGCAAGCCAGTAAGCAGATCTGCTCTGTGATCTCTGCTTCAGTTCCTGCTTTGAATTCCTGCCCTGATTTCCCTTCATCATAGACTGGGACACATGAGCTGAAATAAACTCTTTCTTCCCCAGGTTGCTTTTGTGAATGGTGTTTATCATAGCAATAAAATCCCTAATGATAGAGCTCAAAGACACCAGAAGAGGGCATCAGGCCACCTGGACCTGGAGTTATAAGCAGTTGTGGGTGCTGGGAACCAAACGCTAGTCCTCTGCAAAAGCACAGAGCACGCTCTTAACCACAGAGCACTCTCTCTAGCCCCACAGCCAACTGTTAAGTTTATTTGTTCAATTCATTTCCCCTCTTATCGATCCCTCCTTTTCCTTTCCTCGTTGGGGTGTGGAGCAGCACCTCACCTCGGAGCCTGGATGACACCAATGATCTTCCTGTTCAGTCGCCTGAGTACCTTTTTGTGTTAAATAATAAAAAAATTTGAAGATACAGCGTTCTCCCTCCATGGTCTTTCTAACCATGTCCTTGTTAACTGCCCCCCCAACTCTGCTTTCTTCTTCACAGAAATCTGGAAGGCTTTGTTCGTTTGTTTGTTCTTTTAGACAGGATCTAAGATTGGCCAGTTTTACCTTCAGCTCACTTTGTAGCTGAGGCTAGCCTTCATTTCTAAACCTCCTCAATTTCCCAAATGTTGGAGTTATAGGCGTGCACCTCCAGGCTGGGCTGGAAGAGTATTTTTTTCAATATCCAAATGATTATAATTTCAAAAGTGATTGTTTTTGTGTAAATTACTGATTTTCTTTATTTCAATCACACTGAGATCAGAGGATATAGCTAGGCACCCTTCTCATCAAAATTCTAGCTGAGATTTGTTTTTGCTGACTAGTATTTGATTGCTTTTTGTCATTTCTATCCTTTGATACTTAGAGAGATCTATCACTAGTGTGGCCTGGCTTATGATGCAGCAGGCGCTTAGGTCTATCCCTGGCCATTCTGTGATTATATAGTCAGTGAACTCATGCTCAAATTCTCTCTGTCATTGTTATTATTTTCCCGTCAGTCCTTGAAGGCAGGGTGTTCGAAACCCATCTATACCTGTGGCCCTGTTTATTCTTCTCTTCATTGCTGGTAAATTTTCAAAGTATTTTGAAGACCTAGTATGAGTTGCATACACACATCCTCTCATTCTTGTGTTTCTTGAGACGGAGTCTCACTGTAGCCTCGGTTGACCTCAACCTCAGCTGGCCTAAGATAACATGCCCTGCCTCAGATTCCTGAGTGTTGGAATGACAGCACTTTCATTATGAAAAACTAGTCACGCTGTCTTAAAGTCCACTGTATACTTCAGACACTTTCAGCCTGTCTGTATCACGCTAACATCTGCAACTCCTCCAGTCTTTGTATCCAGTCTATATAGGAAGCGTCATCCAGCTGTTTACCCATTTACATTGCACACAAATATTGCGTGGTGCTGCTGGATGCATGCCTCTCGGTTGAGCTCAGGACAGTTTAGCCCTCAGGTCTTTCTGCCTTTGCTTTGTTGTCTTGTCTTGTTTGCAGGAGGAGGGTGAATTCTACGTGTCCTGATATTTGATTTGATTTCCTGCACTGAATTTAACTGGGCTTGGCATCATTTCTTTCAGCAGTTGTTCAGGTTACTTTCTAATAATGATTCCGCATTATGAGCGGTAATAATTAATTAATTATTATTAATTATTCATTATCACGTGTATGTGCTCTTATCCTTAGAAAGCCCACAATATATTAATTTAAATTTTAATGACATTTTTAGTGTGTGTGTATGTGTGTGTGTGTGCGCACGCGTGAGTATGTGTGTGTATGCATGTGGTGATGTGGGTATGAATATATATGTGTATGCATGTATGTATATGTGTATATATGTGTGTGTGCATGAATATATGTGTCTGTGTGAATGTGTGTGTATATGTGTGTCTGTGTGTCTGTATGTGTATGAATGTGTTTATGTAGGGGTGCAGGGGGTGGGAATGCAGGGAATGCAGGGAATGGAACCTGGACCTTGCATACACTAGGCAAGTGCTCTGCCACTGAGCTGCATTCTCGGTCCATCAAGCTTCTCTTTTGTTTCGTATTTTTAAAAAGGATAGCAATGCGGGGAGCTAGCTCAGACAGTCAGTGCTTACTGTGCAAGCATGCATGAGGAACTAAGTCCTGATTCCTAGCACCTAAGAGTGGGCGTGGCAGCGTGCATCTCTGACTGTGCACTGGAGGGGCAGGGACGGGAAGATGCCTGGAGTTCTATGTCCAGCTAGTCTGTCTGAATGGGTGAGCTTCAAGTTCGATGACAAACCCTGTCTCAAAAAACTAAGATGGCAAGCTACTGAGGGAGATGGCCAGGCTCATCTGGCCTCCACATGCGTCTATGCACGTGGGCATATACTACCTCTCCCCCCTTAAAGAAGACAGCATGTGATGTCTTGGCCTTCACCGTTTCTCCAGTTCTCTGCCAGTTGTCCATGTCTGAGTCTCTGTGCTAATTCCCATTTATCACAAGGAGATGGCTTCTCCAATGAGGGTTCAACAATGCTCTGCTCTGTGGGTATAGCGATATGTCCTTAGGTATCCTTTTACTGCTATGTTCATTTAATAGCAATCACTAGTAGGTTTTCCATGACCTATCTATCTAGTCTCAGGTTCCTGGCCTCATTAACAGTGTCAGTTATGGGCTCCATCTCATCGAGCAGGTCTTAGAAAAAAAAAATGTGGTTGGTAACTCCCAGGGCATTTGTGTTCAGTTGCACCAAGGGCAAATCTTATAGGCAGGCCATTATTGTAGTGTGCAGGGTTTGTACTTGGGTAAGACTGACGACTGCTGTTCTCCTCTGGTAGCATCTATAGCACCTTCAGCACTGTGGACACAGGGGCAAAGCTCCTAGTTGGGCACTGGCTAGAGTTTTCCATGTTCTGTGATATCAGTAGACGATATCTTCAGTAGAAAGGTCTCACCGCGAGGTGTTGGAGAGTAACCAATGGCATAGGCAAAAGCCCGGAGTGTTTGGGAGTGGGTCTAGGAGGGCCCTTTGGACCATAGATGTAATCCTTCCAGTAGTGGGCGCTTTGTTCAGTAGCATACAATGTCAAGCTGAAGCATTATCGCCCTTTAAACTCTTTATATATGTATATATTTTAGGAAGCGTCTATAGTAGTAAGTTTTAGAGGCCTTTAGCGTTACTCATTTCTCTCTATATTCCCTCCTCTACCCTGTTCTCCCATCCCCCTCTCCATTCAATCCTACTGCCCTAACTTCCCCATTATCCCTTTATAAAGTTGTAATCCATTTCCCTAGGGTGATGCCCTCCCCCACCCCCTGGTTCCTTACCAGCTACCTACCTTCTGTGGGTATTTTAAGTATAATGCACATGTCTGAAGCTTAAAAGCTGACGTCTACATATAAAAGAGAACATGCCGTTTGTCTGGGTCACTGCATTCGTAATGATGGTTTCTAACTCCATCTATTACCTGCACATTTCACTTTCCTTAACAGATGAATACTATTCCATAGTATCTATGTACCACATTTTTATCGTCCATTCATCAGTTCATGGACGTGTAGATTGTTTCCAGTTTCTGGTCATTATGAATGAACATAGTTGAACAAGGGTCTCTGTAGGAAGATGGAGTCCTTTGGTGTATGCCCAGGTATGGTTGGAGCTAGTGGTAGATCTAGCCCCAGATTCCTGAGAAACCTTCGCACTGGTTTCCATAGTGGTTGAACCAGTTTGCAAAAATATATATTTTTTTGAGACAGCCTTACCTTATAATCTAGACTGGCCTCAAAGTTGTGATCCTCCTGTTTCAACTTCCTGGGTGCTGAGGTGGGTACCATTATACCCCACTTAGCATGTTCCTTTGTAGACCAGCCAAGAATTTCCATGCTAGAATAAAAAAAAAATCAAATTCTTAAGTGATATAAGAAGTCTATATTTAAGATTTTTCTTTAAAACATTATAAAACTTTATACTTAAAAATTTTCCCCCTTTGGGTTCTTTGTGTGTGTGTGTGTGTGAAACACTAAATAGCTGACTTCAGGTAATTTTGGCTCTAGCTATCGAGGAAATTGTTTTTACGGAGATGAGTGGACCACTTGGGTTATAAAGATAGAGGCTGGGAGGAGATGGCTTCTGACCCTCCGGCCTTGCTCAGGGTGGGGCAGGTGGCAGTCTTGGGCTATGAGGTTGAATGCCTGAATGTGGACTCTGTCTGAGGTCTCACTGTGTAGCCCAACCCAGGCTTGGACTCAAGATCTTCCCAGATGGCTGGGGTTACAGGCATGCCCATGGCTGGCATCTGCAGACCCCTTTAAACTGAAAGGCAAGAATGGGCAGGTACTGACGATCGATCAGGGGCATGTACTGATGATCGATCTGATGATGATCGATCGCGGGCGAGAGCGAGAGCTTCAGCCTCAGGACTTAGTCTTCTACCAGGTGGTGTGCGTGCCCCTCTGGGTGACAGGGGTCATTGCCACAATACTTGAGGGTAAGAGACCACGTGACAGCAAGCGCCATGGAAGTTCACTCAGGTTGCTCCCGGCTTAACTGTTGTCTGGAGGGGGGGGGGGAGGGGGAGCACCTTGGTGAGGGTGGCGCATGAACGTGAGAGTGAGGGCTCCTGGCAGCAGAGCCTTCCGTGCTCCACTTCAGAGACCCACAGAGTTGACAGGGGCGCAGGGAGCCGGGTGAGCCACAGTACACCTGGGCCTGTTCTCAGTCTCCGTGGGTCTCTATCACATCTGAACACTAGCCGCCATGCAAAACACCTTTAAAAACGTTAAATGGCAAGGCCAGGATAGCCTCAGGCAGGGCTAATTTGTGAGCTTGACTGTCACAATGATGAATTTGCGACAGATTAACCCTTGGGCTCAGTCCCCCACCCCCACTGCCACCGTGGGCGGGTGAAGCTGGCCTTTCTTCTTTGTCCTGGATGCGATTGCCTTTGTGTGGGACCCTGTCTCAGCAGACACACCCGTGAGCCAAATGCTCTAGACCCCAGAAAAGTGAAAACACACAATTGCCAAGCCAAGCAAAGAGGCTGGAAGCAGCGCCCGCCCGCCCGCCTGGGCTGCGAGCGAGCGAGTCAGGCAGAGCGGAAACAGGATGCTTTCTGACTTCCAGGTATTCTGAGTCTCCGAAGCTTTTATTTTTATCTCTTTAAAAAGACAGCGCCGCTGTAAAGTCTCTAGTAAGATAAACTAGGACTTCATCCCTTCTAACCCTTTGAAAGGGCCCGAGCTGGAGTCTTGCAGGCTCAGAAACCCCTGGCGTGCCCCTTGACCCGCATCTGGGGGACGTGGGGGCTGCCTTCTGACCGCCACTCTCTGAATGAACAAACCATAATGGGTCAATTCTCTGCTGTCTGCTATTTAAAACAACGGGTTCCTTCCTGTTTCCTATGCTGACTGAGGCTTCTTCTGTGTTAAAGAAAAAAAAAAAAGAGAGAGAGAGAGAGAGAGAAACCCCGGAATACAGTGGCCCTCTGAGACTGAATGAGCTACACAGCTCGCTGCTGAACCACAAAAGCTCCTGTTTTATCTGTACAGATGGCTCTCATTTGGTGTTGGGTGCCTGGCTCTGTGAGGTAATTTCCCAAATACTTGGCTCTTTAAGCGGGAGGAAAGAGGAAAAATAAAACTTTCTAAGTCACGCTGGAATCTTCTAAGAAATAGAACTGCTTCTGCGGTTCTGTGTTTTTTTGTTTTTTTTTTTTTTTTTTTTTTTTTTTTTTTTTTTTTGTTTTTCTTTCAGGAATCTCTGACCTGCAAATGTTCCTATCAAGAGGAAAGAGAGGGAAGATGCCCCCCCCCCCACATACACCGGAAGTGAGGATGCCCTATTCTTTTTTCCCCTTCTGTTTGGTTAAAGACAAAGAGAAGTTTAGTTACCTACTGCCTACCCCCATGTCGAGGAATGGCAGACAGGGGACAAAAAGTTTGGTCTTGGAGGGTGGGGCAGGGGCAGGCTGAGGTTAACCTGACTCCTCCTTCCCTCAGACGGGTGTGAGGAAGATTAGAAGGTTGGAAGGGAACCCAGGTTTCCTTGAATCATGAGTTTCAGGAGCAGGTAGGTCCTGTTTTTCTGGGAACACCACCTAACTAAACTAAACGTCACCTAGATTTCTGGCCTTGTATAGTTTGGTGACTCTTGGGGCTTTGGCATTCCTAAGTCATTCACCAGTACACTGGACCCCATCACGGCTTGGAATCACAGTAGTTCCAACTTATGGAAGTTGCCATCTCCACGAGATGGCCGTGGAAGACACACACCTGGGCATGCCCTCAGGGAAGTGGGATTCGGGTGGCGTCGAATCGGGTCACGAGGAGAGAGGGCAGCTTCAAGACGGAAAGGGAAGAAGGTATTCCCAGCAGAGGGGACCTAGAGGCAAGCGTGCGGTGTGTAGGGTGGATGACCAAGACATGGATGGCATCCGGTACCGGAATGATACACTTAAGGGCAGGTACCGGAGCTCCGTACATAGCTGCAGGCATGTAGAAAGACACGTGTGGTTAGGGTACCGTGTGCATGTGTGTGCATCCGTGTTTATGCATGTGAGTGTGACTTGGGAGGAGCCTAAGACAAAGCTTTCAAAGTAAGTGTGGGCAGGGTGTGCTGAGACATACCTATACTCCCAACACCCAAGAGGCTGAGGTAAGAGGCCATGAGCTCCGTCCCATCATGGGTTATGTAGCAAGACTCTGTCTCGGGAAATAGAACATGCTGGAAGCAGGCTAGGAAAGTGTGGTTGGCCAAAGAAGGCCCAGAATCGCATCTTAAGACCTCGAGGTACCTGAGAGTTACAGGATGAAATATTATACTTGTATTTTGTTTATTTTGGGACAGAGTCTCACTGTGCAGCCTAGGCTGGGGTATACCTTGTGATCTTCCTGCCTCTGCCTCCAGAGCGCTAGGGTCACAGCTCTCTGCCGCGGTGCCCAGCACTGGACATGGATTTCAAGGCTGTATCCTGCATTCTCTTTAGGGAGAGGGGGGAGGGCCAGTCAGGAGGTGGCTGTGTAGAGCTAAGACTGAATGAAGAGATGGAGATGGTGTGTGGTGTGAGGTATGTGTATGTGTGTGTGTGTGGTGTGTGGTGTGTGATGTGTGGTGTGCATGTGTCTGTGGAGTATGTGTGTTTATGTCTCTGTGTGGTATGTGTGTGGTGTGTGATGTGGGTGTGTATGTTTGGTGTGTGTGGTATATGTGTGTATAAATGTGCTTATACATGTGTAGTGTATGTGGTATGTTGTATGTGTTGTGTGTATATATATATATATATATATATAGTGTGGTGCACATGTGTGTGTATTGTGTGTATGTGTGTGGTACATATGTGTATATGTATGCTGTGTGTGAGTGTGTGTATGGTGTGTATGTTGTATGTGTGTTTTGTATGTGCACACACATGAGTGGTATGTGTTTGTGTGTATATGTGTGGTATGAGTGGTGTGTGTGTGTATGTGTAGAATGTGTAATGGGTATATATGTGTATGTGTGTGGTATGTATATGTGTATATGTGTGTAGTGTGTCTGGTGTGTGGTGTATGGTGTGTGTATGTGTGTGTATGTATGTGGTATGTGTGGTGTATGTATGTGTATATGTGTGTAGTATGTGTGGTGTATGTATGTGTGGTGTATGTATATATATGTATGTGGTGTGTGATGTGTATATGTGTGTAGTGCATATAGTGTATGTGGTATGTGATATATGTGTTTGTGTGTGTGTAGTGTGGATATGGTATGTGTGTGCGCATGTGCATGTGGTATTTCTATGTGTGTGGTGTGTAGCGTGTGTGTGTATGTGTGTGTAGTATATATACATGTATATAGTATATATATGGTATGTGTGTTTGTGTGCATGTGTGTGGTGTGATATGGGGTGTGTGTACATGTCTGTGGTGTATGTACATGTGTGTGTGCATGTGTGTATGTATGGTATGTGTGTACATGTGTATGTGGTGTATGTGTGGCTGTGGTATGTGTGTATAGTGTGTGTGTAGTGTATTTGTTGTGTAGTATATGTGTGGTATGTGTGTACAGTATATGTGTGTGTATAGTATGTGTGTGTGTGTGTGTGTGAGAGAGAGAGAGAGAGAGAGAGAGAGAGAGAGAGAGAGAGAGAGAGAGAGAGAGAGAGAGAGAGAGCGAGCTCTGGGCAGGGAGGAAAGAGGTTAGTTTGTGGATGGAGCTCTCCCCTGGATGCCGAGCTGCTGGTAGATAGGATGAGCTCAGCTGGAGATCTTGAGACCCAGCATAAAGCCTGCTCCAGGACTGACAGCACCAGGAACCCAGCGGCTGGACCAGAAATGTCTCAGCGATGGGGAGTGGGAGGTGATTTGGTAGGAGTTAGGGGAAGAGAATGAATATAATCAAAATATACTGCATTTGATTATCAAAGAGTAAACAGCAGTCTAATTGGAGAAACGGGAGAATTTTAATTTAGCTAGAGATGGGAAAGTGGAGGAAGCAAGCTCATTTCTCATGTTTCTTGAAAAATATTATTTATTCTTTGAGAATTGCTTCTTGGCTACCCCAAGAAGCTTTTTTCCCCAAGATTTATTTATTATTAAATGTGAGTACATTGTAGCTGTGTTCAGACATACCAGAAAAGGCCATTGAGTCCCATTACAGATGGTTGAGAGCCACCATGTGGTTGCTGGGATTTGAACTCAGGACCTCTGGAAGATCAGTCAGTGCTCTTAACTGCTGAGCCATCTCTCTATCCCCTCATAGGACTTTTTTTAAAATTTATTTATTTATTTATTTATTTATTTATTTATTTATTTATTTTGGTACAGACTAATTTTACCCCAGGATTTAAGAATGGGAGGGCAGGTTTGAGGTGCAGGGTAATGAAATGGGGTGCATTTGGAAGTCCTCTTGGTTTCACCACCGAGGTTATATTCTTTGATCAGTTTTATTAATAACAAGCACACTGTTTGGATCTTGAGAATAAAAACGGATATTTGACCAAGAAGAGGGAAAAGAGCAGGTTTCTATGTTTATTTGGGGGTTAAGGAAGGTGGAGCAGAGGGGAGCAAGCCACTGCCTGTGGGAATCCTCCCTGCCACACACAAAGACACAAACAACCCCCCTGGGAGACCCCTCTGAGGAATTAGCTTTGAAAGCAGCTTCAGGTCAAGGAGAAGGAAGGAATGAGTAGGGTTAGGCCCCGCCTACCAGGGCCCCACGGTAGACCCCTCCCCATGGGTCAGTTAGGCCCCGCCTACCAGGGCCCCACGGTAGACCCCTCCTTACAGGTCAGTTAGGCTCCGCCTACCAGGGCCCCACGTAGACCCCTCCCCATGGGTCAGTTAGGCTCCGCCTACCAGGGCCCCACGTAGACCCCTCCCCATGGGTCAGTTAGGCTCCGCCTACCAGGACCCCACGTAGACCCCTCCCCATGGGTCAGTTAGGCTCCGTCTACCAGGGCCCCACCGTAGACTCCGCCCCACGGGTCAGTTAGGCTCCGCCTACCAGGACCCCACGGTAGACCCCTCCCCACGGGTCAGCTGTGTCTCTCCCTTCCGGATGCTCTGCCTGCTCTACCGGTTCCCCCTGGCCTCATGCAAGTGTTTGAGCATCAAACATCTGTGTTACTCTCACACTCATGAAAGTTTTTAAAGAGGGAAATAAGCCAAATGGAGACGTTATAGACCCCAGCACCACTCTCCAAGGGGCCGAGCAGGTCAGGAAGGAAAGGCTGCCTGTGATGTTCTAAGAATCATTATCAATGATGATTGCACCCGATGCCTTCACTCCAGACTGGGCTCCCCACTGACAGGAGCCCCTCCTTCAAACCACTGCTTTTCAGCGTTGGATTTCTGTATCTTTCCCAGAGTTTGTCTGCAAACCAGACCTTACCTTCACTCAAGTTCTGTGCCACCCCAACCCCCATCTAGCCCAGATAGTGGTTGGGACATCCCCTTGCCTGGGAAGACACCCAAGGGGGCCCACTGACAGCTTCGTGACTTCCTTCCTCGGCAGGCGCAGACTCATGGCCTACTGCCCCGCAGATGTTCCTTTTGGGTTTATCTTGATAACCTTTTTGAAAAAAAAAAAAAAAAACAGTTCATATCTATCGACTGTTCAGATAATAATATTCCAAGTATCAAGCAACTACTTATTATTTTTGGCGGTGTTTGTTCTGACAGACAGCTCAGCTGGAAAGCACGGGGCTGCGGGTAGGGTGTGTGGTTGGTGTGTGTGTGTGTGTGTGTGTGTGTGTGTGTGCGTGTGTGCGTGCGCGCTCCCCTTTCTTGCTCTCCAACTGAGTTTGGTATGCAGCACAAGGAAGTCTCATCTTCGGCTTGCTGTCATGTGAGAGTCCCATGTTTCCTGGGTAGGAGAGAAGGAAAAAGAAAGCCAGACAGATGACACACAGTGTCCCTGGGACCAATCCCCGTTCCCCTGGGCTAGACCATCTTGCCACCAAAAAGATTTTGACACAAAGTTCCAAAGTGTAGGACTCCCTTCCAGGGCAAAGCTTAGCAATCTAAATGTGTCCATGAAGCCCCGCCTCTTAAGGGCCTTGCTCAGGGTAGAGCTGATAAAGTGATTGTCTCAAGCCCTCGAAACCAAAATCACCCTTTCTGCCTACCCACTGCAGGCTCAGGGGGCCTCAGCTTCTCCTCAGCATACAGATACCTGCGCCTTTTCTAGGCCCAGGTCTGCTGGTCATCCAGTGTCCATCCAATGTCATTACTGTCACTCAAATGTATCTGATATACATATACATATATATAATATATATATTTGTGTGTGTGTGTATGTGTGTGTGTATGTGTGTGTGTGTGTGTGTGTGTGTGTGTGTGTGTAGGCCAGAAAAGGGCATCAGATCTCTTAGTGTGCAGTTACAGGTGTTAGTGAACTGTTGGACATGAGCGTTAGGATCTGAACCTTGTTCTCCTGACTGAACAGGAAGTGTTCGTAACTACTGGGCCATCTTACCACCCTCCTCTTGTGATATTCTAATGTCTTGCTTTGTCTGTCCTCCACATACACTACTTCCACTTGCAGTGGACCCATGGTCACTGCAGCAGTAATATCTGTCACCTCCGTGGCCTCCTGCCCCGCCCTCCCCAGTCATACCTTCCCCCACTGCTCTGGAAGGTCCAGTTCCCTAAGTTGTACCCACTGGTGTCTGCCTGCTGAGTGACTGTCTCCTGGGGCCAGAGTGTTGTCCCAGGGCCTTTGGAGGGCAGGCTAGTCTTTTTGCCCTCCAGGTTCTGCCTCACTCTTCCTTTCTCTCTGTCTCATGCTACTGTGGCAGTCAGCGTCTTCCCCTGGCTAGGTCAAGATTACCACCTATGCTGTCTGGTGGGGCGACTGCACACCAGGTCCGGGAGGTGCCCGATACTTCTCAGTCTCTACGAATACACTTCCTGAAGTTGTACAGGCCCAGCCTGTGTAACCTTTGAGCAGGGTTTCAACCCGAAGCAGCTTCTTCTCCCTGCCCCACCTCTTGAGATTCAAGGAGGATTCAGAAGCCACACCACCCGCCAAGCTTCTGACAGGTCCTTGCTAGAGAGGATAGATGTTTATTGTGATTCTTTAAAGAAAAATGATACCCATGCGTTTGCAACGTCCTTTCTGTTTATTTGCTGAGATTTTCTTGCTTAGAACCCAATACCCCCCCGAAGGAGAGAGCCACGAGGTATTTTTCTCCATGCACCTGCTGTGATTATTGCTAGCTGACGCATACTATCTTAACTCTGCACCGCTGTAACAGGACCCCGAGAAAGTTTACTTTGCCTTGGTTTGAATGTGAATGGTCCAGTGGGTGCCTACGCTTGTACACTTGGTCTCTAGTGGGCGGCGCTATTTTGAGAGGTTGACACTTGCCGAGTGTGCAGCGGCCATGGCAGAAGCAGACCCCTGGAGGTGGACCGTGAGGTTCTGTCGGCTTCTAGGATCAGGTTAGAGCGCCGTGCTCGCTGACCTGCTCTGTAAACAGAGTACACTCAGTGCTCGGTGCACACTCCCACCACGGCGGGGCTGTCCTATGATGTCTTCTTCACCACCTGTCAGTGAAAGTCCATCTTTCCGTCTTTGCTTCTGCAGGGTCACAGCAATGAGACATGTAATCAAGACACACGTGAAAGGAAGAGGTTTACTTTGCCTGATAGTTCTGGAGGTTTCTGTACACAGTCGGCGGTTCCCCTTGCTTTGAGTGGGGCAGCGAACCGTTGCAAGCGAGTGTAGTGGGACTATATTTCCTTCATGTCTAGGACACAAAATGGAGTCCCACAGTTCCCTTCAGGAGTGGACAGGTGGGTGTGTTTGGAGGAAGACCTGGGGGAGGGAGCCTCAGGGTTGGATCAGTAGATCATTTCTGATTTCTGCTTTGCATCCTAAGGGCTGGTAGAGGACTGCCAGCCCTCTGCTACCACAGGACAACAGAACGATGTGGGGCCAACAAGATGGCTCAGCAAGTAAACATGCCGCCTTTACTTGCCTGGTGATCAGAATTCAATCCATGAGACCTACACGGAAGGAGAGACAGGGTCCTACAGCTGTCCTCTGACCTCTACATTCGCTCTGTGCAAAACACGCATACACACACACACACACACACACACACACACAATGAATAACGTTTTAAAAAGATTGTATTTATTTATTTTTATTTATCCAGTCATTCATGTAAGTTCTTTTGCAGGCGCATACCAGTCATGACAGCTCCACCCTTTAAATTAAAATAGAAACAAACCACGAATATAGTTATGAAACCATGAAGGTAAAAGTTCCAAACTCTCTAAGAGAAGGATCCTTTTTTTTAAAAAAACAAAAGATTTACTTATTTATTTATTAAGATTTATTTATTTTATTTAAATTCGTACACTTCCACTGTCTTCAGACACAGCAGAAGAGGGCATTGGACCCCATTATAGATGGTTGTGAGCCACCATATGGTTGCTGGGAATTGAACTCGGGACCTCTAGAAGAGCAGTCAGTGTTCTTAACCACCGGAACCATCTCTCAGTCTCTCTCTCTCTCTCTCTTTTTTTTTATTCTATATTCTTTGTTTACATTCCAAAGATTCCAAAGGCTTTCTCCTTTCCCAGTCCCCCCCCACCATATGTCCCATAAGTCCCCCCCCACACACACAAATATTCCCCAATTACACCATCACCACCATTTCCCTGTTCTGGTACTCTCCTACAAAACTGGATCTAATCTTTTCAGGCCCAGGGTCCTCTCCTTTCTTCTTCTTGGGAATCATTTGACTTGCTATTTGTGCCTTGAGTATTCAGGGCTTCTGGGCTCATTAATATCCACTTATCAGTGATTGCATTTCATGTATATTCTTTTGTGATTGGGTTAACTCAGTTAGGATGATATTTTCCAGATATAACCATTTGCCTACAAATTGCATGAATTCATTATTTTTAATTGCTGAGTAGTATTCCATTGTATAAATATACCACATTTTCTGTATCCATTCCTCCTTTGAGGGACATCTGGGCTCCTTCCAGCTTCTGGCTATTATAAATAAGGCTGCTATGAACATAGTGGAGCATGTGTCTTTATTGTATGCAGGGGAATCCTCTGGGTATATGCCCAGGAGTGGTATGACAGGGTCCTCTGGGAGTGTCATGCCCAATTTTCTGAGGAACCGCCAGACTGATTTCCAGAGCGGTTGTACCATCTTGCAATCCCACCAACAGTGGAGGAGTGTTCCTCTTTCTTAAGAGACACACTTCACCTGTGGGACAGCTCCTCGAGGGAAGAACTGTGCAGTCAGAGATCTCCAGTGGTGGTTCAGGAACCCCGGGGGAGGTGAGAGGGCTGAGCAGTGTCCTGGGGTGAGGCACCAAGCAGCCTGGGGGGAGCCTTCCCTGCTGGACATCTGCTGGTTTCCTGGCTTGTTGATCTCCGAGGCCAGACTTCTCATTTTGAGTGAGACTCTGACTCAGCAGGCAGCCTTGGAGCCCCAGAGTTGTTGGCGGGCAGGGGTGGGGGAAACACAGTATGCACATTTATTCTGGGTTTGGATATTTAAAGAGCTGGGCAGGCTGCGCAACATTTCGGAAGTGCTTGGGAAGGCTTGAGTTGCAGATCGGCTTTTCTTTAAACAGCTATAGACATCCTGTCCCGCTCTCTTGGTCCACAAAGAGTAATTTTCTTTCTCTAACAATCTGACGTGGGTCCAGCCCATTGTGTAGGTCTCTCTGGCTCCCGGCTGTGCGAGCCCGGAGGAAGCAGGTGGCTAGTGGT
This sequence comes from Apodemus agrarius, assembly GCA_964023405.1. Taxonomy (NCBI): domain Eukaryota; kingdom Metazoa; phylum Chordata; class Mammalia; order Rodentia; family Muridae; genus Apodemus; species Apodemus agrarius. Next base: position 52,589,808 of record OZ030019.1, read on the forward strand.
GGGACACATGCCCAGCTACGACCCGGGCCGGCAGCGGGTCCTCATCCAAGTGCGATCTTGCTCCCTGCAAGCAAAACTTGGCATGACCTCCTAGGCTGCTGGGCTGTGGGGGCTGGCCACCGCCAAGTTGTACCAGAGCACCTGGGCCGGGGCTGACCCTGCACCTGGGGTGGGAAGAATGAACTCTCTGGGCCCCTGGCGGGGGCAGGTGGGGGGAGGGTGGCATGGAGAACAGCCACAGGGCCCCTGGGGACTGTGGGTCCTGCGGGCTTCCTCTTTGGGGTTTGCTGTTTTCCCTGGCTCAGGAAACTGCTCTGAGAGCTGGGACTTTGTTCCCAGCTCCCTGCGTCATTTTTACTATTTGAATGGCCAGTTGGGCTGTTTTCAGGGAGGTGCCCCCTTTGTCGCTTTTCTCAGTCAGGATGTTGTTTGCAATAGATTTCGTCAGACTGTCTGCCTTTGTTTTCCCTCCCTAGTGCACATGCAGGAAGCCTTCAGAACCCGTGGAAGCAATGAGCTGGAGCAGCTGCCCAAGTGGGCGTGCTTTCATTTTTCTCTTATGACATTTATTGTTCTCATTGCGGTTTTCAGAGGTCAGCGTGTCTACATGCTCATTATAAGACATTTGAAAAATGTAGAAAAGGAATACAGGCGATCTGTTGCACTGGTCAGAGAGTTGCTTTAATTTAAATTGGGTGCCTTCTGCGCATGCCTTTTTTTGTTTGTTTGTTGTTTGTTTTTGTTTTTTTCGAGACAGAGTTTCTCTGTGTAGCCCTGGCTATCCTGGAACTCATTTTGTAGACCAGGCTGGCCTCGAACTCAGTAATCTGCCTGCCTATGCCTCCCAAGTGCTGGGATTAAAGGCGTGCGCCACCACCGCCCTGGCTGTGTGCATGCCTTTTACACCTAGTCCAGTCCTTACTCCTCAGAGTTGTTTCATGGCCTTCCACGTTCTGGAAGCCGAGTTTAAACCTTTGGAGATCTCTTTTTGACAAAGCAGTGACTAAGACCAACCAGTATTAGGAAGTAGAGCAGACCCTCAAAACTCCCAGAATCTAAATTTAGTTTCAGATTGCATTTGCTTTCATTTGTAAGTATGCATTTGGAGAGTCAGAGGACAACGCTCAGAAGACAGTTCTCTCCTTCCTCCATGTAGGTCCTGGGGGATCAAATGCACATGGTTAGGTTTGGAACAGCTCAAGCCGTCCAGCGGGTGTATGTTTAAATCTCTGTTTTAAAAGTAGCTGAGGTGAGTACATTTCTTGGTAGCAAACAAGGAAAAAAGGCAGAACACTGTAGGCTCAGGAGTCTGGGTTCAGGCTTAGTCAAAGCATCCCTCAACTGCCCCGTCTTAAAATGCTAACAGTATTACCTGCTTAGGTATGGGTGGAGATTATCTGGTAGAGAGACTACTGTACATTACTTAACACTTGTGAAAGTTCTGGAAGTCCCTGTTATAGGCTGGATTGAGTCTATTCCAACTCTACCTCAAAGTCTTGTGAAGTCTTAACCCTCAGGACCTCAGAATGAGACTGTATCAGTCAGGTTTCTACTACTATACCAAAATACCTCAGATAACAAACTTATAAGTGCCAAAAGCTTATTTTGTCCCTGGATTTTGGTGGATCCAGTTCAAGATCTGCAAGATCATTGGCTCAGGCCACTGGTGGTTGCCCTGTTCTTGGGATCACACCTTTGACACTCGAGTCTTAGGGGAACATTCAACATCTAACCTGATCACATCTTGGTTTTAACTTTCAGCCACTGGAATTAAAAAAAAAAAAAAAAAAAAAAAAAGGTTAGCAGGGTGGTGGTGGTGCACACCTCTAATCCCAGATCCCAGGAGGCAGGGTTTGAAGGTATAGAGTTCTGGCCTACTGAGCATGTTCTAAGACAGCCAGGGATACACAGAAAAACCCTGTCTAAAAAAACAAATATATATATATATATATATATATATATATATATATATTTTTTTTTTATATATATTATATATATATAAATAATTGCTATCATTTAAGCAGTTAGTATAGCCGGTTGGTTTAAAAATGCACAAGTTTGTATGGCCCATGTGTCAGAATTAGAAAACCAACACCATCATTTCTGCTAAGTGAGCGCTAGAAGTACTTGGTTGTGGATGTGAACAGACTAATCCAGTTTCTTAGCAAGAATGGGGTGTTGTTATTCTGTGCTGCTGAGACCCTACCCTAAGTTCCTTGTGATAGCAAGTCACTGAAGTACATTCACATGCATTTCCATAAAAGGGGGTGTCTGTACTGGAAGACAGCTGGGCAGGCCCCTGAAGGAGCAGCAAGTGAGTTCCCTCTCAGTGGAGCTGGTGAGCAGGCTGCTGCCTGGGGGACCATGGCTATGGGGAGAGGTGAGTCTGGGAATGGTGTATAGCCAGAGAGTAATGCACAGCCAACAGTCAACCTGGAAAGCACAGGAAGTCCACAGGGCCGAGCAAGAACTAACTGTTCAGACTGTGTTGGGCTTTCCTTCCATGTGCTCATCAGCTTCCTGTGCATAACCCTGAGATCACAAGGCAGGAGTTAAGACAGAAGCAGCCATATGTATTCTTTTGTAATTGGGTTACCTTACTCAGGATATTTTCTAGTTCCATCCATTTGCATAAGAATTTCAAGAAATCATTGTTTTTAATAGCTGAGTAGTACTCCATTGTGTAAATGTACTGCATTTTCTGTATCCATTCCTCTGTTGAGGGACATCTGAGTTGTTTCCATCTTCTGGCTATTATAAATAAGGCTGCTATGAGCATAGTGGAGCATGTGTCCTTATTCCATGTTGGAGCATCTTCTGGGTATATGCCCAGGAGTGGTCCAGCTGGGTCCTCTGGTAGTACTATGTCCAATTTTCTTAGGAACAGCCAAACTGATTTCCAGAGTGGTTGTACCAGCTTGCAATCCCACCAGCAATGGAGGAGTGTTCCTCTTTCTCCACATCCTCTCCAGCATCTGCTGTCCCCTGAGTTTTTCATCTTAGCCATTCTGACTGATGGAGGGACCCATGACTCCAGCTACATATGTAGCAGAGGATGGCCTTTTCAGACATCAATGAGAGAAGAGGCCATTGGTCCTGTGAAGGCTTGATGCCCCAGTGTAGGGCAATGCCAGGTCAGGAAAATGGTGGCAGGGGACAGTTGATGAGCAGGGGGAGGGGGAATGGGATAGGGGTTTTTTTTGGGGGGGGGTAACAAGGAAGGGGGATAACTTTTGAAATGTTAATAAATCAGATATCTAATAAAAACAAAGTTTAAAAAACAGAAGCAGCTTCAGCCTGTGACAGGAAAAAGTCTGGCTGTGCCTGCCCAGACCACTGTTTAAGGGCAGGGTCTGGTGTGGTGAGATGGCTGGACAGGTTCACATGCCCCATGAGAAAACCAGTTACAGCTGAAGTTAAAGGCCTTCCCCTCCCACACCACCCCTGTAAACCTCTTTTCTCTGAGGAGAGGAGAGAAGCTGTCGGGGGTGAGGGGTTTGGGGGGGGGGGACATCTAGTTTTCTGTCCTTACCCATCACTCTCAATGCAGAGCCTCCATAAACAAATGAACAAACAAAACAAACAAGTGGAATGTTTTCTCCCAAACCTACAATTGAGTGCTCATTTTAGCTGAGGGATACTTGAGTTGTTTCCAGTGTTGGATCACGACAAACAAAAGATTGAGTATCTCTCAACTAATTGGCCACTTTATCACTATTACTTAACATTTTCATTCATTCTGAAGTTGCTTGCTCTGTAATATACTTTGTCTTCTTATATCAATATATAGTTCTTTAATTTTCATTCTCTAATGGTTATTGAGGAAAATCTTGTTCTTATTTTAATTTTGATTGATTTGTATATCTTTTTTACTAAAACGCCATTTCTTAGGAAAATTTTAAAGTTTTTATTTTATATTTGCCTGAGTGTTTTGCCTGCAGGTTTGTCTGTGTTGCCCACAGAGGTCAGAAGAGGGCATCAGGTTGTTTAGAACTGGAGTTGCAGACGGTTGCGAGCTGCCGTTTGGCTGCTTGCGATGGAACCCTGGTCCTCTGGAAGAGCAGTGCTCTTAGCCGCGGAGCCGCTTCTCCGGGCCACAGCCAGCCGCTCTTGTTGGCAGCGTAGAGTTGGAACTTGCTTTGTGATGTAGTCTACTCATCTCTGTTTTGATCGATCTCATTTATTTTGTTTTCTGTATGGGTGTTTCGGCTGCATGCACAGGCATGTGCACCACACGCATGCCTGCTGCCGTGGATCCCCCTGGAACTGGAGTCACAGTTGTCAGCCGCCATGGGGGTGTTGCATATTGAACCCGGGCCCTGTGCGAGAGCAGCCATTGCGCTCAACCGGCGAGTCATGTGTCCAACTCCCCGCAGCTTTGTCTGATGAGGTCTTTAGATTGTTTACATGTAATGTGATCGGAATATAATTACATCTGAACCTACCATTCTGCTTTTGACTTCTGTCTTATATGTTTGTGATCCTCTTTTGTTTTCTCCCCCCCCCTGCCTCCCCCACCTCCCACACACACTGAGACAGGGCTTTTCTGTGTACACTGGTTGTCCTGGAACTTGCTCTGTAGATCAGGCTGACTTCGAACTCGGAGATCTGCCTGCCTCCATCTCCTGAGTACTGGGACTAAAGGTGTTGGCCACCACTTCTTCTTCTTATCTTTCTTTTATTGGATTGATTGCATTTTAAAATAAATTTATTTATAGTACTAGTTAGTTTCTCAACTGTAACTATTTGGCTTGTTATCTTAGGGTTTGTGTGAGGCTTTTTAATGTGTAATATAAAGTACACAGTGGTAACTCTTCTACTCAGTAAAGTTCAAATATCTGGCCATCTTCATCCGAGCTTAGTTTATCACCTTCTCTAGTGCATTTAAAACACACGGGCAGGCACAGCCAGACTTCTTCCTGTCACAGGCTGAAGCTGCTTCTGTCTCTTTTTTTCCAACTTTTTTTTAATTAGATATTTGCTTTATTTACATTTCAAAAGTTATCTCCTTTCCTTGTTTCCCCTCCAAAAACCCCCTGTCCCATTCCCTCTCCCCCTGTTCATCAGCACCCCCCCACTACTTTCCTGACCTAGCATTCCCCTACACTGGGGCATCGAGCCTTCATAGGACAAATGGCCTCTCCTCTCATTGATGTCTGAAAAGGCCATCCTCTGCTACATATGTAGTTGGAGCCATGGGTCCCTCCATCAGTCAGAAATGTCTAAGATCAAAAACTCAGGGGACATCAGATGCTGGAGAGGATGTGGAGAAAGAGGAATACTCCTCCATTGCTGGTGGGATTGCAAGCTGGTACAACCACTCTGGAAATCAGTTTGGCAGTTCCTTAGAAAACTGGACATAGTACTACCTAAGGACCCAGCTATACCACTCCTAGGCATATACCCAGAAGATGCTCCAACATGTAATAAGGACACATGCTCCACTATGTTCATAGCTGCCTTATTTATAATAGTCAGAAGCTGGAAAAAAACCCAGATGTCCCTCAATAGAGGAATGGATACAGAAAATGTGGTATATTTTCACAATGGAGTACTACTTAGCTATTAAAAACAATGAATCCATGAATCAAGCTGGGTGTGGTGGCGCACGCCTTTAATCCCAGCACTTGGGAGGCAGAGGCAGGCGGATTTCTGAGTTCGAGGCCAGCCTGGTCTACAGAGTGAGTTCCAGGACAGCCAGGGCTACACAGAGAAACCCTGTCTCGAAAAAAACAAACAAACAAACAAACAAAAAACAAACAAAAAAAAAAAGAAAAAAGAGAAGAGGGACAGCAGCTTCTGGCGTTTCCATGCACTTTGCACATAGAACTACCTGAGGACCCAGCTTGATTTCATGAAATTCTTATGCAAATGGATGGAACTAGAAAATATCATTGAGTGAGGTCACCCAATCACAAAAGGGCACACCTGGCTGCTTCTGTCTTAACTCCTGCCTATCAGAAGGACCACCCTTCTCCATCACCCCCTTAGTCATTTCTGATTTTTTTTTAAACTAGTTGTACCCAAAAGGTGGGAGAGCGCATCTACTCACTATATCGGTTAAGGGAAAGGTCTGAGTGAACAGCAGAGAGCTGCTTATTCTCCTAAGACGCTGTTCCTAGCTTGGCTGGCCGTGACCCCTGGCCACTCAACAGGTCACAAGGTCAAAGGCCAGCATTCCTTCTGTTGTTCTTCTTTGCAATTATTGAAACATTTCTTTTAGCTTTTTTGCCCGATGCCATGATTGCTAGCAGCCCCCGATAGCACACTCGCTGGCCAGTCCTTTCTGGCATCTATTTTAGGAGCAAAGTTTTGTTTACGTCGTCCCCTGAAATATTTGCACTGACCAGAACCAGGGAGCTGAGATTTCCAGGAGGGCGAATCCCCAGGTGGAAGTCCAGGGCTGTTTATAGGGAAGGGGAGATGGATGGTGTGGAAAACACCCAAACCACAGGCATCCACTGCAGAAGGGCCACGGGAACAAATGGTTCAATGACAGTAACAGAAAATGGATGTACTCAGCACTACACAGCTAAGAAAGGAGCTTGCCGCTCCCACTAGAAGCATATGTGCTTGGAGCCCACACTGAAGCAGTCTGGAAGTCTCTTCACAGACTTTTCTTTCTTTAAATTTTATGAGCGTATTTACACGTAAGGAGGTGAAACACAAACATAACAACAACAGTGGTGCCCTCACCACTGGTAATCTTTCAGGTGTCTCTTTGTCATAGAGGCCACCAATGGAGGCAGAGCCCACCCACCCCTGCTTTACCCCACCCTCATCTCTTGTTTCCAAGCTGGCATCTTCCCAGGTCACCCACACATGCTCCCTTCTTTGCCCTAGTGGAAGACTTTTTTTTTTTTAAATTGAATATAATCTTCATTTACATTTCAAATGCTAAAACCTTTCCTGGTTTCCCCCTTCCCCAAAAACTCCCAACTCCTCCTCCCACCTCCTGCCTCCAAGTATATGTCCCTCCACCTGACCCACTCCCACCCCACCCCCTCGGTTTCCCACACTGGGGCATCTATTGAGCCTTCACAGGACCAAGGACCTCTCCTCCCACTGATGCCCAACAAGGCCTTCCTCTGCCACATTTTTGGCTGGAACCATGTGTACCCCTTGATTGATGGTTTAGTCCCTGGGAGTCCTGGGGCATCTGGGTGGCCAGCCTCGTTGTTCTTCCCATGGAGCTATAAACCCCTTCAGCTCCTCCAGTCTGCCCTCCAACTCCTCCATTGACCCCACGCCCAGTCTAATGGTTGGCTGCTAGCATCTGCTTCTGTATGTGTAAGGCTCTGGCAGGGCCCCTCCAGAGACAACCATAGCATGCTCCTTTCGGTATGCACTTCTTGTCATCCATAATAGTGTCTGGGTTTGATGACTGTTTATAGGATGAATCCCCAGGTAGGGCAGTCTCTGGGTAGCCTTTCCTTCAGTCTCTGCTCCACACTTTGTCTCCATTATTGGTCCTGTGAGTATTTTGTTCTCTTTCTCAGAGGAACCAAAGTACCCCCACTTCAGTCCTCCTTCTTCTTGAGCTTCCTGTGGTCTGTGAATTGTAACTTGTTTATTTTGAGCTTTTGGGCTAACACCCAATTATCAATGAGTGCATACTATGTGTGTTCTTTTGTAATTGGGTTACCTCACTCAGGGTGACACTTTCTAGTTCCATCCATTTGCCTAAGAATTTAATGAATTCATTGTTTTTAATAGCTGAATAGTATTCCATTGTGTGTATATACCACAATATCTGTATCCATTCCTCTGTTGAAGGACATCTGGGTTCTTTTCAGCTTCTGGCTATTACAAATCAGGCTGCTATGAACATAGTGGAGCATGTGTCCTTATTACATGCAGGAGCATCTTCTGGGTATATGCCCAGGAGTGGTATAGCTTGGTCCTCAGGAATACTGTCTAATTTTCTGAGGAACCACCAAACTGATTTCCAGAATGATTTTACCAGCTTGAAATCCCACCAGCAATGGAGAAGTATTCCTCTTTTTCCACATCCTCTCCAGCATCTGCTGTCCCCTGAGTTTTTCATCTTAGCCATTCTGACTGGTGTGAGGTGGAATCTCAGTGTTGTTTTGATTTGCATTTCCCTGATAACTAAGGATGCTATACATTTCTTTAGGTGCTTCAGGGTCATTCGAGTTTCCTCAGTTAAGAATTCCCTGTTTAGCTATGTACCCCATTTTTTAATAGGGTTATTTGACTCTCTGGAGTCTAACTTCTTGAGTTCTTTGTATACATTGGATATTAGCCCTCTATTGGAAGTAGGATTGGTAAGGATCTTTTCCCAATTTGTTGGTTGCTGTTTTGTCCTATTGACCTTGTCCTTTGCCTTACAGAAGCTTTGCAGTTTTATGAGGTCCCATTTGTCGATTCTTGTTCTTAGAGCATAAGCCATTGGTGTTCTATTCAGGAAAATTTCCCCTATGCCCATGTATTCAAGGTTCTTCCCCACTTTCTCCTCTATAAGCTTCAGTGTGTCTGGTTTTATGTGTAGGTCCTTGATCCACTTGGACTTGAGCTTTGTATAAGGAGATAAGAATATTTGCATTCTTCTGCATGCTGACCTCCAGTTGATCAAGAGCCATTTGTTAAAAGTGCTGTATTTTTTTCCATTGGATGTTTTTAGTTCTTTTGTCAAATATCAAGTGACCGTATGTGTGTGGGTTCTTTTCTGGGTCTTTAATTCTATTCCATTGATCTTCCTGCCTGTCTGCATACCAATACCAAACAGTTTTTATCACTATTGCTCTGTAGTAGAGCTTGAGGTCAGGGATGGTGATTCCCCCAGAAGATCTTTTGTTGTGGAGAATAGTTTTTGCTATCCTGGGTTTTTTGTTATTTCAGATGAATTTGGGAATTGCTCTTTCTAGATCTATGAAGAATTGATTTGGGATTTTGTTGGGGATTGCATTGAATCTGTAGATTGCTTTCAGCAAGATGGCCATTTTTACTGCCATGATCCTGCCAATCCATGAACATGGGAGATCTTTCCATCTTCTGAGACCTTCTTCGATTTCTTTCTTCAGAGCCTTGAAGTTCTTGTCATACAGATCTTTCACTTGCTTCATTAGGGTCACACCTAGGTATGAAATGTTATTTGGGACTATTATGAAGGGTGTCATTTCCCTAATTTCTTTCTCAGCTTGTTTATCCTTTGAGAATAGGAAGGCTACTGATTTGCTTGAGTTAATTTTATATCCAGCCACTTTACTGAAGTTGTTTATCAGCTTTAGGAGTTCTCTGATGGAAGTCTTAAGTATACTATCATATGATCTGCAAATAGTGATATTTTGACTTCTTCCTTTCCAATTTGTATACCTTTGACCTCATTTTGTTGCCTGATTGTTCTGGCTAGGACTTCAAGTACTATATTGAATAGATAGGGAGAGAGTGGGCAGCCTTGTCTGGTCCCTGATTTTAGTGGTATTGCTTCAAGTTTCTCTCTGTTTAACTTGATGTTGGCTACCAGTTTGCAGTATATTGCTTTCACTATGTTTAGGTATGGGACTTGGATTTCCCATCTCTCTAAAACTTTTATCATGAAGGGAGGCTGGATTTTGTCAAAAGCCTTTTCATCATCCAATGAAATGACCACGTGGGTTTTTTTCCTTGAGTTTGTTTGTGTCATGGATTATATTGATGGCTTTCCATATATTGAACCATCCCTGCATCCCTGGGATGAAGCCTACTTGATCGTGGTTTTGATGCATTCTTGGGTTCAGTTGGACAGAATTTTTTTGAGTATTTTTGCATAGATGTTCATAAAGGAGATTGGCCTGAAGTTCTCTTTCCTTGTTTGGTCTTTGTTTGGTTTAGGTATAAGCATTATTGTGGTGTCATAGAATGAGTTGGGTATTGTTCCTTGAGTTTCTATTTCATGGAATAGTTTGAAGAGTATTGGTATTAGCTCCTCTTTGAAGATCTGATAGAATTTCCCACTAAACACATCTGGTCATGTTTTTTTGTTTTGTTTTGTTTTGTTTGTTTTTTGTTTTTTTTGTTTTTTTTTGTTTAGTTTTGTTTTGTTTTTTGTTTTTCGAGACAGGGTTTCTCTGTGTAGCCCTGGGTGTCCTGGAACTCGCTCTGTAGACCAGGCTGGCCTCGAACTCAGAAATCTGCCTGCCTCTGTCTCCCAAGTGCTGGGATTACAGGCGTGCACCACCACCACCCGACCTGGGCTTTTTTTTTTTTTTTTTTTGATGGGAGACTATTAACTACTACTTCTATTTCCTCAGGACTTATGGGACTATTTACATGATTTATTTGATCCTATTTTAACATTGGCACTTGGCATATATCTAAAACATTGCCCATTTTGTCCAGATTTTCAAGTTTTGTTGAGTATAAGCTCTTGTAGTAGAATCTGATGATTTTTTTAATTTCCACCGTTTCTGTTGTTTTCTCTCCCTTTTCTGATTTTATTAATTTGGGTAGTGCCTCTGTGCCTTCTGGTTAGTCTTGCCAAGGATTTATCTATCTTGTTGATTTTCTCAAAGAAATAGATACTGGTTTTGTTGATTCTTTGTATAGTTCTTTTTGCTTCTATTTGGTTGATTTTGGCCCTAAGTTTGATTATTTCCTGCTGTCTACTCCTCTTGGGGGTATTTGCTTCTTTTTGATCTAGAGCTTTCAAGTGCACTGTCAAGCTGTTAGTGTAAGCTCTCTCCATTCTCTTTTTGGAGGCACTCAGAGCTATCAGTTTTCCACTTATCACTGCTTTCATTGTGTCCCGTAAGTTTTGGTATGATGTGTCCTCATTTTCATTAAATTCTAAAAAGTCTTTAATTTCTTTATTTCTTCCTTGACCAAGCTATCATTGAGAAGAGCATTGTTCAAAGTCCATGTGTATGTGTGTTTTCCATTGTTTTTGTTTGAATATAATACCAGCCTTAGGCTATGGTGATCTGATAAGGTGCATGGAATAATTTCAATATTTCTGTATCTGTTGAGGCCTGTTTTGTGACCTACTTATTATATGGTCAATTTTGGAGAAGGTACCATGAGGTGCTGAGAAGAAGGTGTTTTCTTTTGCTTTAGGATGGAATGTTCTATAAATATCTGTTAGATCCATTTGCTCCATAACTTCAGTAGGTTTCACGGTGTCTCTGTTTAGTTTCTGTTTCCATGATTTGTCCATTGTTGAGAGTGGAGTGTTGAAGGCTCCCACTATTATTGTGTGAGGTGCATGTGTGCTTTGAGCTTTAGTAAGGTTTCTTTTCTTTTCTTTTTTGTGGTTTTTTTCAAGACAGGGTTTCTCTGTGTAGCCCTGGCTGTCCTGGAACTCACTCTGTAGACCAGGCTGGCCTCGAACTCAGAAATCCACCTGCCTCTGCCTCCCAAGTGCTGGGATTACAGGCGTGTGCCACCATCGCCCACAGTAAGGTTTCTTTTATGAATCTGGGTGCCCTTGCATTCAGAGCAGATGTTCAGAATTGAGAGTTCATCTTGGTAGATTTTTCCTTTGTTAAGTATGAAGTGTCCCTCTTTATCTTTTTTGACAACTTTTGGTTGAAAGTCAATTTTATCCGATATAAGAATGGCCACTCCAGCTTGTCTCTTGGGACCATTTGCTTGGAAAATTGTTTTCCAACCTTTGACTCTGAAGTAGTGACTGCCTTTGTCACTGAGGTGGGTTTTTTGTATGCAGCAAAATGTTGGGTACTATTTACTTATCCAGTCTGTTAGTCTATGTCTTTTCATTGGGGAATTGAAACCATTGATGTTAACAGATATTAAGGAAAAGTGATTGTTGCTTACTGTTATCTTCTTTGTTAAAGGGGAAATTCTGTTTGTGTGGTTATCTTCTTTTGGGTTTGTTGAAAGACAATACTTTGTTGCTTTTTCTAGGGTGCCTGCCTTGTGTTGGTATTTTCCACCCATTATCCTTTGTAGAGCTAGATTTGTAGAAAGATATTGTGTAAATTCGCTTTTGTCATGGAATGTCTTGTTTTCTCTATCTATGGTAATTGAGAGTTTTGCTAGGTATAGTAGTCTGGGCTGGCATGTATGTTCTCTTAGGGTCTGTATGACATATGCCCAGGATCTTCTAGCTTTCATAGTTTCTGGTGAGAAGTCTTGTCTAATTCTGTTAGGTCTGCCTTTATATGATACTTGACCTTTTTCTCTTACTGCTTTTAATATTCTTTCTTTGTTCAATGTATCTGGTGTTTTGATTATTATGTGACAGGAGGAATTTCTATTCTGGTTTAGTCTGTTTGGAGTTCTGTAGGCTTCTTGTATGTTCATGGGCATCTCTTTCTTTAGGTTAGGGAAGTTTTCTTCTATAAGTTTGTTGAAGATATTTACTGGCTCTTTAAGATGTAAATCCTCACTCTCTTCTATACCTATTATCCTTAGGTTTGGTCTTCTCATTGTGTCCTGTATTTCCTGGATATTTTGGGTTACAAGCTTTTTGCATTTTGCATTTTCTTTGACTGTTGAGTCAATGTTTTTTATGGAATCTTCAGCATCTGAGATTCTTTCTTCTATCTCTTATATTTTGTTGTTGATACATGCATCCATGACTCCTGAATTCTTTCCAAGGTTTCTATCCTAGAGATGTCTCACTTTGCGATTTCTTTATTGTTTCTACTTCCATTTTTAGATCCTGGATGGTTTTGTTCAGTTCCTTCACTTGTTTGTTTGTGTTTTCCTGATATTCTTTAAGGGATTTTCATGTTTCCTCTTTAAGGGCTTCTACCTCTTGATCCATGTTCTCCTGTGTTTCTTTAAGGGATTTTTGTGTTTCCTCTTTAAGGGCTTCTGCCTGTTACAATGTTTTCCTGTATTTCTTTAAGGGATTTTTGTGTTTCCTCTTTAAGGGCTTCTACCTCTTGACCCATGTTCTCCTGTATTTCTTTTAGGGAGTTATTTATGTCTTTCTTGAAGCTCTCTATCAGCATCATGAGATGTGATTTTAAATCCAGCTCTTGCTTTTCTGATGTGATGGGGTATCCAGGATTTGTTGTTGTGGGAGAACTGGGTTCTGATGGTGTCATGTTGTCTTGGATTCTGTTGGTAGTGATCTTGAGTTTTCCTTTGGCCATCTAGTTATCTCTGGTGTTAGTTGGTCTTGCTGTCTCTACTGTGGCTTCTCTGTCCTGCAAGCCTGTGTATCTGTACTCCTGGGATTCCTGTTCAAATGCCCTGCATATGGCTGGTTCTCCAGGAAGTATCAGGAGATGGGGGTCTTCCCTGTCACAGACCTGGCAGGGGTAAAATGCCCTGCATGCTGCTGGTTCTCAAATGCTCTGCATGCTGCTGGTTCTCAAATGCTCTGCATGCTGCTGGTTCTCTAGAAAGTATCAGGAGATGGGGTCTTCCCTGTGGCAGAACTAGTAGGGGCCTACCACAGCAGAAGGAATGGGGCAGGCAATGACACAGGAGCCTCTTGAAAGACTTTAACTGTATGTTTGATTGATAATAAAATTGCAAACATTATCATACTATTAAGGCACTTTTCTGAGTTTGACTGTGTGTGAGTGTGTATATGTGTGTGAGTTTGTGTGTGTGTGTGTGTGTGTGTGTGTGTGTGTGTGTGTTCATTTTGTTTCTACTGTTTGGGATCTGATCTGTGGCCTTCCTTAAACCCGAATTTAGCAGGCTGTCTCTGAGCTATATCTCTAGCATGAACAGCTCACAAACAGTTATTCTCAATTAACAGTTTGGGAAACTGAGTTACAAGCATGTTGGGTAATTCATTCATAAGCCTAACAGCACAAGTTGGGGCTGCCATTCTTAGCAAAGGAGAGAATTTTCTTAGCTGCCAAACTCCCAGAGAATGTTTCATTCTAGGGTGGGGACATTCTGGAATCTTCTCTCCATAGCATTAATTATAAGAGAGCATTATTCTAACCCATATTCCCTGTTATGTCTTTCCCTTATGGTAGGAGGACTGTCAGGCTGTGGCCTTCCCTCACTCCTCTGGTCTGAGTCAGCTTTCTTGGAGATAGCTGTTGAGAGAATATTCTCTAAACCAAAGAAAGCCAGATGGTGCCCAGATGCCAGATGGTGCCCAGGTGCCAGGTGGTGCCCAGGTGCCAGGTGGTGCCCAGGTGCCAGGTGGTGCCCAGGTGCCAGGTGGTGCCCTTATAGCTTTACCTGTCAACTTAAACAAGCTAAAGTCACCTGAGAGGAAACCCTTAGCTGAAGAATTCCCTAGGTCAAACCACTCTGTGCACATGTCTGTGAGGGATTTTCTTGATTATTAATTGATACAGGAGGCCCCAGCATGGTCCTAAGCTATAGAAAAATGAGCCAGCATGTAGCATTTCACCATGGTTCATGCTTGTGTTCCAACCCTGGCTTCCATCCATGATGGATTGTGACCTAAAGTATAAGACAAACACCACCCCAGCCTGCGTCTAAGTAGCTCCTGCTCAGAGTGTTTTATTACCACAATAGACAGGAAATGAGAACAGCCAGACACTAACAAACATTTCCCCAGAGAAAGCAACCTTGCTGTGCATTGCTGAGAGAAGCCTCACCAATCCTTTCTGTTATTTCACTACATTCAAGTTCCACGGATTCTTACTTTGGGGGGGCACCATTTCTCCTTTGGGTGCAGCATGACCCCAACACATGTTAGAATAATAAATTCCTCTTGCTTTTTGTATTGATTCTGGGCTCCGTGTTGTTTACTCAGGGGTCACCTGAAGACTAATACTCTCCAGAGTATTACAAAAGGAACAGTTTATCTCAACAATTATTAGGCATCTCCTTAGAAAAATGAAGCTTCTAAAGACTTTTAAATGATGCTACTTTTGTAAATATCAAATTCATAATGATCAAGTGGGGGTGGGGGAAGGAGAGGGCATGGCCCTCTTGTCTCAAGCACTTTGTTTTTACTTTTGAGATGGTCCCTGGAGCCCAAGGTGGCCTGGAACTCTCAATCCTCCTAGTTATCTCAGCCTCAAAAGGGGCTACAGGCCCTGTGATATCAGATGGCAGTGCGTTGGAGGCCAGGCAGACTTAATCCTTATTCATTTATTTATTTTAGCCTTTTATTTTGAAGTGACTATTGGCTGACATGAAGTTGCAGGATGGTACTTGATCTCAGGACCCAGGTATCCACCTGACTGCACGGTACAATGTGAAACCGGGAGTTTGCCTTGGTACGCCATGCTGTGTGCCAGTGTTGGGTTACAGGGGAACACTGAGTCATCCTCACTGCAAGCAGGATGAGGAGTAGGCCATCACGATGACCCTCCTCTTCCAGTTCCTCATCCCTATCTCAGGGCAAACACTTGTCTGTCCTCCACCTCTTCAATTTTGTCGTTCTGAAAATGTCAATAGGTCATAGACCAATTGCCTGTGATGTCATTGTTGACCTGTGTGACCCTGAGCTGACTCTCATTTTGTTTGGACTTTTGTTCTTGTTTCTCTGTCCCTGTTTCAATGTAGACTTGGCCATTAGAATGTTATTTTGATTTTCACAGTACTTTGAGTGTACCTCCTTGTACCACCCACCACACACAATTTATTGTCCTACTGGTCCTTCTTATCACTGTTACCAGTCTGAATGCAGTGTCGCAACCTTATTCTTTTTCAGTTCACTCTTTCTTGTTTATAACAAAATTACCTTAGACAGTTCTCCTGTGTATACCTAGAACAACATTAAAGGCATTATAATTGAAATCTTTCGAACCATTTCTTATGTGAGAATCTCCTTTAGCTCTTCATGGTTATATCTGTTAGCCGAGAGTCCATTTTCTTCATATGGCAGGGCAATAAAGGTATGGAGATATTAGATTAGCATATGAAAGTGGCCTCTTGACAAGAAGGATCCAGGCCCTTTCCACCAGGGCTTCATGCAATAAGCGGAGCATGGGAAAGAGCATGTACCAGTCACAGAGAAGGCAGCCGCTATGCGAATGAGCATACTGACTCCAGGGACTTGGGTCCCAGCAGTGTTGATCATAGCTTTTCCCCACTTGCTTAATTCCCATCCTCAAAGTGTCTCTCCTTTTCTTAATTAACTGTCTCTATTAATAACTATTTCTATTACTAGCCACATATCTCTAGTACAACTTATTTTATTACTTAAGTTTTTTAAAAAATATATTTTATGTGTATGAATGTTTGCTAGGATGGATGGATGTGTACTGCTTGTGTGTTTGTGCTGCAGGAGTGCAGACAGGGGCTTTCGATCCCCTGGAACTGGAGTCGTCCACGGCTGTGAGCCATGACATGGGTGCAGGGAACAGAACATGGATCCTCTGAAGGAGCAGCCAGTGCTCTAACCACTGGCCTGCCTCTCCAGATTTCTGAAACAATTTCATTTTAATTGTTTTCCCTATTTACCTGAGATACTGTTTCTCCTTTAGGCCTTGCTGTGTCTTGATTTGAACTGTTTTGAGCTTATCCTGTTTGGGTTTGGCTCAGACTCTTGTAAGCTTGTATCTTTTGCTACATTCTTACTTCTTGTAAAGATTTCTGCGTGCTGCCTCCCCTCTTCATCCTTCTTCAGCAGTAACAACAGGGAAGTCGGTCCTCAGAGCCGCTGGGACTTCTTCTTGTGGAGTTCTTTCCAGTGTTTAGACTGAAAGCTGCGAGTAGTTCTAGCCTCAAGCCCCATGCCCTTCCTTTGATCACCCCATTCTGTGTCTGAGCTTCCCCACTGAGTTTTTTTCCAGTTGTGAAGTCACTGGCAGCTCATTATCTATACTATTTCTGGATGGGGATTTTTTTCTTTTTTAATAAGAGAGTTTGTAATTGCTCATTGACCATTTTGATGAACAAAATCACAGGATAGCCTATGAGTTAAATGCTGTCTGAGGGCTTAGGTTTAAGGCAACTTCCTCAGATTATCAAAATGTGCCAACGAGTTTTTCTTTTGAGGCAGGGAGACGTATCGAGCTCACTTTGAGCAAGCATTTCCCTGCCACTGTCGGGTCCGCCCAGTCTGCCTTGTCTACCGTCTTTCCAGCCTTTCTTTTAAACTATGCCTACTCAGATCAATTGCCCATTTTATATATCATTTACTTATTTAAAAAAATGTAAAAAAAATTTTTTGGTCTTACGTGAGTGTGGATGGGGGAGTACCATGTGCCCTGGTGCACGTGTGGGTGTCAGAGGTCAGCTTGCAGGAGCTGACTCTCTTGTTCCAGTATGTGGGATCTGGGTGTTGAAGTCAGGTTACCCGATGCCTTTACCTAGTGAGCCATCTCACTGGCCCTTACACTTTTTGGTATATGGTAGGTAAGCTTCTTATGTATTCTGTGTATTAATCCCTGGACAGAGATATTTTCAAATGCCTAAAACAGAGAAGATTCCCAGATGTGTTGGTTAGTTCAACTTGACACAAACCAGAGTCATCTGTGCAAAAGGGAAACTCTATCAGGTAGACTTGTGGGTAAGCCTGGGGCGTTTTCTTGATTGCTGATTGACAGAGAAGGGCCCAGCTCACTGTGGGTGGTACCACCCCAGGTAGGTAATCCTGGGCTTTGTAGGAAACCAAGCTGAGACTCCTCCTCACATTTATGAGGTTGGGGGATGGGGGTAGGGGTGGGGGGGGGATAGTGTCCTTGACACCAGTATCTTTCAGGGTCTCTTTGTTCAGAGGCCACTAAAGAGGCAGGACCCACCCACTTCTGCTTCCCTCCACTGTCAGCCATATTGCCCCCAAAGCAGCACCTTCCAGGCCACATAGATGCGCTCTCTTCTTTGGCCTCAAGCTGAACAACCCATGGAAGGCAAACTAGTAAGCAGTGTTCCTCCATGGTTTCTGCCTCTTCTCCTGCTGGAGTTTCTACCCCACTTCCCTTAGTGAAGGACCATGGTGGGATGTGTGAGCCAAAAACCCCTCTCCTCCCCAAGTTGTCTTTGGTCATGGTGTTTCCTCTCAGCAACCGAAAGCACACTAAGGCACCAGTCTGTGCCAAGGGGTTCTGTGTCATCCCAGGACACGGCTGCAGTTTGCCATCAGTGTCCCCTCTGACTTTCCTGATTGAGGGTGCACAGGGTAGAGGTCAGGAGGCGAGGCTCCTTCTGGCTCAGCACAGGCCTAGTATGCATGGTCTTTCTTCAGAGTACCTCAGCTTCCCTATTGGCATCTCGTGGCCTACTTTCAGTCCTTACCATTTTGGTATTGGCCTGTGGTCTGTCCCATTGCTTCAGGCATCTGCAACACCTGCAGAGTTAGTTGCTGCAGCTAATTGCTTAGCCTAAGCACATGGGGGTGGGAATGGGGCCCTGTCTGGTGAGCCCCATCCAGAGCCTTGTGTCAGATAAAGACAAGACTGGAGCTGGTTGGAGCTCAGTGGAAGCATAATGGAGACCTCAGATGTGACCCGGTGTCCTCTACCCCCAAATAAAGGTTTCCTAACTGGGGGCAGGAAGCCGCCAGATAGGTCTAAGGATGGGGCTTTAAAGAGCGACTGTTTGTCTACTTGAGTAGCTGCTTGCCTGTCAATTTTCAAAATGATTCTAGGATTATAGATGAGGTGAGAACAAGGCCGGTTAAGAGACTGCAGGGCTCAGAATGGTTACCAAGATCTTGCCGTGGTTTTCCCTCTCTCTCTCTCTCTCTCTCTCTCTCTCTCTCTCTCTCTCTCAAATGATTTATTTATATCTTATGTGTATTGGTGTTTTGCTTGCATGCATGTCTATGTAAGGGGCTGGATCTCCTGCAGCTGGAGTAGTAGATGGTTCTGAGCTGCCATGTGGGTTCTGAGAACGGACCCCAGGGCCTCTGAAAAAGCAACCAGTGCTCTTAACTGCTGAGCCATCTTTCCAACCCTAGTACTTTTTTCCATAAATGGTGTACAAGTCTTTGTTTACTTCTCACATTCTGCAAAGCTATTTAACAGATACGTTAAAACATAGAAGCTGTATATACTTATAGATGTACTCTACACCGTCTTTTCTTTTTTCCTGTGTGTATGTTTGGGTATAGATGGTGTGCGTATGGGAGTGTACAGCACATGCATGTGTAGGTGTAAGCACCCATGTACATACATATGTAGAGGCCGCAGGAAGACGTTTGGTGTTCCATCTTATCGTCTCTGCTCTATTCCTTTGGGGCAGGGCAGGCTGTCTCACTGAATCTGGAGGATTCTGGTTTGGCTAACCTGGGTGGAACTGCCCGTCTCTGGTGGGCTGATAGGCTCTCACAGCCATGCCAGGCTTTGGTGTAGGTGTTGGGAGTTTGAACTCTGCTCCTTACGTATGTACAGACAGCGTTCTCCTCATTTCTACATATATTCATGGCATGCTGTTTAGCCGGATGCAAACATTAATTTCAAACGGCATGGTGTCTTTACATGTGCATCCGCATTCAGCCGGAGGTGATGGTGCCGCTGTGCTCCACACCTCGAAGAAGCACATCCAAACACGTGGATCTCTTCAGACACATGATCGGCCCCGAGTTCCAGGCAATGCTTGGCCAGTAGCCGCTTTAAAAGTGGAACATTGGTTAGGGCAGACATAAAGTTTCTCCCAAAGTGTAGACTTAGAAGCTGGTCCCAGGAATGTTCACAAGTGGTCTAATAAGGGTGACAAACGTCTCCTCTCTGTTTTCCTCCTGGGACAGTCATGGGGTACACCAGCACATCTGAGCTCAGGGAGGTCCCAGGCATCTTCCAGGTTCCACCAACCGGGGTGCCCTTTTACACCTTCCTTTGGTGCAAGGTGACTAACAGATTGTCATTTATTCTTCTGTTACGTTTCTGAAGTTGCATACAGTAGGATAGTCCCACCATACCAGGGTGCTTGGGACATCAGTGCTGGCCCCTTAGGGAAATGAAGACCTTAGTCATTCAGGTAAGCCTAGTGTCACATCCCTGCTGTTCCAATTCTCCAGTGTCCATTGTACAAGCAGGGGAACAAGCCAAGGGTGCTACCTCATAGGACTGTTGTGTAGTGACGACACCAGCTGGTGTGTGCAGACTCCTGAAACCGGTTCCTGGTAGACAGTGAGCTTTATATGCATTAATAATTTGGCCTGAGGACATCTCTTAATGGTCCCTGTTGCATTCATTACCATTAAATTATTACTATGTAGTATTGATCTATTATTCTAACTTTTTCTTAATACATGGCTAAGAAGGAAGCTTAGTCCTGCATGACTGCAGAGGGCAGGCACGCTTCCTTCGTCTGCCTTGCTCCTGCTGTTAAGGGTTCTCCTCTCTGTCACAGCATTCCAAGTTTATGGATATCTGTGGATCTGGCTGGGGCTTGGGGTCACAGTAGAGTTCTCCTTGAAGTGAGAATTCAAAGAAGAGAAAAAAAAAAGTAGGGAGAGGCTTTCTCTGGGAAAGGGAGAGTCAAGGGATGAGGAGAGGACAAACCTGGGAAGGGACAGCACTGAGAGCCTCAGGACCACCAAGGGAAGAGTCAGCCAGCAGCTAGGGGGTCTCACGTGGGGCGCTACCGCGTGCTCCAAAGCTAAGCTTCTCTCTGGAGGGAAATGCTGGCTTCCCACCGCTGCCTTCCCACCTCTGCCTTCCAGGAAGGGAAGAGGCAGGGTTGGAACGCCAGCGCCAGGTCATAGGTCATGCCTCCTACACCTCCACCCTGGGTATAGAGGGCAGGGCTCTTCCCTTCAGAGCTGCCGTGGGCAGTGGGCAGTCTGCTTGTCACCAGGGGGAATTTCCACTTTAGACTCAGCCTGAGGACAGCTCCACTTTTCCTCGTGGGCCTGCCCTCTGGAGGAATGAGGGGCAGAGGAACATCGAGGGGCCAAGGTGACATTCCCAAATAGAAAAAGTGGATCCCTGACTCTCACCCCTGGGAGTGAGGACGGATACTCCCAAGGGCCAGGTGTACACTAGGCTGCATGGAAAGCCCCAGTGTGACTTCAGAGTGAAGGTCACGTTAAGTGTCCTTCCAATACTCACCGAGGCATAAAAACCCCTCTGCAGGAACTCCACTGTGATCTACAGCAGGGAATGAATTCCTTCCGGCTGGCAAAGGGAAGATAAACCAGCTAGTGTGGACTTTCTTTGCCTTTTTCCCCAGGAAGAGAAAAATCTTCTGTTGGGATTGTTGTGCACAAAATACCCCTGTCTACCGTCTAGAAATGATGACCCCCTAAACACCAGGCCACCAGACAGCTCGCAAGGCTGGGTCTCCCGTGCAGTCCACCATCTCATGGACAGCTTCAACCATGGCATCCTGTCTGAGCCCAGGTTGGCGCCCAGGAACAGCTGACTGGAGGGTAACGCCATGCCCAGGGAGATTCACCTTGCTGGGTGAGGCTCAGTCCTGGTTCACTGTTCTGTAGACACAGGTAGAGCTGGCTGCATTTACAGCCTTGATACTGTGTTCAAGTGCAAAGGTCTGACTTGAGGAGAGGAGCCAAGAGACGGGTGCCCGTGTCTGAGACTGCAGCCCAGCTCAGGATTCTCTAGGTTCGAAGGGGAACCCAGTCTCCATGCACCCCCCACTTTTACAGCCCCCTGGTCTCATCAGTTGTACCCAGTAGCCTCTGTCTGGTTCATACACCAGCACCCATCCTGTCTTGTTTGTCATTTGGTGAATTAAAAAAAAGAGAGAGAGAGAGAAAGACTTCCCAAGGAGCCTGGCTGGCATGGCCCTGTAACTGCCTGTTGGACAGCTCCTGGCAGGGAGTGGGGGGCTGTCTGTGGGTCTCACTCCTGTTCTATCCAAGCTTGTGATGGCCTGGGCTCTGATCACAGCCACCACCTTCAAGCCAGGGTGTATACTTTTAATTTATTCTGGAAACACTTGCCACAGCTAACCTGGACCTGCCCTGGAAGCCAGAGGTGTGGGCTTGCAGTACTGCAGGATTCCATTGGGAAGAGCCTGTGTAGAAGGCTTGGGGCCTGGCAGCCTTTGTGTCCTATGGAAGATACCACGGGCCCATGTGAGGAAGGGGTCATCCAGCTGGGACAACCCATTTCATCCCTTCTTTCCTGAAACACGATGCGATGCTAGGGAGAATCAAACTCCAAGTCTCTAGCAAGTCCCCTGCCCTGGGCTTCCCAAACATTCCATCTCTGCAGCAAAAGACAGAAGCTGTGGCCTGATTTAATGAGCTCCGTTGGGGTTGCGGTGAGCGGCTCACTTCTGCGTGTTGGCCTTGTACACTGTGAGAGGCCAGGGCTGCACTGCCGCCTGCTACCTCGTACAGAACCTGCCAGGAACCTTGCAGCACCGGCCGGAACACCCAGACCTCAGCTGGTATCGCTCCTTATCAGCATCACACACTGAATCCAAGTGCTGAATTAAATGGGACTCAAAATAGTCACACAACACCTGGGTCTCTGCTGATGGTCACCGGCGACAGTAGGTGCCCATCTTCTGTGGCCAGGTCCTCTTTGTCAGAAGCTCCCCTCTGCTCGTTTCTTGGGCTTTGTATAGGCTGCTTTCTCTTCCAAGATCGCTCTTGGCTGACCATTTGATCAAGAGCAGCAGTGAGCCGCCCTCTCCACTTCCTATGTGTCTTTCTTTTTGCTACCAACACTGCAGCTGGCTTTTATTTCTCTCTTTCTCTTGGGGTCCTCAGTGGTAGCTGGGCCTAATTCTATCCTTCACCCCTAACCACACAACACTCGGACATAACACCCAGCTATTAATTCTAATCAATAGTGAAAATATGCTCCTTAGCCAGCAGAGGCTAACCTACTGTGCCCAGCCGTGGCTAGATCATTGGGATTATAAGAGTATATGTTTGACAAACACTGCTGAAGTATTGTCTGAGCGTCAGGCGGTGTGTTGGGTGTTGGACAGACAGATGTTGTCATGGCTTCCAGTCGGGAGGCGTAGTTGTTCAGCACAGGAGGGGACTGGTCCTTTTTCACAGATGGCTTTATCCATTTCCTCAAGGCACTGATGGCGTTCATGTGCAGAGACTATGTAAGACTACAAACCTGGACAGCATGAGAAAAGCCAGTGTTAGAGTGCTCACTGGTGCCACAGAGCAAAGCTGTACCGTGTGTAGCCGGGGTGTCCTGGTGATTCGCCAGCTGTGGGCACCATCAGTAAAGTTCCTGGAGAGGTGCTGGATATGAGTGTCTGCTATCGCTGCCAAGTTAGACTGACTTATCACCTTTGGATTTGGGATAGACTTAGTATGATTCATTTTTTCAGCATAAATTTTTATTCCTTAAGAATTTCACATCATGTACCCCAATCATACTCATTTCCCGGGCCATCCATGTCTGTCCTCTACCATTGTCCCCCCTCCCCACAAAGTCCAGTTTGTGTTATCCGTATACTCACTGCAGCAATGGTCAAACTTTCAGTGGTCTGCCCTTAAAGACAACTGAGTCCTTCCCTCCCACACCCTACCCCTACCAGAAGCCACCAGTTGTGGAGAGCTACACTTCACCACCCTTATCACACTTATAAGAGCTCTCTTCAACGTCTTCCTGTTTAGGTTGCTACTTTTCTTGGGTGGGGGTGGGGGTGGGGGTGGGGGTAGCGTGGGGTAGGGGTTGTCACAGAAGCCATCCCTCTTTGTCCACTGTGCATTCACAATCAACATCACTGCAAAAGCAGCTTCCTTGCTCTTCAGAGTGAGCGGGAGCTCGGAGCATGGGCTTCCGCATGGTTTCTGGCAATGGCACAGACCACAACCAGGGCCCCCAACTGCAGGAGGACACGGACCCAGCCAAGGCCTTCAGAGGCAGTCCAGACCGTGGACATGCCCTCAGGGGCAGCACAGGCCACTCACATCACTATGGCCCCCAGCAGCAACATGGCCCAAGGACATTAATATGGTTTCAGGCAGCAGCCCATACCACAGACATCACATGGCCCTAGGTGGTAAAACAGGCCACAGGACATTAACACAGACCCCAGCTGCAGTAGGGCCATTGGCCATTGGTAACACCAGCCCGAGTTAGTGCCATTCTTGACTGACAGAAAGGAGCAAAACCGTTGCTCTGTAACTTTAAGGGTTAGTAAGATGCCTTATAGATTCTACTTCCTGTCTCTTGGAACCAGGACAGGTGACATATTAGGTGCTCCCGTTGGCAATTCCCAGCTGAGAAAGGCCTTCTGGCCATCCCAACTGACAACAATAAACTATCTTGAACACTCCCCCCACCCCCACCTCCATACTTACCCATCTTTCTGTGAATTGTACCAAGTGGCTTCTGTTGATGACAGAGCAAACACATGCACCCTGCCCAAACCTCTGGCCTACTGGTACTAAAAAAAAAAAAAAAAAAAAAAAAAAAAAAGTACCAAGCAGGGAGGTTGCTGCTGTGTATATAACATACCCTAGTTATGTGTTAATGCAGGCAAGGAACATATAAAGTCTTCGTTGTGCGTATAATTAAACCATGATTTTTCTATAAGAGCAGAAAACTGTATCCACAATGCATACACTACAATTTGTAGCAAGCAGCAATCTCAACTCTGAACTGCTTGGGGCTGCTTGCGTTGGCATTGGGTCTACCCTGTGTGTTTAAACCCAAGGCTGCAGTGAGGTCATGTGACAACAGGGCTAAGCTGGGCCGTTTCCCATTTGGACATCTTATTCCATTACCAAACATTTTACAGCCTCCTACAGTCAGCTTATAACGAAGGGTTTAAAAATGGAAGCCATGGGCTAGCATAATGCAAATATTACATCTACTCATGGATACACACACACACACACACACACACACACACACACTTGGTGAATGTGAGCTACAGAGAGAGATGGCACACATACAGCTTCTCAGCCCTCCTACCTCTTCTGGCAGAAACTGAGGGAGTTTGCTGCTTCGGCAATGTCAGTACGATGTCAGTCCGCAAACTGGGAATTAAACCAGGGAGCACCTCGGTGGCAGACTTAAGCTCATGATACTTTCTTTACCTTGGTAGCTATAGTCCTCAGCTCTTCATGGTGAAAACTGAAATACCTGATTCAAGCAGCTTAAAGGAAGAAGGTCTTTTCTTGGTCACCGTTTCAGAAGAGTCAGTCCATGGAGACGTGAAGGCTCGCAGAGCAGCCCTCACATGAAGGACAGGAAGAGGGAATGCGGCTCTGGGCTGGCTTTCTTATCCCCCTACCTTTTAAATTACACCGGGGCCTCCAGTGTGATGGTAGCACTTACTGTATCCGAGCAATCCTCTCTGGAAGCATCCAGAAGAGCATTTTACCAGTCTCTCAGGCAATTCTAAACCCAGGGAAGTTGAGTGTGAAGGCTAGCCCTCACAGCAGCTTGGGTGAACTAAATCACAAGTCATCGTTTTCACCCTGTTCCTCTTAGCTGATGTACACCAACCAAGTTTTGAGGTGTAGCTCTGTGCTGGAAACCTCAATTAAGTAGTTGCCTCTATCAGATTGGCTCTTGGGCCTGTCAGTGAAGCATCTTGATTAATCATGATGGAGAGGGTCCAGCCCACTGTGGGTGGTGCCATCCCTAAGCTTGTGGTCCTGGGTTGTCTAAGAAAGTGGGCTGAGCCATCCATGGCTTTTGCCTCAGCTTCTGATTGTGTTCCTGCTCTGGCCCATCGTGATGAGATCCTGTAAGCCAAATAAACTTTTCTCCTCAAGTTGCTGTGCCCAGTATAGTAATAGAAAGCAAACCAGGATCCTCCGGTTTCCATCTGTGCCTGGAGCTGACCCTGTGCCACAGCTCTCCATACCCAAATCTCAGTATGTGTCGGGGCCCGGCACCTGACTGGGCTTCATAGATGTTCCTAAAGCCTAACTAACCTAAAAGGAAAACGGCTGTGTTGGGGCGTAAGTAGCCAAGCTCCTGGGCATGCGTGAAGAACAGCCTGGCAGACCCAGCAGGAACTCCCACATCAGCAGAGCAAACCACCACCCAGGGAATTCCGAGCACAACCATAGCTCCTTTCCTCCTCTCTCATCAGAAACCAAAGCAAGAAACAGATTAGGACTTGATTAGCACATAATGTAAAAATTGCCTTTGTTCATATGTTTTTCAAGCATGTTCTATATGTGTGAATATATGTGTGTGTGGTGCATTTATACTTTGGGTGTCTTACCTTCCAGACAAGATCTCTCACTGAAGCTGGATCCACACTGCTAGCCAGCAAGTGCTGGGGTTGCAGGTGCATGGCCACACCCAGCTTTTTCCGTGGGTGTAGAATTTGAACTCAGGTCTTTGTGCTTGCAAGCGAGTGCCTTACTCATGTATATCTTTAAAAATCCAATGACAGTGTCTTATAGCTTGAAGGTGATCTCTCCGTGTCCCTCCATTGTTTTTGGCCTAGCTCCATCTGTGCTTCTGAACTGGCCCAACACTTCTGGGAAAACCCACTCCACCTGCAAGAACACACCTGTGTGTCTTTGCAATTCGAAACCGTGCGGTTCCCACGCTCCTTTGGCCTTATGGTGAGGTCGCTGTCGGCCGCTATCACTTAACTTCTCGTGCACAGGCAGATGCTAATTGGGAGCGGATTGTGTCCTGAGGTCATTTGTAAGTGTGCCATCGAAACTGGAACACATGTTCCCACAGACACTGGGTTGCTGAAGGAGGGCGTGCCCCTGGCCAACTCAGAAGACCTGTTAACACACAATGTGGCAGAACTGGGTCACGGTGGAGTTCTGGGGGCAAAGGAGCCCAGAAACAAAGAGCCGATCCTCCCTTCTTGAGCCCGAGACCAGCTGTCAGAAAACTCAAAGAAATCAAGCACATTGAACGGCTTCAGCACCCGTGACTCTAGCTCTTCTGGAACCTTCTCTCTACCGCTCTTTCACTGGTCACCCGTCACAGTTCTGTCTCACCGCTAAGGATACCAGGTATCTTCTCTCTGGCTGCTAGAGTCTAGCACAAGATGCTTCTCTGAGCCTCCTCACTCCCTCCGGGCTCCTCATTCTCTTGGAGGAGATTTCCCAGGTGAAGAGGAAGAATGAATAGGATAAATGTGTCTGTCTTAGTCAGGGTTTCTATTCCTGCACAAACATCATGACCAAGAAGCAAGTTGGGGAGGAAAGGGTTTATTGAGCTTACACTTCCACACAGCTGTTCATTACCAAAGGAAGTCAGGACTGGAACTCAAGCAGGTCAGGAAGCAGGAGCTGATGCAGAGGCCATGGAGAGATGTTACTTACTGGCTTGCTTCCCCTGGCTTGCTCAGCCTGCTCTCTTATAGAACCCAAGAATACCAGCCCAGAGATGGCACCGCCCACAAGGGGCCCTCCTTCACTTGATCACTAATTGAGAAAATGCCCCACAGCTGGATCTCATAGAGGCATTTCCCCAAGTGAAGCTCCTTTTCCTATGATAACTCCAGCCTGTGTCAAGTTGACACACCAAACTAGCCAGTACAATTGACCCCTTGTCAACTTGACACACCAACATATCACTATTAAGCCTCAACCCTTACTTTCTTATTCATCCCCAAGATCTCAATAATGTAAAAGGTCCCACAGTCTTTACATATTAAAAATTCAATCCCTTTAAAATGTCCAATATCTTAAAATTCAAAGTCTTTTAAAAATTCAAGTCTCTGAACTGTGGGCTCCACTAAAATACCTTCTTTCAAGAGGGAAAAATATCAGGGCACAGTCACAATCAAAGGCAAAACTCAAACTCCAAAGTCTGGGATCCAACTCATGATCTTCTGGGCTCCTCCAAGGGCTTGAGTCACTTCTCCAGCTCTGCCCTTTGTAGCACACACCTTGTCTTCTAGGCTCCAGCTGCCTGTACTCCACTGCTGCTGCTGTCCTTGGTGGTCATCGCATAGTACTGGCATCTCCAAGCCTCAACTCTTTTGCATGACCCCTTCAGTCCTGGGCCATCAATTACAACTGAGGGTACACTTTCACCAATGGCCTTCCATGGCCTCTCACTGTACCAAGCCTCAGCTGTTCTTCATGATGCCTTCATGCCTTCAAAAGCAGTACCACCTGGGTGACTCTTACACAGTACCAAGTCCTGCTACAGCATGAGGCACAACCTTGGCTCTCTGGAACACACTCTCTGTGCTCTCAGAAAACACATCCCAGAAGATTTCACCTCAGTGATGCTGGTCTCTTCTTACTCACCGCTAATTTCTTAGCTCCAGCTAACCAGCATCAATAGTCCCAGTAACACAAAGGTTGACTTGAATGGTTTTGGTATCTTGTTACTCACAGCTGATTCTTCAGCCCCAGCTAACCAAAACCACAGAATCTTCATGGCCCTGATAAGAGTCTTTAATTTTCCCTCTGAAACTTCACAAGCCAGGCCTCCATCTTCTGCCTTGTTCTCAACATTATCTTCCAAGCTCCTACACAACGGTCTCACAGAGGTCTCATCACTGAATGGACCATCTAGTCCAAAGTTCCAAAGTCCTTCCACAGTCCTCCCCAAAACATGGTCAGGTTGTCACAGGAATACCCCACTATGCTGGTACCAATTTGTCTTAGTCAGGGTTTCTATTCCTGCACAAACATCATGACCAAGAAGCAAGTTGGGGAGGAAAGGGTTTATTGAGCTTACACTTCCACACAGCTGTTCATTACCAAAGGAAGTCAGGACTGGAACTCAAGCAGGTCAGGAAGCAGGAGCTGATGCAGAGGCCATGGAGAGATGTTACTTACTGGCTTGCTTCCCCTGGCTTGCTCAGCCTGCTCTCTTATAGAACCCAAGAATACCAGCCCAGAGATGGCACCGCCCACAAGGGGCCCTCCTTCACTTGATCACTAATTGAGAAAATGCCCCACAGCTGGATCTCATAGAGGCATTTCCCCAAGTGAAGCTCCTTTTCCTATGATAATTCCAGCCTGTGTCAAGTTGACACACCAAACTAGCCAGTACAGTGTCCCAGAAGGAATTTAGCAAATCATCTGCGGCCAAGACATCTGGGCCGAGACCCATTACGGTGGTGATCTCCTAGGAGCGGGGCTTAACCTCATCTACACCCGGCAGTGACAGAGCATGCGCGAGTTCAGTGTGCTAGGCAAGGCTCGGCCCCTAACTCTCCAGCTGCCCCCTGCATGGCTCTGACCTGGCAGTCTTGGCAATGCCCAGTGCCGCTTTCCTCATATGTACGTTGATTCTTTTCCATCCTCACTTGTGTGGTCGTGTGGTCCTGCGTGTTATTTAAACACCCGCTTCTGTTTTTCAGTTGTCTGTTAAATTTGAAAAAAAACCATGGTTCACCTTCTGTGACACTTCATTCTGGACATTTTTTACTCTTTTCTGAGTTGCTTTCCTGTGTCCAGTTGTCAACGATTGAGTTTTGATCTCTCTAGTTCCGGATTTCTGGTGCGATTTTTCACTCTGGGACGAAGCTCTCCATCTTTTTTATTTTCTTGTGCTCTTGATCACAGTTTTTGAAGGTCCCGTGTCAGCACTAAGGTCTGGAACTTCTGTCTCTTTCTAACTTATCTTTTCTGACCTCTCCTGATTCTATTTTCCATTTGTTGCTTTGTCTTGGTATGTCTGGCAGCTTTAAAAGTGAGTGTCAGACATTGTGTATAAACAGTTCTGGGAGCCTGGATGAGGTCAACTTCCTTTTAGTGGACAATTAAGGTTTTTTTTTTTTTTTGTTTTTTTTTTTTCTTTTCTTTTCTGGAAGGCTGGTGGAGTATTTGGTAATGATCTGATATGGTTAAGGACTGGTGATTTGCTGTGATATTACTTCCATCACCAATTTGGCTGGAGTAAGAATCCTCTTAGGAGACATTTCTGGTTTTGCTAGAGGATTAACTGAGGACGGTAGAGCCAGCCTGATAGGGGAAGTACCATCCCATAGTGTGGAGGCCAAAAGAGAATAATGGGAGCGGGGGAAGAGAGAGCAGGCAAGCCTTGGCTTTCCTCTTTCTCTGATATCTGGTCTATCAAGATGTGAACAAGCAAATCAGGAGTAGTGGAGTGGACCTTTGATCTCAGCAAGCACTTGGGAGGCAGAGGCAGGTAGATCTCTGTGAGTCTGAGGCCAGCCTGGTCTACAGAGTTGAGTCCCAGGACAGCCAGGGCTACACAGTGAGACCCTGTCTTGAATAAACAAGACAAGAACAAGGACAGCAAGCTGTGAGTAGGCAGCCTCATGCTCCCAGCTGTGCCTTCCCCACCACAGAGCGGCCATGTCTGTCTTCTTCCCCACCACAGCCTAGATCACTAAACTGTGAGCCCTTTCCCTTGCAAGGTGCTCTCCTCAAGTATTTAACTACTCCAGCGAGGAGAAGAACCACCACAGTTTCCTGAGCTTATCTCCATTCAGAAGCCTCCGCTGGAAGCTTGAGCGTTGATTTATGCCCTTCTCTCAGGGCACACCCTGAACTTGTATTTTGTTTTCCTAGAACTCTAGGACTGTGGGAATTAATGATTAGCTTTCAATCCCTCAGTGGGTGATTCCTGCCTGGCATCTGTGACAGTTAATTTTGTGTCTGGATAGAGGGGCATAAAGCTTTCCTTCTGGCTACCTAGGTTCTGAGATTAGCATGTGAATGGATAAACTCAGTAAAGAAGGTTGCCTTGCCAAAGTGCTGGGAACCACTTTGCAGCTCTCCATAGCAGGCCAGAGAGAACAAAGGGCCCAGGCAGCCTGAGTGCAGTCACCCGTCTGCCTCTGCCTCAGTGTGCTCGGCTCTCAAGCCTTCAGAGCCGCACAAGGGCAGGGCTGTATCTAGCATCCCACCTTCATACCAAACACCCATCCAAACATCTTAGCCCGGCAGACTCAGACTGAGCCTCGCTACCACGGTCCTGGATCTCCAGCTTGCCAAAGCAGAGGTGCAGGACTTCTGGCTTTCCAGGTTGGTTTCACTTCTGTAAAAAAAACCAGATTAAATCAGTCCCTCGAGCCCTAGGCTTGCTGCTGCTGTGAGTGACAACCTACATCCCCAGGAGTGAAGGACCCCATGACCTTAGCTGCTTGGGCTGCCACTTGGAAGCTCTCTTTGGGGGTTTCCTTTACTTTGCTGTTGCCAGGGCAGCTGCAGCTCTCTCTCCACTGGCATCTAACACCTGGTACCGACTCTGGAGAATTCTGAAAGGATTTCTCCTGCTCCAGAACTCTCTCCAGAGGCATCAGGGGCTGGCCTATAATGAATGCTATTTTCTTCCTCTCCCTTCCATAGAGGTTGATTCCATAAGTACTTTCCATGTTCATGGTGCTCTCTAAATCTTGCTGTTAAGGAGCTTGATCTGTGATATCAAGCATACACATGACTGAGAACTCAGCAGTGGTATGTGTGTGTGTGCACACGCTACATATGTGTGTATGGCATACATGTGTGTGGTATGTATACATGTGCAGTATATATATGTATATATATACATATATATGGTGTATAGATTGTATGGCAGCATGGTATGGGTGTGAGTGATGTGAGTGTGCACATGGTGTATGCTATGTGGTTGGTGTGTGTCTCTCTGTATGTATCTATATGTCTTAGTATGTCTATTGCTGCAATAAAACATTAGGATCAAAAATCAAGTTGGGAATAAAGAATTTATTTGGCTTATACTTCTCTACACTTCCACAGCACTGTTCACCACTGAAGGAAGTCAGGACAGGAATTCCAACAGGGCCAGAACCTGGAGACAGGACCTGTTGCAGAGGCCATGGAGGGGTGCTGCTTATTGGCTTGCTTCTCATGGCTTGCTCAGCCTGCTTTCATATAGAACTAAGGACCACCAGCCCAGGGATAACACCACAATGGTCTGGGCCCTCCCCATCAATCACTAATTAAGAAAATGCCTTACAGCTGAATTTTAATGGAGTAATTTTCGCAGCTGAGGTTCCCGCCTTTCAGATAACTCTAGCTTGTGTCTAGTTGACAGAAAGCTGGCCGGTACAGTGTATATATATGCACGGTGTGTGTGTGTGTGTGTGTGTGTGTGTGTGTGTGTGTGTGTGTTGAATTGTGCGGTGAGGTGTACATGGTATGAGTGGGTGTGTATGGTATGCATGTGTATTATACCTGTGGGGTGTATTCGGTGTGGTGAGATCTGTGCCTTGGACATTAGGCGTCTGTCAATGCATTTCTTGTGTCTTGCGGATTTTGTCCTCTGTGGGGCCCTCACAGCTTTGGTTTCCTTCCAGGGCCTTCCAACAGTTGGCCTTTGTGTTTAATCCACTGTTATAGTTGTTCTCAGTGGGGAATTAATCTGATATCATCCGCTCGATCATAGCTGGAAACAGACCATGCTGAGTGTTTTAATTCTCAGAAGCCAGAAGGAGCAACACCGGAAACTGTTGCTGGGAACTCAATTCTGTTCAACAAAGGGCCGTTGACGGGAGCTGCAGAGATGAGCTGTGAGGAGAACTGCCTGCTTGTCTCACTCAGGAGAGACACACAGAACACCCAGACGTGTACCCTGAACCTCGGATATGCACACTTCAAAGTTCCCATGGGAAAACACAGGCTCCCAGGGCATGGAAAGCAACTCTGGTGGGGGAGGAGGAACCCCTAGAAGCTTTAAGAGAGTAAATGAACTTCTGGTGCTGTTGTGATGAAACCAGCAAAGAAAGAATGAGAACCAAACTGAAAATCTCAACAAGACTGTGCCATTGCCACGCCCGTGGAACAGGGCAGTGGGCAGGCAATGGCATGTTGATCAAGAGCAACAGGAAGGGAGGTAGATAGACAGTCCCTGATGGGCTGAGTGACAACAGGATGAGGACAACATAATGGGAATGATGACGATGAAAGTAGATGTGTATGTACATGTATGTGCATGTGTGCATGTACTTGTATGTGTATGTGAGCATGCATGTGTGTGCATGTGCATGTGTGCTTGTGTGTATGTGTATGTACATGTGTATGAGCTTGTGTGTGTATGTGTGTGTATGTGTGTGTATGTGTGTATATGTGTGTGCATGTGTGTGTATGTGTACGTGTATGTGTGTGTATGTGTGTGTGTGTGCATGTGTGTGTGCGTGTATGTGTATGTATGTGTGCATGTGTATGTGTGTGTGTATGTGTATGTATCTGTGCATGTGTGTGCATGTGTGTATGTGTGCATGTATGTGCATGTATGTGTGCATGTGTATGTGTGCGTGTATGTGTGTGTGCATGTGTGTGTATGTGTACGTTTATGTGTATGTGTGTGTGTGCATGTGTGTGTGTGTGCGTGTATGTGTATGTATCTGTGCATGTGTGTGTATGTGTGCGTGTATGTGTGTGCATGTGTGTGTGTATGTGTGTGAGGGCATGTGTGTATGTCTGTGTAAGTATGTGTTGTGGCCACAGGTGGATGTCAGGTATCTTTCCTAGTCTCTCTTCACTTTCATTTTTAAGACAAGAATCTTTGACTGAGCCTAGCTCTTGGTGATCTGTTGAGACTAGCTGGCCAGCAAGCCCCAGAGAGCTGCTTGTCTCTGCCTCCCTAGCACTGGGATCTCAGGTGCAAGCCATCATGCCCAGATTTATTTTTACAGGGGTGCTGGGGATCGAACTCAGGTCCTGGTGCTTGCACGAGCATACTCTTTACCAGTCGAACCATCTCCTCGGTCTTTATTTACTTAGGTTTTAAGGACTCAACTTCCAGGGTAAGGAGAAAAGAAAATAAGTCTCAGTAAATGGTCAGGGAAAAAGTACCACAAGAATAAACAACATGCCTTGCTTAGCTTGCTTATCTATGGTGGGCATTGTCACGTGAGCTTGATACCTCGTACAGTCTTAAATTACAGGTATGAGGTTTCGCGTTAGAACATGTTTCAATCCGTGGGCTCAAGACTCTGCCGTGTGGTGTCACCAAGAGCCACTTGGGAGCTAATTAAGCCATGTAGACTCTGACCTCCTTGGGATTTAGTGCCCTTATAAAAGGGGCTGTCTCTCCTGTCGTAGAGATAGCATTCACCAGGGGACAAAGATGAGACACCTTTGGGAGTCCCCCAGCCTTCAGAACTTCAGGAACAAATTTATGTTGTTTAAGAAGCCCCCGATCTAGAGTATTCTGTTATAGCTGCCCAAATGGATTAAGCTAGACCTTCCCTAATCAGAAGGAGACATGAACTACCTACCGGGTATGCAGAGGATGGCAACCAGGATGGGATTCAGCCCCTGAGGGACTCATGAGGAAGTGGACGAAGAGGCAGCTGTGTCACGGTGTGTGGTGTATCCTCATGCATGCGTCTGGCTGTTGAATAGGCCTTTGAGTCCTCCCCTTCACGCGAGAAGGGAGATGGATGTAGACTGTCAAATAATGAAGGTGCTTAACTTAATTTCATTCATTTACTGGTTCTGGGGACGGAACCCAGGTTTTTGCTCACAGAGGTGCTGCAGTCTACCAATGCACAACAGTCACTGCCTCCCCCATGGCAGAATCTTAAAACAGCCAGAAGTGGTTTCCTTTAAGACTGTGCATGTCCCTCCCCACTGCTTGTTCAGGAAAGGTGGGTTCTAAGGGTCATCCAGTTGATGGTGGAAAAGGCAAGGGTACATCTTTGCTGGCCCCCACCCTTGCTCTCACTTCTGAAATTTAAGCCAACATTGTTTGGAGATTTTATATAAATTAAGATTCCTTGATCTTGGTTGAACAACCAAAGGATCTGTGAATATTTGACATTCTCTCTGTCGCCTCTCTCTCTCTCTCTCTCTCTCTCTCTCTCTTATTATTTCATATGAGGTTGCCGATTGGAGCCATGCTATTCTATTTCAGATTTGGCAGTTTGTATTGACCTCTGGCCCCAGGGCTGTCAGCTCACTGACTAGCAGTGACTTGTAGTAAGTGTCAGTGACATGTACTAAGGCCTGCTGGCATGGAAAAAATGAACTCAACCAATTACATTTTCTCTTAAGAACTAAGAACTTCAGGGAGAAGCAATGCATTTCCAAGGGTTTTTGATGATCAAGGAATGGTGGAGGAATCGTAACAGGCCAAGGGCAAGCTGAACTGCTGAAGCTACTGAAAGGTGTGCGTGTGTGTGTGTGTGTGTGTGTGTGTGTACAGGTGCATGTGCAAAGTGCATGGAAAGGCCAGAAGCTGCTGTCCCTCTTCTCTTTTTGTTTTGTTTTGTTTTGTTTTGTTTTGTTTTGTTTTTTGAGACAGGGTTTCTCTGTGTAGTCCTGGCTGTCCTGGAACTCACTCTGTAGACCAGGCTGGCCTCGGAACGCAGAAATCTGCCTGTCTCTGCCTCCCAAGTGCTGGGATTAAAGGCATGTGCCACCAACACCCGGCCCCTCTTCTCTTTTGATGTAGAGTTTCTCATTGAAATCTGGAGCTCACCAGTTCCATTAGGTCTGATGAGCTCCCAGGATCCTGTGAGCCCTGGGAGACTCCTATGTGTCCGTCCTCCAATGATGGAGTTACTTACACACAAGTGCTGCTATGCCCAGCTTTTTACACGAGTCCTGAACGTGAATCCTTGTGCTTGGCAAACACCTTACTGATTGAACTATCTCCCCAGCCCCTTGGAATGAGTTTATTCTTGGGAGAGCTTAGAAGGAACGGGTAAGCATAGTGAGATGTGTGTGTGTGTGTGTGTGTGTGTGTGTGTGTGTGTAGCCAACCTGCTGGGTTTTGTGTTTGTTATTTTAGTTTTAGACTCTCTATATTTTCTTTGCATGAACTTCTTTTTGTTATCCTTTTTCCTTTTACACTAACCTTAGTGTTCATTTGTCTTTGAATTCAATTAAAAAAAAAAATCACGAGGGCCAGCATAAGATTTCTGCTACCCTGATAAGCTGTGCTGCTATAAACCAAGGCTGAACTCTCATCTACAGAGCAGGACTCTTTCAATTGGTGGTAACAGAGCACATTGTGGTGACAGCTGTCCATGGAATCCATGTCTATGATTGTCTCCTTTTGGTTCTGCAACAAAGGTGTACTTGACAGCCACAGGCATGCCAGCTTCTTAAGATCTGGTTTAATCATATTCTCATCTCTCAGCCCTGATCAGATGACTCCCAGGAAAGCAACAAGAACCGGCTCACATGCTGCCGTCAGATCTGTGAACTTGAGGGGGTGACTTAACTTGTTGATTAAGTCCTTAGAAACAAATGCAAGCTTGTCCATGGGCTCTGGTGTGCTCACCACGAAACCCCGAGCTTTTCAGTGTGGCTACAAGAATGAACGCGCCCTGTGACACGGATGCCTCAGCACAAGCCTTTTAGAGGGGTTCCTCTGCAGGCCCCCTGAGGGAGAAAAGTAAGGCTCCCAACTAACTTATCATAAACCCAATGGCATGTCATTTCAGGCAACAGCTGTTGACATGAGAAGACAAAGAACTTCCGGCCCCCGCTGCCCCAGTGGAGGCAGCTGCGGAACCACTCGGAAAATGCATCATTGCGGAGAGCTGGCGATGGCGACTCCCTGGCACCAGCTGCACAATCTGAAACCTGCCTCCTCGGCTCAGTCACACAGACTGGAGGGGCGCGGGAAGACACAACATCTGGGTCACTGGCTGTGCTTTCTAGTTTGCAGCCAAGCAGTTTGGCGTCATGGAGTTAAGACTTGATTGGTCTTGGTGTAAATTGCTGGCCCCTGCTACCCTGCTTTTGGGGTCCACACGTGCTGAATCATTTCAGATGCGATCCATGCAGGACACTCCTTACACTTGAGAGGGACAGGCCAGGCCGCCCCTGCCCACATTTGTGTTCTTCGGCTAGAATTTCAAAGATTTCCTTTGTTGGGGGAAAAAAAAAGATACCTTAGCAATGTCTGGTAGTAGTGACACATTTTTCAAACTGCTGTCATAAAAAGCGAGAACAAATTTTACAGTCTCTTCTTAAATTCCCCTTTATAAAGTACAACAAATTTATACAGTAAAGTACAACAAAAGTCACTCTTTGCAGTGGACATCTCTACAGGTTTTGACAAATTTATACCATTTAATAAAATGTAACGAATTTATTACATTGATATGTATATCCATCCATTACATCCGTGATCATATCCAGAGGAGGTCATTGTCCCCCACCCCTCAAGCTCCCCTTTGTGGTCAGCTCTCTCTACCACCCCCACCTTTGGTAACCTCTGGTCTATTCCTTAGGCTTTTCCAGAATACTCTACAAACGGAAATATCATAGAAGCTGGGGCCTTTTGGCTTTGGGCTTTTTCTTCTTCTTGGAGATGGGCTAGCACTGAACTCAAACCTTTGCTTCTGCTTGCTGAGAGCTGAGCCACCAACACACCCAACTTCTTAAATTTTAATCTAATTTGTTTAGTTGTGTTGGTGAACCTTTTGCCCATTAGCGTGTTCTATACAGAGAAAAGAAAACCCTGGGGGGTGGGGGCGGGATTCTGAGGATCCCAAGAGACCTGAGAGGGAGGAGGGCCTGATGCTCTCAGGAAACTCAGCACCCCCCCCCCGCCCCCCAGAGTTAGTGCCTCTCAAAGGAGGGCGTGCACCAATCAGAAAGGTTGACCCACCCGACCTTAGCCTCTGTGTAGCTCTAAGACCATGGGCCGCTTAACCTTTCACTGTCTTTAACCAGCTTTGCGCTCTGACCTGGGGGCTGGGTAATTAACATGAGTAATTAGCGAGGCTCAGCTCTATGGGTAGTAGTGGCTTGGGCAGCACCAGGCTTGTGGAGAAAAGTGCAAATTAATTGTGCTCGGGTAGCGCCCTTATTACAGTCTGTCAACAGCACAGCTGGAGCGGCCTTCCATTTCCTCAGTGTGCACTCATTACGATAATTGCCTTTCCAACAAAGGCTATGTCAGCCCCAGCTTCCTTCTTGGGGGAACAGGATTTGTTTACCTAAGTAAAACTGTGGTGGCTTTGGAGGGGGATTGGTTAGGCTAATACTTAGATACTTGGTTTTTTGATTTTAAGTTTCTAAAGTCAAGTCCAAGCCATCGATCGAGTTGGTTCATCTGCGAGGTGGTGTCGACTGGGAGATTGGCATTATGTAGCACCCCCATGTTTAGATAGGCTTGCTTGGTTTTTCAGATGCACACCTGTACCCCAGTATGCCCTTCCACTTCCTTGTCCTTGAGTCCACGGCAGATCCTACAGATGGTAACTATGGCTGTGTTGGAGAGACCTCACATCCATGTGAGTCATGCTGTGTGGGGGACAAGTGGACCATGCCCCAAGACAGAAGAACTGATAAGGTTGAAGTAGGTTCAAGACCCCAGGGAATCTCAGAATTGAGAACAGTAGGCATGGAACCAGCTCCCTGCCAAGCTCTACCTGTCCTGGAACAGGTAACCATGACACCCCACGGAGAGGACCATGACAAATGGTCATGTAGCCTAAAAACCTAGAGTTCTCCATGATAATGAGATATCTAGATAGGCCCTAAGTGTTTAGTCAATGGGCTTCCCTGCCTGGGTATTCCTTCCTGCAGAAGGTATTTAATCCCTGGTTCTCCTGAAGAAAGATGCATGCATTCACATCCTCCATTAAATACAGCGGTTTGGACAAACAAGGATTTCTCCTTTATCAAGGATCACAGTGGTGGTGGTGGTGGTGGTGGTGGTGGTGGTGGTGGTGGTGGTGGTGGTGGGAGCAGGGGAGTAACAGGGTAGGTGGTGGGG
Organism: Apodemus agrarius; assembly: GCA_964023405.1. Classification (NCBI taxonomy): domain Eukaryota; kingdom Metazoa; phylum Chordata; class Mammalia; order Rodentia; family Muridae; genus Apodemus; species Apodemus agrarius. Next base: position 52,628,120 of record OZ030019.1, read on the forward strand.
TGGGTTTGTTGTAAAGAGCCCCGCCAGTGCCTAAATCTCCTGGAGAAGGCCTTCTCTCTTCCAGCCTGTCTGTACCCTAGGCATTCACTTTGAACCCAACTGGATTCTGACCTGTTCCAAGCACAGACATCCCTTTCCTGCCTGGCTTGGTAGGGAGGATGAACCCTGCAGCCTGTTCTCAACCCCTCATGGTCTCCAGCAGCGTCCGTCCCAGATCTCCTTACTTCTCACCCTGAAGAGCTTGGGCTGTGTCCAAGCACAGTCCCTCTCACGGACTGTGGTCTGCCTCACATGAGTGGCCTGCCAGAGGAACTCCGGCACCCCAGCGGAGAGGCAGACGTGCAGCCCGACATAGTGTTTTGTCAAAATTCATCCCTCACAAAACTGCCTAGCCGGGCACAGTGGGCTCTTTCAAATGATTGCTCTTCGGCTACTGGTTAGGAGCTATGGGAATGATCGCTGAACCCACAGCCCACCATTCTATAACAGAGGAGGGGCCTTATAGTGGTTATTATTACTTTTGGGGTTGCTACACCACCTTGTTGTCTTTAAGTATCTATTAGGGGTTTCCTATCCCACTTCAGACCCTATTGTTCCCAGATAAAAGACAAAGAAACCTTTAGAGTTATAATCAGCTGAAAAGCACTGGAGCTGGGCAGATGCCAACCCTCTGTGCTGTTTTGTCCCAGTCCGGGAACTGAAAACCCATCTCCCTCTGTCTACGGCCCAGACACGAGATTTAGCTTTTGACCCAATGAGGACCAATGCTTGCACAACAAAAACTGATGCAGGTGAGAATTCACTCTTCTTGGAGCCACCAGGTCCTGGGGTACTGAATTTAGCATTTGAATACATAGCAACACCAGAACAACCCAACAGGGCCTCAATCCCACAGACCACCTTCAGCCTCCAACCCAGAGTAGCAGGTAGACAGCACTTATGTATGCTGGCGTCTTCCCTGGGCCCTTCTGCAGTTATTTAGAACTTTTACACGCGAGCGGTTATTCTAAGTTAAGTCTTTGAAGCACAGGCCAGGAGGGGCTTGCTTTGGCCCTGGATGTATGTAGTGTCTCTACAGATCCTTTATAGCTGCATGGAGAAAGCCTGATGCACAACTCAACTGCGAGATGTCCTCCATAGGCTCATGATGTCAAGCTAGCTGGTGGTCCTATTTGGGAGATCTGGATCCTCTGTTCTATGCGAACATTTGCAACCCAAGTAAGATGACAAATGGAAGACAGGCCTGGAAACGAGGTGGGGACTAGCTGGAGAAGTTAGGTCACCTGGTAGTGGGTTCTTGAGGTGTGTATCACTCTGGCCGTTGTCCCCCCAACCCTTTGTCCTGTGTAGCCGTGACCGGTTTTCCTCTGTCCTATGCTTGCGTAGCTCCTACGTTCTTCCCAAGCGGTCATAGATTGAACTCTGAGACAGAGAGCCAAATAAAATCTCTCTTCCCCGAGATTGCATCTGACAGGTATTTGGTCACAGCAACATGAAAACAGAGGCTGCTCTCCTGAGGATCTGTGCAGAGGCGTATGCTTGCTTTCACCTCTTGTGTTTATTCATTCATCGCTCTGGTCCGTGGTTCTCAACAAGCATAGCCTTCTTCACGACATTTTCTTCATTGCTGATTGATGGAGGGGGGGCCCACTGTGTGGGTGGTGCCACTTCCCAGCAGGGATGGAGTCCTGGGTTTTCAGCTCTTGTAACACTTCCTGGTGCCCATCTTCTGCCCACTGGCTTTTGTTTATGCTGGTTTCTAGGCACCAACCACAGTCTCTATCTCTCTGTCTCTCTCACAGAACCCCCCACCATCCATGGATTAAATCTCATCACAGTCTCTCCACGCAGTCTCGACTCAGGTCAGATCTCCTTTCCTCAAACTTGGGATGGGAAATCGTCTTTGGCTCTTCTCAGGAACTTGTTCCCTGAGCTAAGCCCTGTTCCTGTAACACTCTCCACATCCTGTGAGAGTGGACATCGGTTTTCCGTTTTCCGTGGATGGACCTTTAACACGTGTTACTGTTTTCTACCCTTTCTTCTTTACCAAACAACAGCATCTCTACTAATGATGGCCCCCTGTTAATTTTTACCTTCGTTGATCTTCCACAGTATTGAATCCACTGATCTATGCCCTTTAGCATTGATATCTCTTGGACATTATGATTCCAACTTCCCCTTTCCTTCCTTACTTTTAAATGATCAGCCTGTTAAAGTAAAGCACACTGGTGCACATAACCAGAGGCTGTCTGTCCACAGCCTCTCCCTGGGTAATCTTACCCCACCTCCGTGCTTCTACATGCCAATTACAATGCATCTCTGATTGCACCTTCATTCAGCTTTTCTGGACCCCCTTTTGTTCCTGTTTAGGAAAGTGTCTTTAGATACCTCAGAGTTAGCATGTCCAGAAAATGATCCAATTTCCCCCAGAAATAGGATTATTTCCATGTCTGTACTAGCTTGCTTTCTGCTGCTATGATAAAAACACTGACCAAAATAGACTTGGGGAAGAAAGGGTTTCTCTGGTTTATAGCTTACAGGCATTGAGGAAAGCCAGGTAAGGAACTCAAGACAGGAGCCTGAAGGCAGAAACCAAAGCAGGGGTCACAGAGGAACTGCTTTCCTCTGGTTTGTTCACCCAGCTCTCTTACTCAACCCAGGACTCCATCCCTGCTGGGGAGTGACACCACCCACACAGTGGGCCCTCCTCCATCAATCAGCAATCAAAAAAATGTCCCACCCATAGGCTATGCTTATTGAGAACCACTGACCAGGGCGATGAATGAATAAACACAACTTAGACTTTAATACTCCTAAGGCGTGGAGTGATTGCTTTTCATTCTTCTAGTCCTTATTTAGAAATTTGATAAATGCTGTTGGACTCAATTTTGCATTGTGAAAAGAATAAAAAAACAGTGAGGATTATCAGGCTGTGGAGAGGCTCAATGACCAACCCCTTGGTGTGAAGATAGGAGGATTAGAGTTTGTTAGTGCCCACATCAGTGCTAGGTGGGCATGTCTGCCAGCCCGTAATCTCAGCACTTAGGAGGCAGAGGCCGAGGCTCCCTGTAGCAAGCTTGCTAGGTAGACTAGTGTCATGGGCAAGCTCTGGTCTCAAGTGAGAGACCTTGGCTCAGTGGATAAGGTAGAGTGATAGAGGAAGAGTTCTAACATCAGCCTCCGTCACCATTCTCACACACCTGTGCACACTCACATGTGCCCACACACATTCAAGCAAGCATGCACACATGCACATACATCACACACATGTACATGTAAGAAAAGTAAAAAAAGAGAATAACATGTTCAAATGAAAGTTACGTCTTCTGACATGTTTCAACAAAAAAGAGACAGCGTGGCACCCATGGGATTCCTGGATTTGTGAAATAGCAATGTACTAAGTAATGCGAGTTTGTTATATTTTCAAATGCCACATGCGCTGAACAAATTCATCCAAACACTTGACACTATGTAGGCAAAAACATCTGGATTGTTGGACACAGGCTTCAGTTTACTAATGTGTCTTGGGGCTGTGCACAGAGCCATGGGTCACTCCGAGTCTATTTCTTGGGAGGTGGCCACATGACTAAACGGACAGAGGTATTTCTTCTTCCAGAAAGATGATGGGTGGAGAGAACTGAACTCAGTCCTGCTATAAACACAAAGGGATTCCCGACACATGTAATCTTCAAACACCTGCACAGCGGAGACGATGAGCATCAGAAATAAGGCTGGAGATCAGAGGGACGTGCCCAGGACTGACAGGGGAGTTCATTTTGGTCCCAATAAACTAGAGGCTTGCATTTGAACATCCATCAAAAGACAGGAGACAAGGTCTTGGAATCTGAGCAGTGTAAACTGGGAACCCATAAGCAGCTGAGGCACACTGGATTGGAGATCAGAGGCCTGTCTGTTGGCTCCGGGGAAGACAAGGAAATGGTCTCAGCTTGAGGGATTGCTGAAGGAGTTCCCTAGAGAGAGGCTCAGGCCTGACCTTGGGTTTTAGGTCCAAAACATGACTTTTAATCTGCTCAGAAACATGGCTCAGGAATTATTTGCAAAACCACGACAATCTGTCCCCAAGTAGACATCTCTGGAATGCCTGAACTCCCAAACCACTGGCCAGTGACACTCCAGCAACATAGCTTAGTGATTCTCAGGAATAGGCCCCGCTAAAGATGAGCTCATGACTAAAAGCACCACAAAGTGCATGCTGAAATCATTAACTGTGATGAAGAACAGGCAGATTCAGCCAGCAGTTGGACTCAAGTCCCGTGAACTTAAGGTAATAGATAAACCAGCAGTGAGAGGAAGGGGCGCTAAAAAACGCTTGGAAATAGCATGAGTTTTCACGTCCTGGAGTGGAGGACTCCAGGAAGAGAGGAAGCCTTAAGATGTAATGGGGTAGACCTTCTACATATGAGAAACACACACACTAGGAAAAGAAAGCAGGGAATGGATTGTGTAGTACATCAGATCAGCCAGAGAGAAAAATACTGTGCTGAAGATTCAATGCTTATCTAGAATATAGCAGAGAAACCAGACAGAAGACACAAGGGGGTTTAAGATAACGAGAGTATAAAACAATGAAAAGTGCATTTTGTAAATCTATTAAGAGTAACAGGAAGAGACAATAGAGAAACCCTTGGAAAGTATGATTATAATATTATGTAATATAATGTTAATGGAAAGTGGGTAGTGACTCTGAACTAATTAAAGACATGAGTTCTCCAATAGAAACCTCCGGCTTCCTGGGCTTTGAGAGTAAACATAATTCCTGGTAAAGCCAATAAGTGCTAAGAGGAGAAAAAGATTAAAACAAAAGTAGAAAAAAAAGGTCACATACATAGTAACAGTGAGCTGACCCTGGCTTTCCCAGTGCCTGCACTGAGGTGCACTGACGGTGCACCAGCATGCTTGTGGGGTCAGAGCCCCCATCGGAAGCGAGGGGCGCAGGTGCACACCTGGAACCCTAGGCACGTACAGAGCTGAGTTCCAGGCCACTCTGGGCTACACAGCGAACCCCTGCCTCAAGGAAGAGGAGGAATGGGAGGGAGACACCACGTAGCACTTGCTACTCGCAGATGTCAAGGAAAGAATTAAACAGAGAAACGTGTAAGAAGAGGAGTCAGCCTATGATGGGAGCACCGTGGAAAAAATAAACCTTCAAACACGTGAGATTTTGTAAGCAAACACTGTGGGGGAAGAATTATGATAATAATGGTTTACTCGGGAGCTGCAACACAGTGTGGATTAAAGCCGTACATCACAGTAATGGGTGAGCCAGGACAGGCAATAGAAACTGAGGAATTTTAAAACTCTTTTGCATACTGATGGAGGTTAAAGTAATTGGGGGTGGGGGGGGAACTCTAGACCTAATTAAATTAATTTGATAAATGTTTTTAAAATAAATGCTCAAATAATATTAGAATATGCAATGGCTAAGAGACTGGGGGAGGGTGACCCAGGTGCTTAGAAGTTTGACCACAGAGTTCACATAAAAATACCAGGCATAAAGCCACGCCCCTTTAATCCCATGCATGTGGGAGCAGAGGCAGATGGATCTCCGAGAGGTTGAGGTCAGCCTGGTCTGCATAATGAGTTCTAAGACAGCCAAGAGCTATATAGTGAGACCCTGGCTCCATGGGATAAAAGGGAAGAGGAAGGGAACAGGGGAAGGGGAAAGGGAAGGGGAAAGAGGAAAGGGAAAGGGAAAGGGAAAGGGAAAGGGAAAAGAAAGGAAAGGAACTGAGAAAAGATACCGGGTGTGGTTGTTCATGTTTGTAATCCCAGCAGTGGGGAGGTGGAACCAGGAGATTCTCTGAGGCTCTCTGGACAGATAGTCTAGCTTAATTGGTGAACTCCATACCAATGGGAGAACATGTCTCAAAGGAGGTAGAAGGCATTCCTGAAGAAATTCATTCTCTCTCTCTCTCTCTCTCTCTCTCTCTCTCTCTCTCTCTCTCTCCCCACGTTCAGCTCATTTGAATGGATACAGTCGCCAGGTTATCTGTCATCACTTTTGAGTCATGGCTCATGCTTGTCAGCTATTTCTTTTAAATCTGTTTTTTATTGTGATATAAATTACAATACAAAAATTAACCAATTTTAAGTGTGAAATTTTAATACATTTCTACTGTTGCGACAATCACAAAATTTATAAAACGAAATACTGTAATCACTCACAGGCTGTCTGCCATTGCCCTCGGCGGGCAGTCTTCCGCTTCCGCCCCCCTGTAGTCCTGTGGCTGGCAGTAAACACTAGTTTGGATTTCCTGGCCATTTGTATCCGCGCAATGGTGGAACATGTGCTTTCACGGCTTTCCTCTTTGACTTGGCAGAATGGAGTTTGAGATTCATCCATTTGTTGATTAGATCAGTAACTCGTTTCTTTTAATCCAAAATGGTGTAACTCTTTCTCTTCCTCTCTCCCTCCCTCCCTCCCTCTCTCTTTCCCTCCTTCCTTTTTTCCCCTCCCTCTCTTCCTCCCTCCATCTCTCCCCTTCATTTCTTTCTCCCTTCTGTAATTCTGGGAATTAGATCCAGTGTCTAATGCATGTTAAGCAAGCGATGTACTGTTGAATTACATTCCCCAGCTTTTCTGTTTGTTTGGCTATTGGTTTTGTTGTTGTTATTATTATAGTATTTTTGGTGTATGCCTGTGTGTGCACATGTGTGTACAGGTGTGTATTTCCATGTCTTGAGGCCAGAGGTGAGTTTGTGTGCCCTGCTTTATTATCCTTTGCCCATTCCCTACAGACAAGTTCCCTTACTGATCCTGAAGCTCTGCAGTCTGTTGGCCGCCTTCTCTCCTGTCCCCTCCCACTGCCAGGATTACAGGCATACATAGCCACGCCCCACTTTCTGCATGAGCGCTGGGGATCTGAACTTGGTTCTCATGCTTGCACAGCTCATGCTTTTATCCAGTGAGTCGTCCCCAAGCTTCCTCTACTCTCCAGAAGTTTGTTTTCAATTTGAGACAGGGTCTTGCTAAGCCACTCAGGCTGGCTTCGAACTCACTCTGTAGCTCAGGCCGATCTTGAACTCTTGATCTTCTTGTCACAGACTTCCAAGTAGCTGGGATTATAGTCCTGTGCCATCAGGCAAGGCTCCCTTTTTCTTTATTTCCTATTCGACAGACATTGAGTTTATTTTTCAAAAATGCTGAAATGGCATTGTCATGAAGCATCGTTACTGGTCACGAGTCATCATCATCAGTGGACGAACACACAGGGACAATATCAGAGGGTCACATGATAAGCTTATATTACTTCATGATAAATGACACAACTATTTCCCTAAGTCATTGCACCATTTTGAATCTCCACCAGCAGTGTCTGGGAGTTCCAGTTGCTTCACATGCTCCCCAACATTGGAAAACTCCAGCAAACCTCCACAAATGGAATGCCTGAGAAGCACGTATTTATTTTATTTTTTATTTTTAAATTTATTATTATTATTATTATTATTATTATTATTATTACTTTGTATTTTTGAGACAGGGTTTCTCTGTATAACCCTGGCCATCCTGGAACTCACTCTGTAGACCAGGCTGGCCTCGAACCCACCTGCCTCTGCCTCCCAAGTGCTGGGAGTAAAGGCGTGGGCCGCCACTGCTCAGCTGAAGCTCGTGTTTAATAGACCTGGAATTCTGCACATGACTTGTTGGATTTAAGGTGCTGGCAGAGTTGTGGTCTCTTCTGAAGACTTTGGGGATGCACATGCACTGTTCTTTAGTTTTTGTTTGTTTGTTTTTAACTGATTGTGAGAGTTGGTGCACATTCCCAACTTTGTTTATTTCTAAGCCATCAGTGATGGGTGGATGATGCTTACCACATCTTATCTTTATCTGACATCATTGTTTCTCCCTCTGGCCACATCAGAGAAAGACATGATGGCTTGGGTCCCTCAGATTGTACTGTTGATTTAGTCAGGGTTCCCTAGAGTCACAGAACTTGTGGAATGAATCTTATATTAGATTTATTGGGATGACTTACAGGCTGCTGTCCGACTAACTCATCAATGGCCAGCTGTGACTGTCAAGGAAGCTAGTCGTTGCTCAGTCCCACGAGGCTGGGTGTTTCAGTTGTTCTGTCTAAGCTGGAATCCTGAAGAGGTAGGCTCCAACAGATGTGCTGGCAAGGAAGGACAAGCCGGCAAAGAAGAACCCTTCCTTCTTCCATTGTCCTTATATAGGCCTCTGGCAGAAGCTGTGGCTCAGATTAAAGGTGTGTCTCAAGATCTGGATGTAAAGTGTGAATGGAATTGGGTTAAGAACATGTATTGTCCCACCTCAAGATCTGGATCAAAAGCTTGTGTCTTCTAGCCTGAAGATCTGGATCCCAGGTATGCCCCCCATTTCTGGATTGTAGTTCATTTCAGATATAGTCAAGTTGACCATCAAGAATAGCCATTACAACTGTGTATTCCCCCCTCCCCCCTTTTAACATCTTATAAAGTCCCTTTGCTATGTAAGGTGATTGTAATGGCTGGTTTTGTGTGTCAACTTGACACAAGCTGGAGTTATCACAGAAAAAGGAGCTCCAGTTGAGGAAATGCCTCCATGAGATCCAGCTGTAAGGCATTTTCATTAGTGATCAAGAGGGGAAGGCCCATTGTGGGTGGTGCCATCCCTGGGCTGGTAGTCTTGGGTTCTATAAGAAAGCAGGCTGAGCAAACCAGGGGAACCAAGCCAGTAAGTAAAATCCCTCCATGGCCTCTGCATCAGCTCCTGCTTCCTGACCTGTTTGAGTTCCAGTCTTGACTTCCTTTGGTGATGAACAGCAGTGTGGAAGTGTAAGCTCAATAAACCCTTTCCTCCCCAACTTGCTTCTTGGTCACGAATAGAAACCCTGACTAAGACAGTGATATTCATGATATATCCATGAGTTCTAGGAATTGAAGAAAGCCATCTTTCTGGCCATTCTTCTGGAGGAGGTGAACTGCACTTTTATATTTTTTCTTTTTTTAATACTTTTTATTAATTATTTTTATACACTCCATATTTTATTCCCCATCCTGCCAACCCCTGTCCACCTTCCAGCTGTTCCACATCCCATACCTCCTCCCATCCCCCTGTTTTCACGTGGATGTCCCCACCCCTCACCCCATCTGACCTCTAAACTCCCTGGGGCCTCCAGTCTCTTGAGGGTTAGGTGCATCATCTCTGAATGAACACAGACCCGGCAGTCCTCTACTGTATGTGTGCTGGGGGCCTCATATCAGCTGGTCTATGTGGCCTGTTTGGTGGTCCAATGTTTGAGAGATCTCAGGGATCCAGATTAATTGGGATCCTCTCAGCTTACAGAATGGGAAAAAAACTCCACTAACCCCACATCTGATAGAGGGCTAATATCCAAAATTTATAAAGAACTCAAGAAGCTAATCACCAAAACCCAAACAATCCAATCAGAAAATGGAGTATAGAACTAAACCAAGATTTCACAACTGAGGAATCTCAAATGGCTGAGAAGCACCTAAAAAAATGTTCAAAGTCCTTAGTGATCAGAGAAATGCAAATCAAAATGACCCTGAGATTTCACCTTACAGCAATCAGAATGGCTAAGATCAAAACCTCAGGTGACAATACATGTTGGAGAGGATGTGGAAAAAGAGGAACACTCCTCCATTGCTGGTGGGATTGCAAACTGGTACAACTATTCTGGAAATCAATCTGGGGGTTCCTCCGAAAATTGGAAATAGATCTTCCTGAAGACCCAGCTATACTACTCTTGGGATACCCCACCAGGCCACAGGGGCATGTGTTCCACTATGTTCATAGCAGCCTTATTTGTTTTAGCCAGAAGCTGGAAACAACCTAGATGTCCCACGACAGAAGAATGGATACAGAAAGTGTGCTTCATTTACACAGTGAAATACTACTCAGCTGTTAAGAAGGACATCTTGAGTTTTGCAGGCAAAAATGGATGGAACTAGAAAATTTCATCCTGAGTGAGGTAACTCAGACCCAAAAGCACATGCATGGTATGTACTCACTAATAAGTGGATATTAGCCACAAAAATAGTACAGAATACCTGTGATACAGTCCACAGAACTCAAAAAGGTGAACCTTTAATTTAACCATTCTAAATGGCACGTTGCTAGTGCTGTCTCACTGTGGTTTTAACTATAATTTCCTTAATGACTAATGATGAAGAGTGTGTTTTCATGCTTCATGCTGTTTATATATTTTCTTTATAAAAGATTCACATTGTTTTCAATATTTGTTTTACATTTTCATTTGTGTTATTTTTGTAAAATATATATTTTACAAATATATCTCCCAGCCTGTAGATTTTGTTTTAATAATTATATTACATGTATGTATGTGTGCAAGAGTGTGAGCTTGTGCACATGAGTACAGTGCTTCTAGAGGCCAGAAAAAAGCATCAGATCTGGGAGATGCAGTTACAGGTGGATGCAAGCTGCTAGATATGGGCCCTGGGAACTGAACTCAGGTCCTCAGCAAGAACAGTACTCACTCTTAACCATGGAGTCAGTGCTACAGCCCCACCTTTTAGTTACTTTATCATTGCCTTCTGAGGAGCAAAAGAATTTTCTTTTGGTGGAGCCTAAGTCCTCAAGAATATATTTTATGGTTTGTTTCTTGTGACCTACCCAAGAGGTCCCAGGCTAACTTGAGGTCATAAATATTTTACTGTTTATTTTATTCTAGAGGTTTTGCAGCTTTGGATTGATAATTAGGTCTGTGATGTTTTAAATTTATTTCTATGTATGGTATACAGTAAAGGTCCAGATCATATCTAAGTGTGGTATGCAGTAAGGGTCAAGTTCATGTTTATACATGGTATACAGTAAGGGTCAAGTTCATTTTGTTTTCACGTGGAGATACAATTGTCCCAGCACTATTTGGTTTACCATACTGTCCTCTCCTGTAGAATTTCTTCGACATCTTTTTTCTTTTCTTTTTAAGATTTATTTGTTTATTTTATGTGAGTACATTGTTGCTCTCTTCAGACACACCAGAAGAGGGCATCAGATCCCATTACAGATGGTTGTGAGCCACCATGTGGTTGCTGGGAATTGAACTCAGGACCTCTGAAAGAGCACTCAGTGCTCTTAACTGCTGCACCATCTCTCCAGTCCTGACATCTTTTTTGTTAACGTAATCGAGTTCAAGTATTTGTTTATTTTTTTGTCCACTCATTTATGTACATGTATATTCATGTGTATCCACATATAGCCTCCTTTAAGTGAGGAAACATAATCCCTCCAACTTGTTCCTTTTCAAAATGGTTATGACTTCTTAGTTTCTTTCCTGTGGCTTTTATACCATGACCAAAGCAACTCAGGACTCTTCACCCTCTGAAACAGTAAGCCCTAGATAAACTGCTTCATTGTCATCATGGTGGGGAAGCCTGGCAGCATGTGCAGTCATGGCACAGGACCAGCATTGAGAGCTCACATATGGAACTGCAAACAGAAAACAGAGAGCCTCCTGGGGAATGGCATATAGCTTTGGAAACCTCAAATCTGCTTCAGTAGCACACCCTGTAAACCTGCCTAACCAATGTCACCAGCTGGGGACCAAGTATCCAGGTGCCCAAGAATATGGGGTACATCTCATTTAAACCATCCCATCTACTCCCCAGCCTCTACCTTTTCCCCCCTCATTTTTCTTAACATTTCCTTGATCTCACAGATAAATGCATAGGTAGTTTACATTTAAAAGTTGTTCTTCTGATATATGAATGTGGCATAACTCTGTATTTAACATACATTTTCTCTTTTGTACTTTTTGATGCCCAGGTCTTACATAAAGTAGTTCACACATTTTGATGGAATTGTCAGTTGTAGTTCTTTTAAATTTCAGTTTTCCATTTGTATATTTTATAAGTTGGCCTTTATCCTGTTCTTGACAGATTATTATAACTAGCAACTTTTCTTTTTAGGAATTCTTAGTTTCTTTCCACCAGGAGATTGTATTATCTACATAAATTTTATTTCATTTTATTACCTAATTCCTTAATTATATTCTCCAATAATGTGTTGTATAAAAGTGAAACATTCTTGTATTGATTCCTGCCTTAGAGTAAAAGAATCAGCTTTCCATTATTGAATGTGATATTAGTTGTAGGATTTCATACTTGCCTTTTATTAGGTAATAAAATTTGCGCATCATCAATATTGCTTTTTCTTTAAATGTGGTAGAACTTACAAGGGAAGCCATTTGGGCCTGTAGTTTTCTCTGTGAGGAGGATTGTACTACAACAAATTCATTTTAAAAAACAAGCAAATATTGGCCTGCTGTTTGGTTATGTTTTATCTTACAAATGAGCTTCAGCAATTTGCTTATTTCAAGGAATTTGTCTTTCATCCAAGTTGTTGATATTTTATCATATATTATTCAGTATTTTCTCTTACTGTGCTGCTAATGCTGCTGGATCTGTACTAATGCTTCCTGTGCTGCTGGTGCTGCTGGGTCTGTACTGATGCTTCCTGTGCTGCTGGTGCTGTTGGGTCTGTACTGATGCTTCCTGTGCTGCTAATGCTGCTGGCTCTGTACTTATGTCTCCTGTGCTGGTAAGGGTGCTGGCTTTGTACAGATGCCTCTCCTGTCACTCACACTGATTTGTTTTCATGGCTGTTCACTTGAGCTACAACTTTATTAATTTTATTGCCTTCTCCCTCAACATTAGTAGCCAGATTTTGATTTCAGTGATTTTGTTTTAACATCTCCATTTTATTCTTATCTGATCAGTGCCTTCCTCATTTTCCTCTAAATACCACTTGGATTACATCCTACACATTTTGTTTTGTTCTATTTTCATTTATATTCAGTTTAATGGGTTTATTTTTATGTTTTTCTGTAACTGCCCACAGTTACATCGAACGGGTTACCTGGAAGGGAAGCTGGGGATGTATGGGAAGGTGGCAAAAAGAGACAGAGACCAAGATAACACCTGCTATTCAAGGTCTCAAAGTTTAATGAAGAACTCCCAATATATATAGGCAGGGGGAAAAGTCTGGAAGCTTCTCAGCAGAATCAGTTCAGTTTCTCCACAGGTGGCTAGTGTTTTTCAGGAAACTTCAGGTCCTTGTCAGAGAGTTTATTGCCAACACCCTGTAAGTGTCTTTACCAGACATGCCAGTTTTCCATCCAGGTGAGCCTGAGTGGAAACAACCAATCTGCTTAAGATATAAGGTCAAGAGTTAGAAGCAAAACAGGAATAACTTGTCTGTAGATATCCCCAGGTATCGAATTCAGTTGTAAATAGGCTTCACCTTTTTCTGAGCACTCCACCCTAGGTGGAAGGATTATGGCTGACACAGGAGTTCCTGCTCAAAGGCTGGGAGAGGAACTTCTCATTGGTCCATATCAAGTTCCTGCCAGGTGGCATGGCACCTCAATAAGGCTCTCTACATCTCCTCCCTTTTTATTAGTTTTAAGATGAGAAGACAACTAAGTGGACAGTTATCCATCAAAGGATGGTGGACATTAACCATGGGGGGAGGGAAGTAGTGACCTGGTCCTCCTAAATACTTTATGGTGTCTTTTTCTGGAGGAGAGGGCTTAGGCTTCCTTGTCATTTGTTAGTCTAAGGAACGCCTTTAAACACCAACCTCTATGCAACCAGGTGTGCTTCACAGGGGACTCAGAGGCAGAAAACATGGTCCTCCCCTTGCAATGCTTTGCCCCGCACCTCCCACTGGTAGCCGTGTCTGCTCGTAAGCAGACACACATAGATCTGAGTTCTATGTAACTCTCATAAGAGGTCCACTTGTATTGGTTTTGATGTCAGAGAGTTTATTGCCAACACCCTGTAAGTGTCTTTACCAGACATGCCAGTTTTCCATCCAGGTGAGCCTGAGTGGAAACAACCAATCTGCTTAAGATATAAGGTCAAGAGTTAGAAGCAAAACAGGAATAACTTGTCTGTAGATATCCCCAGGTATCGAATTCAGTTGTAAATTAGCAACTTTCAACTGTGCCACGGCTGTTTTTAATTCTTTTATCACTTTGAACTCTAAGGTGTTATATTGTCTAAGTCTATTCTGCTGTTCTAGGATCTCAATGACAGGGAAAGCCAGCAAGTCAGATGTATCCTGTCCTTCCCTGCGAGCCTGACTTATAGCTCTTTCTAGCTGTGATTGGTGCATCCCAGGATCACTGCTCCTTCCTCCACTTGATACCCTTTTTAGCTCCTTTAGTTTATTAGTCAATTTCTGCAACTTAATTTCAAACTCCAATTTATGTAGTTGCCTATCCATCTGAGTATCATCTTTTACAGTAAAGATCATAGGCGGAGCAGAAGGTACACTAGGAGGCCAATCCTCACCATAATATTTGGCAGCTCCCTTGTCTGAATGAGCTTTCTCCTGTAATGTTAGTTCATCAGTAATATCTCTATATCTTTCTAATTTAGGGTTGAGAGGACCCTTTTCTGAGAAAGTCCTCTCTGGCAGGCTTCCTTCTTGAGATTCCTCAAGTTCTCCCTGTGTGCTATCTGATGCCTGTGAGTTCTCTTCATCAATAATATCTTTTATAAGTGAACCATGGGCAACAAGAATCTATCTGGTCTATAAAACCTTCTAACCATTGTTTTTCAAACCCTTCTCCTTTTGCCTGAAGCAGCTCTTGAAGGCTGCGGACAAACGCCTATAAAGTTCCTATCCCATTTTCCACTGTCAACCCCTAAGTGAGTTCAGCCCTGGGTCAACACTGTCCCACTTAGCCTGTATCCTTCTGCACCTACAACAACAGCTTAAAAAGATGAAATTTTAGACTAGCACTAGTATTTAACTCCTGTAGTTGCTCACCGTGCAGGATACCAACTTTTCCTGTTTTCTGGGAAGCTTCGCCAAGACAGGGTCACCTCAGGAGACCTTCCTGTGTCCAGCCACACATTCGGGCGCCAATCTGTAACTGCCTGCAGTTACATTGAACGTGTTACCTGGAAGGGAAGATGGGAATGTATGGGAAGGCGGGAAGGCAGCAAAAAGAGACAGAGACCAAGATAACACCTGCTATTCAAGGTCTCAAAGTTTAATGAAGAACTCCCAATATATATATAGGCAGGGGGAAAAGTCTGGAAGCTGCTCAGCAGAATCAGTTCAGTTGCTCCACAGGTGGTTAGTGTTTTTCAGGAAACTGCAGGTCCTTAAAGATTAGGCTTCACCTTTTTCTGAGCACTCCACCCTAGGTGGAAGGATTATGGCTGACACAGGAGTTCCCACTCAAAGGCTGGGAGAGGAACTTCACATTGGTAGATATCAAATTCCTGCCACGTGGCATGACACCTCAATAAGGCTCTCTACATTTTTAAATTCATGAGTTGTTTAAAATTGGGTTACTTGTGTTCTGAATATGTAAATTTTTACAGAAATTTCTCTTATGTCAATTTTTTAAAAAAATATTTTATGTCTGGGAGTTTTACCTGTATGTATGTCTGTACACCACATGTCTGATGCCCACAGTAAGGGAGCACTGATACCCAAGGAAATGGGTGCATGAATGGTTATGAATTCTCAAATGGTACTGGAAATCAAACCTGGGTTTTCTGGAAGAGCAGCCAGTTCTCTTAAGCAATGAGCTATCTCTCCAGCCCTTTTGTTGTGTAGGATTATATTTGTTCAGTTTGTATAGTGTATGCATTTTACTCTTACAGATTTGTTGAAACTTGTTTTATGATCTAGAATTTGATTTACTTTCATTAACTATTTGCATCTCCTTAAAAGAATGCGCCTACTATTAGGTTGAAAGTCTCAATGTAAAAAGTGTTTAGTTAGATTGATTGTCATGGTGGCATAAAAGTTCTCATGAAAAGACTTGAACAAATGTTTTATCCCAGATGGCAGACCAAAGTAAAGATACCACCTAACTCCATCCTGGTGAACCAATAAGATTTGTTTGGGTGATTTCTAGGAATATAGGTGAATGGTTACTGACAGGAATAGAAATGACCCAAAGACAGCTCTATCACCATCATCTAACCCACGTCATGACGACTCATGAATGCTGGAAACCTGGACTGCACTGCAGATTGAAGACTGTCTTCTCCAGGCAGCTTGCCTGATTAATCTGAGAGCATCTCTCAGCAATCCTTACTACTTATTTTAAAATGTGGTGTAACGAGCTTAGAGAATCTGTTCAGTTTCAGGAACTTCCTGAAGCCGTTGAGTTGTGTTCTTCCTGAGCTTTAGGAGTTTCCCTGCAGGATAGAATGTTTCATTTTGGAGGAAATGCTGTACAACAGTAGAGTTATCAAATTGTCTAGATAATTATTAGTACCTTTGCATTTAGCCTATGATTGTCTTATCATGAGATGATATCTTATTTGTTATAAAATGTCCCTCTTGAACTCATATGAGTTTTTGTTATATTCTCCCTAATTCATGCCTCTTACTTTTGTTTGCTGTTACATATGGTATCTTTTTAGTCTCATTACTCTTATCTGTGACCTTTTTTTGGGGGGGATTGTTCTATTTTTTGTATTGGGGCATGAGAAGAGGGTGAGAAGAAATTTAAGGCAGAGAAAGAAAGAGAACAGAGAAGGATGGAAAGAGAGAGGAGAGAGAAAGAAGGGAGGAGATCAGGAACATGTGGAAATTGGAGAGGACAGAAAGGGAGGGAGAGAGGGGGGATGAGAACAGAGAGAGCAGAGAGAGGGCGGAGGGAGAGAGCCTCTGTGATTTCGTGCATTAAGTAAGTTTCTTATAGTGAGAACACACTTGTATCTTGCTTCCGTTATCTACCCCCAATGACAATGCCTGCTCTCTAACAGAAGTGTTTAAACCATAAATATATCTTTTTATTTAGTGTAATTGGAAATAAATATTTCATTTTGTCATCAATTTTCTGCTTGTCCCACCTATGCTGTATTTCCCATTTCTCTTTTCCATTTTCAGATTATTTTTAAGGATTCCATTTTATTTATTTATTTACTTATTTTTAAATATTTACTTATTTATTTTATGTAAGTACACTGTAGTTGTTTTCAGACACACCAAAAGAGGGCATCTGATCTCACTACAGATAGTTATGAGCCCCCATGTGATTGCTCAGATTTGAACTCAGGACCTCTGGAAAAAGCAGTCAGTGCTCTTAACTACTGAGCCATCTTTCCAGCCCCAATTCCATTTTATTTATTAGCTTATTAGGGACACTCCTCTGTCCCTGCCCCCTAATTTTTGGTGGTTGATCTAGGGACACCATGACCATCCAGCTGTTCATCCTCACATGGTATTAGATTGTCTATGTAGTATGAGAACATGCTGCCGTTGTTCTGAATTCTCCCACGAATGCTATGCAGCACATAATGCATCATTATCACTTTTCCTTTAACTAGTCAATCATCAGCTAAAGAAATGTAAAACAGGAGCAGGTCTTATGTATTTACTGTTACAAGGCTGTTGTTTCTATGTTACAATGTTGTTGTTATAGCAGAATTGTTCCTGTGCAGATCTGACTGAGGACCCGGTGTTGTTTCCCTTTGGCTGACTGTGTTTTCCTAATACTTCTTGTGGTGCAGATACACTAGTGATGAACTCTTAAGTTTTGTTTTATTAAATGAGAATGAGTGTAGTGAATGACGACAGTGGTGAAAGTCAATCCAAATAATTTAGTAACTGTAATAAATTTGTATTATAACAGACTGGAATTAGATTCTTAGATATCTGTGTCAGCAAGATGGCTCAGCAGCTGTGAGTGCTTGCTGCCAGGCCTGAGTTTGATTCTTCGACCCACATGTGGAAGTGGAGAACCAGTTCTTGCAGGCTGTCTTTTCACCTCCACATGAGTACTATGTCACACCCAGGTGCACATGCCCCCCCATGCACACACACATGCACACACACACACACACACACACTCACACTCACACACCCCGACTACTATCACAATTATTACCAAATAAAATCTAAAAAATATTTTCCATACTGTTTGTAAGAAATCTACCTAGAACATTATATGTCAAGAAATGCTATGGAGGGAAAAATGCTAAGTAAACTGCTTGATTGACATTCACAGCACATAAAATATATTTTAAGGCAAAAATTATTAAGAATAAAAAAATGTTACAGAATGACCCAAGAGAAATTCAACACAAGACATAAACATTGTCAACTTTGAAAGTACCTAATAAAAAACTTTGCAGTACCCAGTGATTTAACCCCAAATCATACACACACACACACACACACACACACACACACACACACGGAAACATTATAAGGAAGCAATGAAAATTTACAATCTTGGTAGGTGTTTTTTTTTTTAGAACATCTTTTCTCTAGTCACTAATTGATACTCTAAGCAATAAAATAAAATGATATGGAAATTTCAGTATTATTATATATGATAACTATATATGATATATTTATTATAATCACAGTAAATATGTGAACATGTAAAATATCACTGAAAAAAAAAAAGCTCTAGGTTCAGGGAAAGACCCTTCCTCAAAATGAATAAGGCAAAGATATATGTGGGAAAAAAGTAGGAATGGGGGGCAGGCGGAGGTGGGGGTAACGGCAGCAGGTCATGCATAGGAGAACTCTGGCAGGCAGGGCCCACATGGGGGATAGGGGAGCACCAGCAGGATCACACACTGGAGTAGGAGTACTGGCACCAGCCCGGCACCTGTGGAGCCAGTAGCTGAGACTGCCCAGCTAGCGGAGTGGTCTTTGTCAAGAGGGCGGAGCCGTTTCTCTGGTCCTGGGTATCTTTTGAAGCTGCTTGGTTGGTTGAGATGTGACTCTGATTCTTCTCTGGTGGCTGGAAACACTGAGGCCTGCTCCATGCTTCTAAGTGGCGGAATTTAATAAGAAGGGACAGTTCATAGTTTCCATGCTTTATTATTAGAAGGGTAGAAAGAGAAAAGGAGATAGAGAAATAAAGAGAAAAGATAGAGGGGTGAGGGATGGCCATGACCATGTGGTAAGGGGAAAAAGAATAGGGGGGGGGACAGAGAGAGGGGCAGAGAGAGATGAGAGAGAGCGAGAATGGGCAAGAAGCCTCCTTTTATAGTAAGCCGGGTTACCTGGCTATTGCCAGGTAACCAAGGGTTGGGGAAAGCCTGGCTATAGCCAGGTGACTGTAGGGGTGGGTCTAGCCAGAATGCTAAGGGCCTGGGGTGTGGCCATACGTGACTGATAGCCACAGGATTATGGAGTTGAGGAGTCAGCAGTCTGGGAGTACGGCTCACGGGACAGTCTCCGGAGTGGCCTTGCTTAACCAAGCTACAGAATGTCTCACACCACGGTCCCACATACCTATATCTCTATCTATATATCTCTATCTCTATCTCTATCATCTATATCATCTATATCTATATCATCTATATCTATATCATCTATATCATCTATATCTATATATCTATATCTATTATCCGGTGCTTGCCTCTGGCCTGCAAACATGAATACCCAGCATGTCCATCAAAGCATACATATACAGCCCCATTAAAAATATAAACAATAAAATGTATCATTAGGTGCAGATAGGAGGACTGGAAACTTAAGACCTCTTGGACCATCTGGTGAGACCCAATTTCAAATATAAGAAAACATCTATAATGGCAACTTCTGTTCACTATTAATGGTGAAGTTCTAGCAAGCTTCCAATCCTCACCAAAGAAGCTTCTGTTTGCGTCAGAGGAGGTTACATGGAGTTAGGGCAGCAGAAGGTACATGGGGGTTACTGCAGAGGCCCATGGTTGTTGAAAATGTGGAGACTAAGTGACTGGATGGTTTCCCCCCCCCCATCCCCCAGTCTAAGGTTCAGTGAAGAGGGAACAGAAAGTTCCTAAGGGACAGAGGATCAGGACGCCCGCTGTTAGGTAGTGCCTTCCTGACAAGACAGGCCTGCCGCACCCCTACAATCTCAATGATTTGGCAGCCAAACAAGACCTGCATAATGACCTCACCTGAGTCAACATGTCAATATGGTTGGGGAAATTTCACAAGGTCCCATCCTTAGGTGAGCTACAGGCAGCCAGCGGCAGCTGAGGAAGAAATCATTCCTCCCCAGGAGGAATTTCTCTGACCCAATCCCAAGGGTCAGCTCCAAACACACGTACAACACTAAATGAATTCAGTCTGAAGTCAGTAGGACACACACACACACACACACACACACACACACAAAACTGCCTTTATGAATATAAATTTATGAATTAGAGAGAGACTGGAGAACATAGGAAAAACTGGAGGTGGGAGAGAGGGTACCAATAATGCAAATATAATGTACTTTTGTATGAAGTTCTCAAAAAATAAACCCCACAAAAAATTAAAAAGAGAAGGAACTAAAGTAACTGAAAGGTCTGTCTCCTCCCAGGACCCATACTCTGTCTATAGCGCAATGCTCCGGCCTCCTAATATTCTGGGAGCTGAAGGAGCTCCACTCAGGGCCCCATCATGCCTGACCGGGAGTGGTGCTGTGCTCACTAGAAGGGCCTTGTGGCTGTGAGCATCACGGTCTCCTAATACAGCTCCTTCTGAAGGACATAAGCAAACAAAAAGGAACTTTAAGGAAAATACCCTAACCATAATCTAATATAATATGCTTATTGACTGATGAACTCTCAGGTAACGTAACGAGAATCCTAGGACAGAGTCAGACGGTGCCAGCCTGACGTTAGGCCGAGTGTGCGTACCCTGAAGGTCCTCAGGTACTAATCAACACAATGACAGCACTGTCTCCTATACAACAAAAACAGCAGTAGACCCTATACTGTGTACCTTTAACTGATTTTTATAAAGGTTCATAAAGGATATAAAATTAAGACCTAAAACTTAAATGTGTGGTGGAATGCCTCAATAGTACCAATAACATATGTTCTCAGCTAACCTATAAAGGCAACACACCTCTATTTCCAGAGGAAATTCTCCAAAATGGTCTTGAAAAAAAATTTTTTTCAAGACAGGGTCTTACTGTGTTGCCCTGGCTGTCATAGAAATCATTCTGTAGACCAGGCTGGTCTCAAACTCACATAGATCCGCCTGCCTCTGCCTCCTGAATGTCTCCTGGTGATTTTGAAATGATTATGGAGGAGTAGGACACGGAAGACCATCCCAGGCAGTATTTGTGTGTGACTAATAAAGGGTGGGGCGAGGTGTGCCAGGTGCCAGTGCTCTTCTAAAGCTCTGAGGGTTAAGGCTATCGAGCTAGAAAGGGGCGGACACACCGCCATCCGGACAGAGCTGAGATCCAGCAAGCCCCATTCTGGAACCCCACCATCTGAGGAAAGTCACTCGTTACATTGAACGAGAGGACATGCATGGTTCAATAAACTGTGTCCATGGCAACTGGTTCTCCACAGAGAAAGGGGAAGGTGGTTTTCTGCTTTACAATTCACAAACATTGACTTCTCAGCGAAACACAGACTTGTAGGAGATGCCATCAAACTAGAGGAAGGAAACAGCCAAATACACGTCATTAGGGCAGAAAGGCCAATCTTAGGGAAGAAAATGCTGGCAACTAGAAAGCCATCTTGAGCACTTAGTGCTATGGCTGGGTCACCTAAGACACCATAGAAAGCAAAAGGCACAGCACAGAAAGCAGGGTCTGCAATTCCACAGCAAGGCGTAATACTCGGGTCACAGTAAGATGGAAAACCCCGCAAGGAGAAGGAGCAAAGGCGTCAACAGAAAATTCTAGATGGGAAACCTGAGAGCCCATATGGAAGCACTCAGCCACACCAGTAACCATGGAAACACAGTGTACATGGCAACAAATCACACTCCTGCTCTCCAGACAGGCCACATTTGAGTCTGGGAAGAGCCTGTTCCTCCTCTGTCCTCTCCTGGCAGAAGCGCACACTATCTGAAGGCTGGGGGTTGGAGAGGCCCATAGCTGTGACTCAGCAGCTCCCAGAGGAGCAGCGAGTAAAGACATAGCTTCACTGCCTTAACTCTGAGGGTGACGGACAAATCTTTGCTAGGGACATGGCCGCATAGCCTTAGCAATGTGATCTGTCTGACACGCGAACTGCTTCCACGTACACAGCTTCCCTTCTTCTAGATGTCTTCAGCCCTTAGGCAGGGTCACAGCACACTTTTCTTAAGTATCACATCCCACTTGCTGCAAACGTATTTTACTGATCTTTGTCACCATTTGAGGCATTTTGCCATTGTCCTTTTGATATCCAATGACACCTCCCCAGGGTAGCGGTGTCCTGTCACAGGGGTTGTATACTTGTGGCAAACATGCTCTTCTGCACGTATTGGTGTAAAAAGCAAGCAGCAAAAAGGATATGAACGTTCAGGTAGATTTCAAAGCGCGCAATGGCGTGGAGTTTAGGGATACCTACTAGGCATGTGACAAAATAATATATGCAAACTGCTGTGAAGGTGTCAGAAACATAGCTGACACACTGATGTCTTTCTACAATGATAACAAATTTACAACGTGTAGTGATTTCAACGGAGGCAGTTTGTCCTATAACCCATAGACCCAGCCAAGATGAATGCAGGCTTGTTTCTTTCGTTTTTATTTACTAATAGTAATGTTCTTATCAAATATCATACAGTAAATATAGCTAGGTGTCTATATGCATATATATGAGTTATAGGATGATTACAAGTGACAGAGGCTGGAGCACAGCTCAAGGGCATTCAGAAGTAGGAAGAAAGAGAGACAGAGACAAAGATGGGCAGAGACAGAGAGAGACACATGCAGAGACAGTATTGATAAGAAACCAGACCAGTGTTGGAAGGCAGCTGCTATGGGAAGTAGTGGGTCAGATCCAGGTCTAAACTGGCAAACAGGTGACCAGCAAGCAATAGAAAATGCTCTGTCAACAACCAAGAACAGAGTTGAATAGAAGCTTCAGGAACAGTGGGAAGTCCTGAGTTCTTGAAAAACATACTGAGAATCAAGTACTTGTCTGATGTGAGGCTGTATCTTCACAGCTAGGTGCCCATCACTTTATGGGTTCCAGATGAGGGAGCTACACCTTTTTTTTTTTTTTGGATCTGGTTTCTCCTCGGTGTTATATGCCTATATGCTCCTACAGTCACAATTCACGCCAATAAACTTACAGCGTGGCTCCTTTTCTGTTCCAAGGAATGAGTCATTTGTCAGGATGTACCTGATACCTCACAGATGGTGCAGATCCTGGGTCCTCTTAGGGATTCCCTTAAAATCCAATCAAAGGGAGTCCTCTAGTTGGTACACATCTCTGAGACCATGCTCCTCAAAGTCCCCCTGTATCCAGTATACATAAGTGTCTGGTATTCTGGGTGTCTTAGTTAGGGTTTTACTGCTGTGAACAGACACCATGACTAAGGCAACTCTTATAAGGACAACTTTTAACTGAGTCTGGCTTAGAGGTTCAAAGGTTCAGTCCATTATCATCAAGGCGGGAACACGGCATTGTCTAGGCAGGTATGGTGCAGGAGGAGCTGAGAGTTCTGCATCTTCTTCTGAAGTCTGCTATCAGAACATTGACTTCCAGGCAGCAAGGATGAGGATCTTAAAGCCCACACCCACGGGGACACACCTACTTCAACAAGGCCACACCTACTCTAATAGGGCCACAGCTTCTAATAGTGCCACTCCCTGGGCCGTGAATATACAAGCCACAACCCTGAGCTATTCACATTTGCCTATACAGAAAACCCACAAAAGCAAAACTAGAAACCATAATATATAAGCAAAAGATTTGAAACAAGGGGAAAGTCAGGCAAGACAATAAATCCCCTAGAATACTCATTTGTGTTGGCCATCTACTGCTGGGCTTGGGGGTCTGCCCTTAAGTTTGGTTTGTATACCCAGTGAGATTCTGTTGGAGAAAATGGGCTTTTCCTTTGTGGGCGTTTATCAGTTGGAGTTAGCTGGGCTTGGGATGGGGGCTTTTGTGTATTCGTGTCTCTCTGCTGGAACCCCGTCTGGCTTAGCCTGGTGCAGATCCCGTGCATGCTGCTACTGTCTCTGAGCTCACACGTATGTACGTCCTGGTGTGTCTAGAAGCCTCGTTTCCTTGGTGTCTTCCATTCCCGCTGACTCTTAGGATCTTTCTGCTGAGGAGGCATGCTTGAGCCTGCTCTGCTCTGATGTGTGACCTCAGCTCTCCAGGCCTCTTCCCCACAGGGATGTGCCCCAGGAACCTCTGGCCTGGCAGGAGCACCCCAGACCGAGTCAGCACCTCCCACTGTGTGTTTGCTTTTGTGTCTCTTTGGCCATATTAATTTTTATTCTATGTTGGCCTGCCTCTTTTTATGTAAAGAGAATCTGTCTGTAACTGAGATCTGGACAGCCAAGAGAGTTCGTGGGTAAACTCAGAACTTTAACCTGAAGCTCAGAAGCCGCTGTTAATATTTTTTTTTTTTTTGAATTCTCTCAACAGGAATAAATGTTTTGTTTCTCACCATTTTCCTACCTCTTTTTTTTTTTTAAATTTTATTACTATTATTTTTCACCTAAAAGTGGAATTCATAACATTCTTACTCCCTGTGAAAGTTTCGATTTCTGAGGGTATTGGCAAGATGGTTTGGATTTTTTCCACCTTTATTGTAATGCATTCAGCTGTGATGGGTGGGGTCTGGCCCATTCCTGTGTTAAGAAGACTAAAATTGGAGGAAGGGAGGGAGGGTTAAGAACCACATTCCATGCTTTATCTTTAGCATTTACAAGAACCATATTAATGTATCCAAAATCCCCAAAGCAGGAAGCAAGTAGTAAAACGCATGTGTTCATAGGAAATTCCACGGCTATTTGCTTCGAAGAGGGACTGGCCGGAGAGGAGGGGGGAGGGGGGGGCTGTGGTCAGACACACAACTGTGGAAGCCGCTGAGCCCCACCAGGCTAGCACTGTATCCGTCCTTGGGGTGTTTGCTTCTCCCAAGGGCACTGTGTACAAGGCATCCCAGAGGGCTGGGAGTCTTGGACACTCTTATGGAAGTTTGCGTCAAGATGGAAGATTGGTATTTATGGTTAAGTGAAAAGGTCCCAGGGCTGAGAAGGTAGGGGCTTGTGTCCTCCATCAGCGCCTTCCACCTCCCATAATAATATGGACAAAATAGTTGAGCCTGTCCACCTCCGTATAGCACAGGGCATGGCTCATGGCCAGGAGCAAGGTTTGGAAACTCTCTACCGGGGCCGCAGGGCTTAGCCCGCTGGGTACCTTTGAGGCTTGGCAGTTTGGTAATGGGATCCGGAAGCTCATGAAGGACTCACAGTGAACACTCAGATTCAAGACCGTGTACTGTCGACCCTCGTGACTTTCTCATCGGGATCAGCAAAGCCAGCGGCCCTCCCTGAGCAGGCAAATCTGAAACCAATGGTTTCTCTCCTGAGCCAAGTCTCAAAGAACTTATGTTCCCCAGTTTCCTACCCACCCTCAAGGGGGACACTTTCAAATTAACCTCCCAGTTTGCTGTGTCTCTGAGCCTCTTAGGGTTTATGGAGTCTGATTTCTACCCCAATCTTTCTGAAAAGCCACTGTTTCCACAAGCTTCACGTTAAAGATACCTCTCCCCGGGGCTGGAGTGCTGGGCTGGGGCTGGGAGGTAGCCACAAGGTATCTGAGGCTCTGGGCGAGGAATCAGGTTTTCCTTCCTCCTCTCCTTCCTCCTCGGCTCTACTGGAAAAAGACACCACCCAAAGGAGCCGCTAGAACTCACTCGCCAGCGTTAGGCGGAGAGCGCAGGAAATGGTTTTTCTCTTTACAAATTACAATGAACTGTGTGCCACTGGTTGTTTTTTTTTTTTAAATGGGAACCATGTTTGTGGAAGAGAAAAGCTGTAACTGTGGACTGGGAAACTATGGGCATATTTTCAAACAACTAGGACAAATTTAAATCTGTACCTTTTGTTCTCCAGTAATGTAAATTCGGTTACCCTTCAAAATACAATTAATCTTGATTAGTAGCATTTTTCCTATTACCTCACTTATGACTTTCCTGTGTTTGAGCTGTCTACCTTCCTTCTCCTGCCCGTCATCCCATCCTATCTTTAGAACAAGGTTTTGCACGGCTTGTTTGAACTTGTTATTCTCCAACTGTTGTGAGGGTCCCAGGTCTCTCTGCGTCACCTTCTCTGCTGATGTCATGGAGTGTGCAGCCTGCTTGTAAGAACTCATCTATCTGTAACCTTTGCCAGCTAAGGCTGGTCCCCAACAATGCTGCGTGCTAAACAACAGCTATTTTAGTCCCTCCTCCTTCCGCTGGGCATCCTGTCTCGTTCTTCTTTTTTTTTTTTTTTAACCCACAAAGCACCTGAATTCTCACCTCTGAACTTTCCTCTAGCATGACATACCGCTCCACATTTTCAGGGTTACTTCCCAACACATACTCTACCCACTGGGCCTGGTCCCCATTTCGTTAGGATCTGCCCTCCGCTACTTGCTGATATGTGGTCTGTCTCGCACGATCCATGCCTCTGCCTATATGTGTGCACAAGCAGACTGTGGTGACACTGTGCAGTCACTCACCTCCCAATCCCCACGGGTCCCAGTCTGTGCTGGGACACTTAACAAACCCCTGCAACGGAGGTGCCTGAGGGCCTTCAGCTTCTTGGGGTGCACCCAGACGGAGCACTGGGAGTGAAGTAAAAGGGGCAGGCCCCGCACCGCTGTCCAGTGGTGAGGTTCAAATTGGTCCACGTTGACTGCCCTGAGTCCATCTTGAGGCACTCATTCCTTTCCCATTCCTCTCTGCTCTCTTTCCCACCACAGCTGTCTCCTGGGTTGCCTGGCCATGAGTCCCCCCCCACCCCCTTGCTTCTCATCTGGTGTCTTACATGGTGATGCTCATTTCTTCCAAGACCTATGCTGTCATTCCACACATCTTTGTGTCCAGTAACTGGGCACATGATGTGATATGTCCTGAGCAGGAATGTGCTGTCCCGTGTCAACAAAAGAAGGAGTTATTTTTCCACTAATACAACACCTGTCTGATAGACATTGGTAGAGTGGAGAGGAGCTGGGACCATTTCACCAAGAGTACAAGGTGACGTTTAATACTCACGGGGATGTGTCCTGTGAGAGTGAATTCATTTGGTAAGACTTAAGAGGGTGCCTCGTGACAAGACATCAAACAAGAAATGACCATTTAAAATTTTCCAAACACATGATCTCCTGAAATCAAAAGGGCAAGAGGGAGGGGGGATTAATTACTGTCATTAAAAACTGGGGTGACTTACTACGCAACGATATGTGATCAGTACACTTGGGATCAGTGTTTGCTTAGACACTATATGCCAAGGGTCTTCAAAATATGAACACCCCTTTCTTTTTGGGGGGGTTATATAGACCTTAGCAGTAGCTGTGGGTGCTTTCACTGATGAGAGGTAGGTTAGGAGGCGGTCACCGCGACCATGGGAATTCAGTGGCAACTGTCTCCTGCGAGTTGTGATTGAGGGAGGGCGGTGCCATGGAGCGTGACTTCCTGTACAGGAACGTGCCAGTTGTTCATAATGATAAAGCTGTGATAGCCTCACGTCAACACCGAGGCAAGTAATTATAGTAATGGACAGCAAGAACAGCGCTGGGATGATAGTGACTGGATCGTGCAAATCCCAGCAGCAGAACAGAGCAGAAGCCAGTGGAGATTTTGAGATAAGATCATGAAAGCGACTGGATAGAAGGCTGGTGTCACTCACAGTTGTAAATGGCCATCCCTGGTGCAGCATCCAAGGCTGTATCCAAGATGAGGTGCCACTCTAATCTTTCCCCTAAGGACCACACAGCTACTTCTAAAGTACCCAAGAGGAAGGGAACTTTCATAGGTTTTGAAGGCCTTTGAATAGTGTCTGATCTAACCCTGTTCCCAAATATGTTGATTGAATATCATTGGTTGATAAGTCTCCCCAATACTTTCAGCATGCCTCTTCTCCTGGGACATGTACATAATAAATTCTTTTAAAACATGGTCTTTGTGTGTTAGTGCTCAATTGTTTCCACAGATTAAAATCCCTCAGATTCTTTTCAGGGCCAAATAAATACTCGATTATGTGAATGAACAAAAAGAATACATAAATGAATGAATTGAAAAGCAATGTCCAACAATCTTAAATGGCTTTTCTAAGTCATGCAGCTAGGCAGTAAGCGCTGACTAATCCCCTCCCTATTTTTTTCTTTTTAACTTTTATTTACTTACTGATGTCTTTCTTTGGGTCTCAAAATGGCGGCCACATTGATGTTCAAGAAGTCTCTGTACAGCTGCAAAGTGGCAAATAGAAACACTACTTCCTTGTACTACAAATCTGACCCTGCAGAGCCCCTCTGTGAGCTACTGCACATTACATGTAATTTATAGTGTGTAAAATGTTTGTCTCCTTCACCCTGCCTTTGCCTTTCAGGAGGTGTTTAGATGTCAATCCTGAAGGGCTTCTTGTTGCTGTGTTCAGTGCTGGCGACTGAATCCTAGATCTTGGGTAAAGCATTTGTTCCAGACCCATGCTTCCCTTCTGGCATGTGTTCTTCCTTTACAAGGTGGTCTTAGACTACACTGACCGAACCTCCTGTTCTTGTAGCTGGCGCCCTGTAAAGAGCCAGAACCACCATTGTATAGTCAAGGCAGTTCTTGACTTCTGTGTCTACCAAGTTTTGAAATTATTGCTGAGAGACTTAGGTGGGGAAGGAGAGAAACAGGGTCTCAAGTATTTTCCATGTTTTTCTCTGCTCTTCCCTCACTTGTTCCCATTATGAAGAGAAGGCTTGGGCTTCAGTGAAGGGTCCTTCATGATGTGATCTGACAGTGTAGAGGGATCAGCCTTGGAGTTTGAGATCGGGGACTGATAGTGTTTAGTCATCACACATCCTGAAAGGAGTATATTTGACAGACATGTGGGGGGTGGGGGAGGGAGAGTGATGTATGAAAAGGATCAAGGACACTTACATGGCGTGGGCCAGACATGTGATGTGGGTTCCTGATGAAGTCAAGAGCCATAGGAAACACAAGATATGTGGAGTGGCCACCAGTGTCACAGAGTGCCACGTTCCACAGCAAACTTTCCTATAAGTGAGACTGCACTCTCAAATGCTGTCAGAATGTGTGACATGAGCAAGTAGCAGTCAGGTGCTAATGAATTAGCACCATTAGGTATTATGCAGTATAACAATCACAGCAGCCGCACACCCATGTGACTGGTGATGCGGTGGGCCTGGTTACAACAGTGGTAGTATGACCATGTTGGAAAGCACTGGGACAAGACATTAAGACAGCTCAGTGCTGTGGTGCACAGATGGAGTCACAGACCTTTACAGTGGAGACAGGACCTCTCACATTTGACTGACTTGGGCTACAAAGAAAGACCTTGTATGAAACAAACCAGAGAGAGAGGGAGGGGATGAGGTGGGGAATGGACAACTATCATGTATGTGGCCTGTGCATGTTCCGTGATGGTTCAGAGCAAAGTTTAAGGTCAGACAAGTCTGGGATTGAATTCTGTACACACACACACACACACACACACACACACACACAAACACACACAGCCTATATACCTTTAACTATAATGGCTACCCTTCAGTATCCTTATCTGTGAAGTGGGACTAAAATCGCATACTATTTCCCAGTCCTTGCTACAAACCAGGTGAATTGGTTATGTGCTCACTAAAGGGCTATGGTTGTGTGACATAGGCTGCTTGATGGAAACTTGGTAGTCTGACAGAAGAGACCTCATGGAGTGCTGCTAGTGAGGGGTTTGGTTCTGCCCCAGAGCTCTAGGTATATCGCCAAATGCCCAGACATTGAGGCTTCAAAGTGGAGATGAGAATGGTCAGATTTGACAACCTTGTAAAGTCCTTTACTCCCTGAGCTGGGAGTTATATGCAGGACACCCAGCGGCCGCTGAGCCCGCCATTGTCCCTGAGTGCAGCCCTTACAGGTCAGCTGGCACCATGCCTAATGGAAGATGCTTTACTCCAGGACTTTCATGGTCAGTAAACTAATGAGACAAACAGGAACAGTCCCTTACTGAGGCTTCTACCCACTCTGCTCTTTGTGCCGTAGACATACAGTATCTACTTTTGTACACAGACCAAATGAGGAGACAGACTTTCCTGGTAGAAAACTGGCCAAATGCCACTTGTCTCTCTCAAAGGTGGGGGTTTTTGAAAGCTCTGTGGAGGAGAGTCATCATTGGCCTCTGAGTTGGGGATTGTGTTGGACTTTCCAATATAGTTCATCCAAAGGCCTTTGTGAATCCTAAGAAGGAAAAGGCAGAACAAAGAGGATTTAAGGATAATTTAAAAAGGCAGTTTCATAAATAACCATTGTCTTGGTTAATGGAGAGAAACCGGGGCACACAGGTAGCCGTGCCACAGCACAGAGTGAGGAGGACGCAGACTCCAGAAGGACTCAACACCGAGCACTTGACACACAGACAGATTCTACTTGGGCCGGAGAGGAGCTCAGTGGTCAAAAGCACTGTTGCTCTTGCGGGAGGATCCAGCAGGGTTCCCAGCACCACACTGGGTGGTTCA
Source organism: Apodemus agrarius (assembly GCA_964023405.1). NCBI lineage: Eukaryota > Metazoa > Chordata > Mammalia > Rodentia > Muridae > Apodemus > Apodemus agrarius. The sequence goes on from OZ030019.1 coordinate 52,658,507, forward strand.
AACTGCCTTTAATGCAGTTGGGGGGATCCACTTCCCACTTCTGGCTCCATGGCACTGCACACACGTGGTACACATACAGATGAAAAGGCACATACATGTACAAATAAATAAATTTTCTAAATATACTCAATATTTGTAAGAGAACTGTTATCTTATTGAATTATTACATTGGGTATATGAAAGGTGATATAAAATTCATCAATCACTGTGTGTATGTGTGTAGCAGGCAGGTGGCATGGTGCCTGTGTGGAGGCTGGGGCACAACTTGTGGGAGTTTCTTCTCTCCTTCTGTCATGTCCCCACTGTGTGGACAGATGGATTATAACACAATATGTAAAAGTATCATTGCAAGGTTACAGTGATAAAACTCCCATCTACTGAGGAAGGGAAGACATGGTCTAACCATATCTAACTGTGCCTAAGTAAAGGAAATACAGTTGCAATACGGGATGCATGGAAGAAAAACACATAGCATGGCCAAGTGGGATCTGTGTTCAATTAACTGCTCATTGTCTAGTCCTTCTGGGGTCTGCGTCCTCCTCACACTGTACCGTGGCACGGCTACCTGTGTTCCCCAGGGTTTCCACATGTTTTATTTTTGTTGTTGTTGACAGAGAAAACATCCATGCCCAGATGATCAAAGATCTCTAGATTCCTATTTATAGAGTTTCATAATGAAACCCACTTGCGTCTCAAATAAAGGCACAGCAGAGACCCTTGAAGCTTGTTTTTAATTTTAACTCACTGCTCTCTAGATCTTCTGTGGTTTCCAGCCAAGGTTTAGTTTTCATTGCATTCCTGGCTTGGTTTTACTTTTGCTGAATCATAAGTATTACTCATTCTTGGGTTTCTTCTTAGCTCTGATAGGAGACATAAAATTTGTTTTGTGTGTGTGTGTGTGTGTGTGTGTGTGTGTGTGTTTGTGTGTGCATGTCAATCTCATGTGTTACTTCTCAGGACATCCCAACCTTGTTTTTAAGCAAGGATCTCTCACTGTATCTGGAGATCACCAGTTTGACGAGATCAGCCAGCCAGCCAGCCAGCCTCAGGCCCGTCTCTGCTTCGCCAGCGTTTGGATTAAGTGTGTGCCACCATGCTCAGATTTTTTTTTTCACGTGGGTTCTGAGGCTCAAACTCAGGTCTGCATGTTTGTGCAGCAAGCACCTTACCAACTGAGCTTTAAAGCTAATGGAGGATGATGTGCCCCCTGGTGTGCTAGTGGCACGAATGTCAGGGGACTAACCAGTCACTTTGTGATTCACTGCGTTTGAGGTTGAGGTTTTTCCCGCAGAAAGCCTCATGCCTGCTGATGTATGTATGCCTGATGAAAGGGTGATTTCGAAGGAGCTCATAGGCCCTAGTGAGAAACCTATTACCACTGTTCCGCCAAGTGGTCCCACTGTCAGGTTTGCTTCTGAATACTTTTGCTTACACCCACTTATATAGCACCATTACTCCTATTTTCAGTCTCACTCAGAGAAGCTTCATTGTACAGTGAGCAGCAGGTCAGAGACTCACGACTGGTCAAGATGCTGAGAACAAGTGACTGGTGAAGGCCTTGCCTTAAATAAGACATGTAAATCACCCCCTCTAAGGCTTGGGGAACCTTGCAGAGCAGGGAGCAGCTCATGAGAGCCAGAGGGCATTGAGAGAAGCTATCTTTGGACATGACATGGCTGTTTGCCCTATGAACTCACAGCAGCTGTGGTACCTCACAAGATATTTGCACATCAGGCCTACACATTCCAGCTTGGGGGTGGGAGGGCTCTTGAGGCTTTACCCCTGGCCGAGGAGCTCGAGGTAGTTAATAGCTCTTAGTGGAGAGGGGGTCCACTGATATGTAAGTTAGCACACACGTACTCATGCAAGCAATCCTAATTAAATTTGGTGGGAATACACAACTACACATACACACTGTGAGTGAAAGTAGGAGGGGGTGGTCTGTTGGGAAGGAGAAGGTTTTCAGAGGGAGAAAGAGAGAGGTACCATAGGCGATGCAGGGATGAACATGATAAAAATATATTATGTGCATGCATAAACTTGCCAAAGAATAAATAAATATTCAAAAATTTTATTTTGTTTTGTTTTGTTTTTGTTTTTGTTTTTGTTTTTTTGAGACAGGGTTTCTCTGTGTGGTCCTGGCTGACCTGGAACTCACTCTGTAGACCAGGCTGGCTTCAAAGTCACAGAGTTTCACCTGCCTCTGGCTCCCAAGTGCTGGGATTAAAGGTGTGTGTAGCTACCCCGTAGCATAATTTTCTTTTTAAATGAAAGAATGACTTTAGCTGAAAAGATGTTACAGAAAATAAACTTTATGGCTTCCTCCTACCCAGTGCTGCTGTTGCTTTTCTTTTCTCTCTGATTGACAGCTTGCCTGGGTACAACTTGGCAGGTATTAACCGCGGGGATTACGCGATACCTTCCAGTATGGAGAGCTGCTTAGTGCTCTCCACAGCTCTTGGTGGGCGATTACCCGCCCATCATCCAGTCTCCTCCTTTGCCTTCTTATCAGATCCTGAGTTTATTTACGTATGAAGATCGCTGTTGTAAAGGAGGGAGGTTCCCTCCTGCTCCTCGGCTCCAAACTGTGCCCGGTATTCTCTTCTTCTCACTTAGGAGTAGGTTTCTGGATGTTTCTCCTTAAGGATACGATGACTCTAAAACTACAGCAGCCATCCTGTGACCATGAAAGGAAGAATGAATCATAAGGCCTGAAGGAATCTGGGTTGTTGATGTAACTGAGATTGAATTAACCAATTCTTAAAATAAACTACTTTGCACAAGAAATATCTAATCTGTGACTAGGCTTGAGGTGGTGTGAGTTTGGGGATGACTGGCTCACCTCACACACTTGCTCTCTCCTCTCTCCTCTCTGTCTGTGGCCCCTCCCTCCTTCCCTTTCTATCTCCCTCCCTCTCTTCCTCCCTCTCCATCTCCTTTCCTCCTTCCTCCCTTCCTCTCCATCTCCCTCCTCTCATGTCCTTCCCTCTCTCCCTCGGGCTCTCTCTCCCTCCCTCCCTTCTTCCTCCCTGTTCTCTATCACTTTCCCTCCCTCTAAGTTTCCTTCCTCTCTCACTCCCAGTCGTTTCTTTTTCTGGTACTGAGATGGAGAATAAAAGTTTTTGCATGCTGTCACAGGTGTCTACCACTACCCCCTCAGTCCTTTTGTGTCTTTATTTTAAGAAGGTCTCTCACCAAGTTGCCTAGGCTGCTGTTGAGCTCACTCTACAGCCTTGGCGGGCCCTGACCTTGCTTCAGCCCTAAGTGCCTCCCCGAGTGGCTGAGGTTAGAGGTGTGTACCACCATAGCCAGCTTTCCTTTGACTCTTAGCAATGTTCAGTGACTTACAAATCTCACTTTGGATCTTGGCACCTTAGACTGACTGACTTTTTGTATTAAAACCATTGAACCAAATCTCCAGTCTCTTCTTCATGGAGATATAAGAAACTACAATAGCAAAATGCATACTTCTGTATACTATACTGCTAGGTTTGCACTACTAGATGGGCTGTCGAGAGTTAACTCTGACTATTGCTTTGACTCTGAATGGCCTGATGAGAAATGATCCCATAAAATCACTTCCCATCCTTCTCATAGACACAGCAATGTCATCACCTCCTTGTTGTGGCGCATTCCAGAGCACGATGCCAGAGACGGAGGCCACAGCACCAGCTTCGCCCTGGAACCCAATGTGGTAGTGATTGCCTGCACAGAGCCAGTTTCTATTAGTGAGCAGAGGCTTTTCTTGCTAGAAGAAAGCCAAGGATTGTGCAAACTCACAGTAGAGGAAGATCATAAGGAAGAATTTGAACTGCAGAAATTTGCATTTTCAAAGGTTCCCTGCGGTATTCCTTTATGCCTAATGCTCACTTGAAAAAAGACAAGGTAATGTAGTCTCTAAAACTAAACCAGAACACTCCACAGCTAATGAACACCTTAGGCACTATGATCTGTTTAAGGAAAGTCCTGTCATGGAGAGGACCGGAAGGAGCCTGCTCATTTGGAAGTGGCTTCCACCTTCTCTCTACAAGGGACTTTCCCAAGGTGGGGCCATGCTCAGCTGCCTGGAGTTTTTCCACATGGAGGCTGGAGCCTCCATCTGCAGTTGTAAACCATGATTCTTTGACATGCAAATCCCAGATGGTGCTTTGAATTTAAGGCCCATATTGCACACAGATTTCTGCAACGTGTGGTTTATTTTTGTTTTTTTTTTTTTCCTTATTGTTACTCAAAACATGTTCATTTTTGGATGGGGGGGGGGAGAAGATAAAGCTACAACCAAAATCATAACCCCAAGATTCTTAACGTTAGCAAAATCTTCTAATCATGTTCATTTATAGGTTAGAATGTTATTATTGTTATTTACAAAAATGGGATTGGACCCTGACCTGCTTGCAGCGGTACGGTATCCTACATATCCATTCCAAGCCAGCCGTGGCTCACAGGTGACCAGGCTTATGACCCAGTACTTCGCTGAACATGAAAACAGGAAGAGCAGAGTTGGAGCGTGCCGGCTGCTGACTGTTCGTCTTGCACTCACTCTGCCCCTCACATCGGCCTTCAGAGGCTGAAGCTGAGAGGAGATGAAATTTGGATCCCTTTAGCTCCAAAGCCAGTTTTCCAGGGCACCATTGGTGTAGTCCAGGTGCCATGACCTTCTATCTAGGTCAGAGGGAATCTGGGGTAGAGGCTGCATGGAGAGGAGATACCTCCACCGGGGATGGAGAAGAGGCAGAAGAGGGTAAGCGATGAAGACCTGCAGTGGCTCACAAGAGGGGGTGCACAGGCTACGGCCTGTTAAGATTCAGCCACCAATGGCTGGGGCTTGAACCTAGGTGGGAGAGGCCAGATGTGGGGTAAAGGTGAGGAGACACAGTCGCTTTCCCGGGCCTAGGGCTAGACCAGGAAGAGCCTCAAGGTTGGTGAAGACTGAGTTTGACCTTCAGCTTACAGATCTTTGTAGAACCCAAGCCTGCCCTCCTGGGGAATCCTTCCTGCTGCAGAGTAGTGGGATCCTCTTAGCATGTTTTCTGAAAACTATGGAAATTCATTTAGACTATTGGCCAAAGAAGATCGCTGGGCCACGGTCCCAAATATGGAGACTTTAACCCGTTACCAAGGAGTCAAAAGGAAAGATGAGGCCACCAGCTTGCAGGCACGTTAGTGGGGACACACACTAAAGAAATGGCTGTAACATGATAACTCAAGGCAGGTGCATTTTTCTGTTTGTGCTTTTGCTTTGGACCTGGAAAGGCCAGAGAGTGTCCCCTGAAGGAGGCCTGAGATGGGGCTTTGAGGGATGAATAAATATGCTTGGAAGGAGGGCTGCTGGGAAATAATGATGGCCAGTTCACTCATGCTGCGTGAAGGAAGACCAGGGTCGGGGGAGGAGGGCAGGACCGTACAGGGCCTCAAAGGACTCCGTAAGACTTCTGTAGCAGCTGGCTCATCTGATGGGGGACTGTTTTAAGCTGGGCAGAGACCTGATATGATCTGTGTTCTGGGCAGATATACCTGCAGAGTGTGAGGAGTTTGCTGAGACCCTGGACTGGCGAGGAGGAGTTTGTATGAAGGAGGCCTCGTTTAAGAATTCCGAGAAAGAACAGATATGGCCTCAGGGACAAAAGCAAGACTTTGTTAGGAAAGCCCAGGAGTGTATGTTATCTCTAGACAAGGTGGGAGGGGTGGGTACCCCCAACCCAGCTCTGGTCCTTGCTAGGAAGCCTGGGAAGGTATGATCCCTGGGCAGGATGGAGGGCTGTCTGTCTCCTACCCAATCCTGGTCTTTGCCCTGAGGTTTATGGGCTCCCTAGGCTAGAGGGATTGGGAGCTCCTTTGAAGGAGGCGTCAGTGTCTATGAATGGCATTAAAACATGAATTGACCAGTCTGGTCTAGCATGGGAGGAGAAAGGTCCTGGGTATACTTCTCTGTGCTGCGTCTCCAAGGGCAGTCAGGCTTTGTGTAAAGTTTTTTGCTATCAGGAGCAGGGTACCTCAGGAGGCTGACCCTGGGGAGACGCTCTGCTCTGCCCGGACAGGCAGGTACACTTGAATCTGGACCTGGGGAGAGAGCCTGGTCCCAGGACACTTCCATGGGAGTGAGAAACAAGGAGAGGGCTAAGGGTGGCTCACCAGACAGGCTGAAACTGGCTTCAAAGAGACGACGGCATTGTCATTATAGGCAGGGACACAGAAGCAAGATTGTGGGTTCAAATCCCAGCCCCAGCCTCTTCCTGTTATGGGCGTCATCTGCCCTCTGGCACAGTGACTTTATTGACTGTTGTTGTGAGGCAGGGTCTCGCTGTGTAACACTTGATTAATCTTGAGCTAGAGATCTTCCTGCTTCAGCCTCTTGAGCACCAGGTGGGTTACGGGCTCGCACAGCCACGCCTGACATCATTATGACACTCACACTAATTGCCCAGGAAAGGACTGCCTGAGTCCTCAGAACCTTAGCATGGATGCCTCCCGCAGCGCTGTCTCTCTTTCTCTGAGCGGTGAGCTCTCGGGAAATCGGTCTGTTTCCACTCAACATCTTTCAGGCTTTCTCCTCCTCTTCCAAGATAGGCGGCCACCATGGCACAGAGGCCATCACCGTCTGCCCCTTTCCTCAAGGCCCAAGGACAAACCCACGTCTGGATGTACCACAGTGGGGTGAGGAGAGACCAGGCACCCCACACAGTCAGGAGATCCAGCCGGAAGCTGAGCCGGCAGGGGGGGCTCCCTCCTTAAGACGCGCGCACTGTACTTGGAATTCTCCAGATCACCCTTTCCCTGCAACATCAAAGTGGCTTATTTTATCCGTTTTGACTTTGAGTTCCAGGAATATTTAATGGGGTGTGTCAGGGCAAAACATGTATCATTTGTAGCCTCCTTCCAAATGAGACTGGGGCAGGCTCCTACGTTAGCCAGGCTTGTCAGCTGCGGCAGCTGGTCCTGCCCTCTTTCTGTGGCCTCAGCATCTGCCCTTTCCGCCTGAGTTTGGGGATCCCCCAATGTTCTCTCTCCTGCAGGGTTTTCCCAGGACACCAGGGCAACCTGACCTGTACAGAGTAAAGGTTTCTGAACTATGAGAGTCTGAGGTAAAAATGAAATTATTTTTCTGTCAGCTGGACCAGTGACAGAATTTAAATGATCTCTGAGCGGGGACGTTGAAGCTATGGGATGACAGGAGTGTGGAGACACGTAGGGGAGACTTGGTATTCCTTAGAAAATGTCCTTACGTCCTCTCTGGGCAACAAGTCAGCTCCACCCACGAGGGACAAGCCTTGGAGTCTTTCTGTCTCCGAGTGGGCGAGGCTGCTCTCAGGCCCCAGTACATAGTTTTGCCTTCCCTCTCTTTCCCTGAGAAGTTTCACAATCATGTTCCAAAGTAAAAAAAAAAAAAAAAAATACCGTCTGCATCTTGTGGCCCCTGAGAGTTTTGCTGAGCTGTGACAGATGACTGTGGATACAGGGGAGCAGGCCTACATCACCCACACCTCTCCCTGCCTCCAACTGGGACTGGTGAGGCCAGGCCGGCTTGGATCATTTGTCTCCAAGTACCAGGGGATTTTCAAACAGCTGTGGAACCAACCATTTCCAAACGGAGCATAGTTCTGGCTTGTGGTAATAATAACACACACATGTGCTCCACAGCCCAGGCCCAAGTTCCTGAGGCGCTGGGTGTGGCGGCCTTTCCTGCTTGGGAGGCTGTGTCACTGCCTGAGTCTCTGTTTCTCCGCTTCCACCCAAATGGTGACACCATTCAGAACCAGTGTGAGACCTGAATTTGGGGCACACTTGGGTATGGGATAATTTCCCTCCTGTTATGGTTTGAGAAGTGTTCCCCACAGTTTTCTGTTTTGAAGACCTTGTCACGGGTTGATGTTGTTGTCTAGGGCTTATTAACCTTTAGGCTGTGCTCGTGGCGCTCTAGATGCAAGGCTTTGGATTTTTGTACTTCCCTCGGTTGCCAGGTTCCCCCTGTCTACACAGTCACCTCCTCAGGCTCCTTCTGGTGTGACAGAATGGTTCCCCCTGCTTTCCTCTCCAGGGTAAACAAAGTCCTTAGAGATAGGATCCCAGACCAACTTTTCCTTCCACAACTGGTTGTTGTCAGATAGTCTGGTCACAACTACGTAAGAGACACACAACCCTGGCCCAGGCTTTGTGTGCTTTGTGTGGCTCTGAACAGATGCATCAGGGCCGTTCCCTTCTGCCCTCCCTGTCTCCCTCAGGCATCATCCTGAGTCTTTTTCTCTCCTGTCCTTCCCTAGAGAGGTTTTCCCTCTCCGGAGGAGGAAGCACTAGGTCTCAAGTCCTGAGTACAGCCCTGGGTGAGGTCAGGGCTGAACATCCACAGAATTTGGGTGGCCGCCACCAGGCCTGCTTCCTCTCAGAGGCCTGGTGTCTCCCTTTTGGGTGTTCTGGAATCTGTTGCAAGTCCAGCAGAGCCTTTGCTGCTTTGGCTTGCTGGGCAGAGTTGGAGGAGGAGACACTGGGTCGGAGACTACGGTGACAGTCGAGGCCTTGAGTAGTCTGGAACCCAGGACGCAGCTCCAGGTCTGAAAGGGCCTCGAAGTCAGCACAGACAGCAGGGTCAAATCCTCAGCACAGAGGAGATTTTTATTTGCCCCAGAGGGACAATGGGCAGGGAATGAGAGACAGAGGGTGAGGGAGAAGGGAAGAGGAAGGAAGACGAGAGGGAGGAAGAGGGAAAGGGAGATGGGGATGGGACATTTGCCCCAGAGGGACGAAGGGCTGCTCTGGATGGAGAGAAGACAGCTGGGCACAGAGGAAAACGGTAGTTCAGGAAGGTATAAGGAGAAACCCCGTGTGAGGATGAAGTGTTTGATTTTAATTTGGCTTGTTAATTAGGTGACCTAAAAGGGACTTTTGATTGCTGGATATCACTACCTCCATAGCTAGACCTTGGTAGTCAGCCTTGGGGGAAGAAGCTGGCCAAATGGGAGGCCAGACCTTGGTGGCTAGCTTTAGGAATGTTAGCAAGGCAGGCCTGCCAGAGCCCTTACAGGTTAGCCTTGGCCGGACCTGGGTTTCTAGAGAATTTGGTGCGAGTGGAGGGGCCAAGAGCGACTCTCCAGAGCACAGTGAGAAAAGAGACAGATGGAGAGACCCTCGAGGCCGGAGAAATGATCAGGGGTTAAGAACACTGCTCTTCCAGAGGACCAGGTTCAATCCCAGACCCCACACGGATGCTCACAACTGTCTGTAACTCCAGTTCTAGGGATCTGGTGCCCTCATCTCGTCTCCTCAACACCCGCCGACTTCTGGGGATGCATCTTGTGCACAGACACACACGAAGGCAAAACACCCAAACACATAGATAAATATGTAAACAAATAAATGCTCTATAAAGAAAGACGCTCGAGCGAGAACCTGCATGTCAGGGCTGATGCTCTGCTGGATGGAGCTGAGGGGGTGTCAGAGCAAGGAGCAGGCCTGGGACCAGGGTGGGAGCCACCAACCCAGACAGGGAGGAGGAGAGGGCCCAGGAGAGCAGGCCCTCGGGGTTCTCACTACCCCACGTGGCTCTAAGCTGAGCAGGGGCTGTCTTAGTTTGGGTTTTATCGCTGTGAAGAGACGCCATAACCATGGTACCTCTTATAAAGGAAGACATTTCATTGGGGCTGCCTGACAGTCTCAGAGGTTTAATCCATTATCATCAGGGTCGGAAGCACAGCAGCGTGCAGGCAGACATGGTGCTGGAGAAGGAGCTGCAAGTTCTGCATCTTTAGCTGCAAGATGCTGGACACTGTGTGCAAAGTTGGGTGTGGTTTGAATATAGGAGACCGGAAAGCCCGCCCCATAGTGGCACACTTCCTCCAACAAGGCCACACCTACTCCAACAAGGCCATTCCTTTCAATAGTGCAACTCCCTATGGGCCAAGCATTCAAACACATGAGGCTATGGGGGCCATTCCTATTCACACCGCCACAGGGGCCTAGAGGCCGGACACCCCTTCTTCCCTGTGTACCACCAGATCAAGTCGGAGCAGAGGGAGGAAGATTTTCACCCAGCTGGCCTCAGTACCTCAGAGCTTGCTAAGGAGAAGGGGCCACAGGCTCTCTGGCCTCTAAGACATGTGGCTGAGCGGACAGGGAAGGTTTGGAACCTGCCGGGAGTTCACTAAGAGATCACTACGTACACAGACTGCAACCTTCTAAAGAGTCCCTTTCTTATTGGGACCTCAGAAAATTGGGTCTTCCTTCAGAGAGGCTGGGGTGGGTGTCATGGGTCTTATCTGTGTCATCTCTGAACTCTCAGAGAGAATTCCAATTTGGAGGACGTCTGTCCAGACACAGTTCCCAAGGCAGGCACAAAAGCCAACTTTTAGAGTCCAGAATCTTCGGCTGTGACTTGATTTCCTATGGCCTAATGGGTGCAGCTGTGTGAAGCTAGGATCCTCCCTGCTGACGGCACCCCAGAATTGCAAAGGCGTGGCCCAGAGCTTACAGCTTAATGTCCATCTGTGCGCACCGAGACACACACGGGAATAGAAAGTCACTATGAAGGTGCTAACACGAAGAAGAGCCTCGCCCATGTGCCCCGCCCAGGAACTCTCCCGCCCAGCGGTCTCAGCGTCTGAGCAATCGCCTTACTTAGATGAGGTTGTGCCGTTTCCGCGTCATGGCAGGAATAGTTCTAACTTTCTTGGGACATTTAGCTGGTTTCTGGGGATTTGTTCTTCTGCAAAGTTTTGCAGAGTGGAGTTTACGTCATTATGAATTTATCTCTGGGAAAAGAAACCACAAGTGCCACCGTTCCTTATTGTGAGGCCATCACAGATGAACCTTTATCCTGCATCCTACGTCACTGGCCACAAAGGGAAGAGGGTGGGGGAGTGGGCATGGGGGAGTGTCCCTCTAACACCCCTCTGAGACTGGCAGGGGCCCTTTCCTGGTAAAGGCTGCTTATCTGGTGAAGCTCCCTCTGCTGGGGCTGCTGAGGTGGCTTCTGGGGGACAGGTGTGGCAGTTCTAACTTCTGTCAGGTTTTTCTCTGGGTGGGTCAGTGGCTCCCGTCCCCACTGTCTCGGAGGAGAGCTGAGATTCAATGATAAAGACACAGTCACCCTTTTGTTCCGGTGGGGCGCGTCATGGCCCACCTGGTGCTGGTCCTCCAGGATCCCTGGGATGTGACCAGGCCACCTGAGCAGGGGCCTGCCATAGGACATTCCCAGCGCCGCAGCTGTCACTCTGAAAGGACCCGGCAGTTTACCGGGTTTCCTCAGACACTGTGTTCTTATTTGCTTTTCTGATGCTGTGGAAAACACTGCCCCAAAACAACTCAGGTCGAAAAGGTTGATTTCAGCTTAAAGGTTCCAGTCTATCACCGAAGGAAATCCGAAGAAGGAACTCAGGCGGGTAGAACTTGAAGCAGAGACCGTGAGGAACATTGCTTGCTGCATCTCTTTCTGCGCAGATAGATTTCTTGTAACTTGGAACCAGAGTTACAAGTGATTATGAGCTGCCATGTTCTCTGGGAGAGCAGCCAGTACTCTTATTTATTTATGTTTGTCTGATTATCTATCTATCTATCTATCTATCTATCTATCTATCTATCTATCTATTTATCTTTTATGGATTCACCATTGCTCTCTTCAGACACATCAGAAGGAGCTTCAGACCCCATTGCTGATGGTTGTGAGTCACTATGTCGTTGCTGGGAATTGAACTCAGGACCTCTGGAAGAGCAGTCAGTGCTCTTCACCATAGAGCCATCTCTCCGGCCCCCAGAGAACATTTTTATACACCACAGGGCCACCAGCTCTGAGGTGGCAGCTGCCCCTAGAGAGCTTGGCCTTCCTCCGTTGACCAGCAATCAAGAGAATGCCCCAGAGACGGGCCAATCTGACGAGAGCAGTTCCCCAACTGAGGGTCCCTCTTCTGAGATGTCTCAAGTTGACAACCAAGATTAGCCATCCGGTAGTTAATTAAAATGCAGCACAGAAATATTTTTAATAGAAAAGAAATGGCGTTCGGGTCATACATTTGTGGAGAAAGCATGGTATCATTTTTTTTTTTTTTGAAATGCTTTGTTTTTCTTGGGTGACAAATCTCATTCACTTTACATTCTAATATCAGCTCCCCTTCCTCCCAGCACTTCCTCACACAGATCCTCTGAGAAGGGGGAACCCCTACTGTGTATACCCACCACCACCACCACCACCACCACCACCACCACAGACAAATCACTGCAGGGCTAGGGGCCTCTGCTCCCACTGAGGCCAGACAAGAAGACCCAGTTAGGGGAACAGGATCCACAGACAGCCCCCACCTCAGGTGTTGGAGGACGCACACGAAGACCGAGCTGCACATCTGCTACGTGTGTGTGTGCGGGGAGGCCTAAGTCCACCCTGTGTATGCTCTTCGGTTGGTGGCTCAGTGTCTGGGAGTCCCCAAGGGCACAGGTTAGTTGACCGTTGGTCATCTCAGCACACAGGCTGAGGGCAGCAGGACACGTGATTCTTTTCTAGAGCTGGGAGAGCAAACTCAGGGCTTGTCTTGTCAGTCTGCATCGGTCCCTGTGGCTGAAGGGACTGGGCTAAGCCAGGGCTCTGGTGCCTGGTTTGGAGCGTTCATTGTCCCTGTGATTCCCCAGCTGGGACTCTCAACCCTCAAGAGCATCCTATGAATTTGACTTGAAAAAGACAACGGCTTCTCTGTTTCTTCATCCCTGGAGAGTGTTAGCCAGCTTTCCGTCACCATGGCAACATATCTGAGACATTATTTATTAAGAGGAATGGTTTATTTTGGTTCACAGTTTGAGAGAGTTGACCTTGTTGCTTTTTTTTTAGCCCGGGAGGCTGAAAATCAAAGTGGGGGGTTTAGCAGAGGAGACTGTTCACTTCATGGTCCTTAGGAGGAAAGTAGAGACCAAGAGTCAGTGTCACCCCCCCCACCAGGATGCCCCATGCCCCGGATTCCATTATGCCCCGGATTCCATTAAAGGCTCCACTACCTCTGAATAGTGTCGCAGGTTGGAGTCTAGGCATTGCACATATAGGGCTTTGTGGTGGAAAAGTTGTCTAAACCGCAGCTCAGAGGACCCGACCACATCACTGCACTGCCTAGAGCATTAAGTGGCTTCTGACCATCCTAGGCAGGGGTACTTCATCTTGGACATTCTGAGAAGGAGCTTCCCTGGACATGGGGAGTGTCCTGAGCACTGCAGGATCTTAGCGGCATCTCTGCCTCTTCTCGCTGGATGCTGTTAGACAGAGGCGTCTCCAGAAGCCGAACTGTTCTTTAATCAGAACAATGAAAAGGGCACGGTCTCTCTGCAGGAGTGAAACTGTACACACGGGGATGCTTCAGTTTTTAGAGGATATAGAAGATTCCATCTGTGGATCTTTTCCCGCGCAGTCTCTAAGTGGAAGGTGCTACTCACAGCCGGATGCTGACAGACTACCAGAATCCCACAGGTCTCACCAGTGAGGCCAACTTTCCAGCTCTGGACGACCTGAGGCTTTTATGACACTAATCCTTCAGGTGTCACTAACATGTCCCTCCCTCATTCTCACCCCTCCCAGTTGTATATCATACAGGACTATTGGAGGCTACCTCGGGCCCCTCTGGCCTTTCCTTATCTCTGCCTGGAAGCCTCCCTTAGCATAACCCACTGCATTCCCCCTCCTTCCCTCCATCTTCTCCATGCTCATCTTGGCATGTTAATATTGACTTTCTCTCTGACCCCATGACCCAGGTGACACTGACACACCTAAGTGTGTGGAAAGCACCAAACTTCCTGTGAGCCCCCTCAATCGAGAGCGAGCCTGTGAGTTCAGGGGCTATGTGGTTCACAACCCGAACCCCCTCCTGGACTAAGAGGTGCCGAATCATGAAAAGAATGGAAAGGGGTGTGGGGAGGGAGGGCACAAGAGGGGTGTGGGGCAACTGCAAGGGGTGTGGGGGGAGGGCATCTGCAAGGGGTGCGTGGACAACTGTTTGTCTTGCCCATGAAGGTTCAATAATCCGAGTTCACCAAACCAACTGACAACGGTGAACTGGGAAAAAAGGTTGAGCAGTGTAGGTGAGGAGACCCCTGCTCGTTAAACAAGAAGCAGTCCGCGTGGTTGCCACCGCAAAGCCCTGCTCACAAGGAGAGGGGAGGCAGTTTTGTGTAGAGACAGGTTTGGTGGAGGAACGGATGGTTTTTAGGGGAATAAACAGGCCCAGGGGAGATAAACAGGCCCAGAGAAGAGACAGTAGCCTGAACCATACAGGGGTGTGGGGCTGGACAGAGATCATCGGGCTATTCTGCAAAAGGACAGGGAGGGAGTCGCTGGTAACTGAGACCCTTTCTGGCAGATCCTCTTTCTTTAGGTAAGTCTTGGAAAAGCCCTTCCCTGCAGTTTTGGGGTGTCACTTTCTAAGCCCAAGGAGAGGGCAGGATACAAGGAAAGAGGGGGCAGAGAGGAGAGGAAGGGAGGAGTGAGCAGAGAGCCCTTGTCTTGCTTTGGTTTAGCAGGTCTGTCCTTCCTTCCTTCCTTCCTTCCTTCCTTCCTTCCTTCCTTCCTTCCTTCCTTTCTCCCTCCCTCCCTCCCTTCCTTCCTTCCTCCCTTCCCTCCCTCTGTCCCTCCCTTCTTTCTTTCTTTCTTCCTTCCTTCCTTCCTTCCTTCCTTCCTCCCTCCCTCCCTCCCTCCCTCCCTCCCTTCCTTCCTTCCTTCCTTCCTTCCTTCCTTCCCTCCCTCTGTCCCTCCCTTCTTTCTTTCTTTCTTTCTTCCTTCCTTCCTTCCTTCCTTCCTTCCTCCCTCCCTCCCTCCCTCCCTTCCTTCCTTCCTTCCTTCCCTCCCTCTGTCCCTCCCTTCTTCCTTCCTTCCTTCCTTCCTTCCTTCCTTCCTTTCTTTCTTTCTTTCTTTTTTTCTTTCTTTCTTTCTTTCTCTCTTTTCCTGTATTGTCTTGCCACACCCTTACTTCTTGGAAGAGTTCTGTGAGAGGGCGCAAGCCAAGCTCTTTAGCAAGCCTGGGAAATGAAACCCAGGATCATGCAAGCAGAGATCATTCTCCCGGTGCAGCTGCAGCCAAATGGCCTCAGGAAGCCAGACCTCTAATCCCCAGGCTCGGCCTCTGAGAGAGAGAGAGAGAGAGAGAGAGAGAGAGAGAGAGAGAGAGAGAGAGAGAGAGAGAGAGGAGAGAGAGAGCAGATCCCCAGGAGGCTCACCTGGGTGTGGTCTGTGGTGCATAGAACTGAGAGCCAATCTGTAGCTCATCCAGCAGGGTCCTCTGGGCACAGAAAGCGGTCCAGCCCATGTTAATGGAATCAAAGTCAAAAATCTGATCTCTAAAGTTTGTAGGGTCCTGCCCAGCTGTGAAAGAACAGGCAGAGCCACACGCCAGCACCCAAGAAGCCAGGCATTCTGGGTCCGCTGCTCTGCATTTGGTTTTGCTCTGGTCACAGAAAGCGGTCCAGCCCATGTTAATGGAATCAAAGTCAAAAATCTGATCTCTAAAGTTTGTAGGGCCCTGCCCAGCTGCGGAAGAACAGGCGGAGCCACACACCAGCACCCAAGAAACCAGGCATTCTGGGTCCGCTGCTCTGCATTTGGTTTTGCTCTGGTCTTGACTGGCTGTGTGCCTTCAGTTTAAGTTTTCTGGATGGTCCCTACCTTGTCCCGCATGTGGCAATTCCCTGGTTCATCAGGGCTGTGCCTCCATCTTGTGTAGGGTAGTGTGTAGCTGACAGAGGCCGGAGGCCACAGGACACAGAGACTACTTTCATGTTGAATTCCGCTGCTGCTGCTGCTGCTGCCGCCGCCGCCACTCTAATTCTGGCTTCTAGTCTGAGGTAGTAAGGTCAGCAGCCACAAAGATCAGGGTCCTTTCTGTGCTCAGTATCGGCTCGCTGGCTGAAGATGACGCCGATGTGCTGCCGGGCAGCAATGTGCAGCGTGATGTGCAAAGACGTCAATGGGAAATATGCAGAGTAGAACATTGCAGGGTTCCTCTTTAAAAAACAAAACAAAACAAAACAAAAAACCCTGCTTCCTCTAAACCAAGACTTCTTTAAAAAATATTTTTTATGAATTTTGTGATAATTTCTTTCCCCACTCCTTCCCAACTCCTCCCAGATCCACCTTCCCTCCAAACTTCATTCATGCCCCGTGTTTTGTTGTTGTTTTTAAATTAACCCACTCTGTTGGATTGGTGCCGCTCATATATCCTCCCGGTATGAGGGCATCCGCTGAGGCACGGAGTACTTACCACTGTTAAAAAGGTGCCTCTCGCTCTCCCAGAAGACCCCTGTGAATAGCTGCTGGGCTAGGGGTTCGTGATCACGACCCCTCCCATCCGAGCTGGAGTGTTGATTGGCTTGCTCATATGTGTCTTGTGTGGGTGACCATATGTGCATATATGTGCGGCCATATTGTTACCTGCAGAAAATGCTGTTTCGCTTGGCTCCTCTCTCATCTCTGGTGATAACCCTCCTCTTCAGGGATGCTCCCTGAGCCTTTAACCAATGCCTTTGGAACTCGTTTCCACCTTCGACACATTTATGTCATTTAACCAAGACATTTTATGTGTCACTGGGCATATAGGTGCATAAAAATAGGCATAGAAGTAAAACAGCCTGTACTGGCTGGTTTTGTGTGTCAACTTGACACAGGCTGGAGTTATCACAGAGAAAAGAGCCTCCCTTGAGGAAATGCCTCTATGAGATCAAGCTGTAAGGCATTGTCTCAGTTAGTGATCAAGGGGGGAGGGCCCACTGTGGGTGGTGCCATCCCTCGGCTAATAGTCTTGGATTCTATAAGAGAGCAGGCTGAGCAAGCCAGGGGAAGCAAGCCAGTAAGAAACAACCCTCCATGGCCTGTGCATCAGCTCCTGCTTCCTGATCTGCTTGAGTTCCAGTCCCGACCTCCTTTGGTGATAAACAGCAATTTGGAACTGTAAGCTGAATAAACCCTGTCCTCTCCAACTTGATTCTTGGTCATGTTTGTGCAGGAATAGAAACCCTGACTAAGAAACAGCCTCTTCATTAATCATAAAGACATGTATTCATTCACTGCATGCCCTTCTCCCGTGAATGTGTGTGCATGTGCACATGCACGACTTTGTGTCGCATGCATGCTCATGCCTGAGTGCACATGGCATAGCATGCATATGGATATTGGAGCACAGTGTGCTGCAATCCAGCCTTGCCTTCCGCCATATTGGTTTTGGGATCAGGGCACCAGGCTCACTCAGTCTTTGTCTGCTGAGTCACCTTGTCAGCCTAGACAATTTATTTTAAAACAGTTCTTTGCTATACATATATTTTTTCCACTTATCAAAGATAAAGGTAATTTTTCACACCAATGAGATGGTTTATTTTAACATTAATAATTAAATCTTGACTGAATATTTTATAATGCAGGGTGTACAGCATTTTCCACAAGTTGATCACTATTTTGATTTATAATCATCAATGTTGTGAACACACATTTTTGTTACTATATAGTATAAAAATGTCAAAAGCATGCTCAGGGAACTTTCCCGAATGCTGGAAATCCAATCCTCATCTATGAAAAATCCAATCCTCATTCTATGAAAAAAATTCATGGAATGATTTTTTTTGAACTCAAGTCAGCATCTCAAACAGCAGTGTTTAGAATCAAAGATTTTAACACAGTACAATCCAAGGGTTCACAGACTTCATACTTATGTGCTGAAGGGCAGAGGTAGACAAGTGTTGAAAGGCTTTGTTCTCTGTAAATGAATCATTGTTTCTATAAGAGCAGAACACTTTGTGAGGACTCACTGTGGTGGACACACAGGCATGTAGCAGCTCTCAGCTTCCCAGTGCTTCGATCCTTCAATACAGGTGACCGACCCCTAGCCAGAAAATTGTTTGTGTTGTTACTTTGTAACTGTAATTTTGCTAATGTTATGAATTGTAATGTAAGCATCTGATATGCAGGATATCAGATATGTTGACCCCTGTGAATGTTGTTGGGGTCATTCAACACCCAGGGAGGTGGCAACCCCCAGGTTGAGAACCATTGGCGTGGCTAGGCTCTGAGCCCAGATGTTAGAGGGGGTTCACTGTTGGTATGTGATGGGAGAGCTGACACGGTGCGAAGGGTACGTATGTTATGCTCACATGAGTCAACACTTCAGTGAAGGGTGCGACGCCTGCCACACAGACCATTGCCACCAGAAACACCCTGGATCTGCTAGTTATTTTGGTTTTGGAATACATTTTGTTATTTATGCATTCAGAAGGCTTTAACTGTTGTCCAAGTGTTTGCAATCTGAATTCGGTTGAGATCCCTTACGGGGTCACAGCTCAAAGCTTAGGAAGCGGGGCTAACTCACTGGCTTGTAGATGCAACTATTACAACCATTTCCCTTACGCCTTAGGCTGCTGGGCAGCTCAGAGTCCAAACTGTGTCCAACCCAAGTGTCTTAGTTCAAGTTTCACTGCTGCGAAGTAAAGACACCATGACCAAGGCAACTCTATAAAGGACAATATTTAGTTGGTGCTGGCCTATAGATTCGAAGGTTCAGTCCATTATTATCAAGCATGGCAGCATCCAGAAAGGTGTGGCACTGGAGGAGCTGAGAGTTCTACATCTTCATCTGAAGACTGCTCAAAGACTACTTCCAGGCAGCTAGGACTAGGGCTTTAAGCCCAGGCCCACAGTGACACGCCTACTCCAACAAGGCCACACCTTCTTATTAGTGCCACTCCCTGGGCTGAGCATAGTCAAACCAAGACGCCAGGTGTGGTGTGTGGATGCATTTCCGAAGGCCATCTCACCATTATTTTTTAATTTATATTTCCCTTCAGTCCTTCAGTAGACTTTATTGTTACTGTGAGTGGAACTGGCCTGTACGAGGGTCGTGAAGTCACTTCTTGCTAGGGTACGCAGGGAGTGTCTCGATGGCGTGGCTACAGGCCTCATGAACCCCAGGGCACAGCCAGGACCTGCCCTGTCTCCCTGAGTTTATTTAAACCAAGCCTAAAGCTTCTTCCCTTCTCCCTCAGCCCCGTGTGAGCTGGGCTGCTTGTCACAGCTCTGTGCCTGTGGCAAAGGGAGGCTGTGTCACCTGTATGTTAAGACAAATGGTTTTCGAAAGAAAGTCTGGGAGACTTTTCAAAGGGCTTCTTAAAGCGGCCCATCCTTCTTCCCTCGTCTCCCTCCCCCCTCCCTCCCTCCCTCCCTCCCTCCTTCCCTCATTTCTTCCCTCCCCCTCTTCATGTATTTGTTACTTGTGCAAATTACGTAACTTAATCTGAGACTCGGGAGTTTGTTTTGCCCTTTGCAACTTTTTTTTTTTTTTTTTTTGCCACAAAGAGAAATTTTAAAAAGACCTCCTCAGATAACTGTGTGAATTGACTTAAATTATTCACCAAAAAAAAAAGCACTTAACATATTGCCTGACATAGATGAAGCACACAAACTGTAAGCTATTATTTATTCAACAAACATTTGTAATGTAAGCTTGGCAGAAAAACACTCTCTTTATTTAAAAGCACAGGCTACGGTTAGCATTCTAAGCTCCGCCCCACCGTTACCTGGCAACAGCCGACTCACTATAAAAGGGGCTGCCGGGCCCCCTACTCTCTTGTTCTTTCTCTTGCTACTGCCTTCCTGCTCCTTCTCTGTCCCCCACCCCTTCTCTTCTCTCTCCCCATTCCCTTCCTCCCCCCCACCCCCACCCCCCATACACACTCATGGCTGGCCTCTACTCCTCTACTCTCTGCCTTTCTCTGCCTCTGCTAGCCTCCAGACTCCCCACCCATGCCCTGAATAAACTCTACTCTATACTATACTGTCCTGTGGCTGGCCCCTCAGGGAAAGGGCTGCCTCAACATAGGCCTGCAGAGGCACCCCCCTTTCCCGTACCTCACCATACATCACCCGAACATATTCCCTCTCTCTTTATCTTTTATAAATACATCAGCTACAGTAACATGGAAGCCATGCTGGGTCACACTCGTGACGCTGGGTGAGGCTGGAGACTGCCCTGCATGGCTGCTTTCTAAGACCTCAGGAGGTGGCAGTCATTACTCTCAGTCCCTCGCCCACACTGTTTTGTGCTGTTCCCTCCTCCTCTGTAGGCCATGCTCCAGCCCGGTCACTCTTAGGCCAGAAGTGCACAATCCATTTGTATGCAAACTACTTCAGTTGTCAGCTGCCACTGTGCAAACCGTCTGCAATTCACCCTTAAAAGATGGAGTTTGGGGCTGGAGAGATGACTCAGCAGTTTTAGAATGCTGACTGCTCTTCTAGAGGTCCTGAGTTTAATTCCCGGCAACCACATGGTGGCTCACAACCATCTGTAATGGGATCTGCTGCCCTTTTTCTGGTGTGTCTGAAGACAACGACAGTGTACTCATATACATAAAATCAATAAATCTTAAAGACAGAGAAGATGGCGTCCCACTCTTCCTCCCTTTTGTGACAGAGGCCATGCTTCTTTAGGCTTCTCTTTCTGCCTCTGCCAACTTCCTGTCCCTTGGGTTGACACAGGCTCTAACTTTTCCCATTCAGGGATGCTTGGTGATTAATCTGTGGCTAGTTTCCTGCTAGTCCCCAAAGTACAAGCAGTACCCATCCATCAAGACACCCAAGTACTTGATGAAGCCAGTCCGCTGCGGCCCCCGCTGGGGTCTTCTGTACACAAAGTGACGGCTCTGGATTCTGACTGTCTGAAGCCTTTTGGCTCCCAGCAGCACCATCACCCAGAGTGATGATTTTCTGTAAATGCCTCTCCTCTCTACTATGCGATTCGCTAGGCTTGAGTCCCAGGTCAGCATCGACCAAGCTTACACTGACAAGAACGGCTGTTGTCACAGAGAAGCAGGCAGTTGGACAGACTTTCTGCTCAACCCCAATCAAAGAGGGATCTCTGAGGCGCCTGGGCTGTTTTGCATCCTCTACAGTCATCTCTGTTCTATGTCAATCTTGGCATGCCTTCCCTTAACACAAAGCCACAGTAATTATCCATTTATTCACCCACTTCCCAAAGATCTGTGGCTCAGGACACACACAAAATTGCCAGACCTTCACTAGCCTGAGGCTCGTGTGACCATGTACCATGGTAAAATAGCGTCCTGGCAACACGGAGAAATGGAGATGCTGCAGGTTGTCTCAGTACTGTCAAGTATATAGGAAGCAGTAAACGCTATCATTTGTTTTAGGAATTATTCTGGAAGGGAAGCTTCGCATTCAAAGAGACACTATCTTGTCTACTCAGTGGCTGTCAACAGTTGTTTTAAAATCACACGTATTTATTTAGTGTGTATATGTGTGTATGTGCAAGGGGGTGTATGCTGCAGAGTGAGCACGGGAGGTCAGAGGTCAACCCGTGAGAGCAGGTTCTTTCCTTCCTCTGTGTGGGTCCTGGGGATAATACTCAGATCCTCTGACTTGACAGCCAGCATCTTTATCAGCTGAGCCATCTCACCTGCCTGGTTATCAATAATTGTCATGGAACTGGGAGCCGCAATCACCACAGCAGCAAGTCTAGACCACCGTGTCATACATATTTGACCTCAGACACATCTGCTGTGGAGACCCAGGACACGCGCCGTTGTAAGTGCATGAGGGCCACCTTTATCAGACCAGCCTTGGAACTCACGTCTTCTAAGACATGGCCCCAACTTTATCTTTTTTAAAGAAAAAATGTTTTATAAGTATGGGTGTTTCCCCTACAAGTATCCTGTGGCCCATGTGTGTGCTTGATGCCCAGGAAGGCCAGAAGAAGGTGTTGGGTCTATTGAGACTAGAGCCACAGGTGCGAGTGAGCTACTATATGGGTGCAGGGAACCAAACCTGAGTCCCCTGCAGGAGCGGCCAGAGCTCTTAGCCACAGAGCCATCTCTCTCCAGATTCCCAATATCACCTTTTACCAAGGGGGTTACAGTAGATCCTTTGAAAGCCTAAGCACTAATCTCAATACCTCTACTCTTTGCATATCACCTCTGCTGTCTTAGTTAAAGCCCTGCTTAAAACCCAGACACGTATCACCATCTCCCCCTTCTTGAAAAAGACCCTTCCCAAATAAGGAGATTTCCACGGGTAACTCTTAGAGTGGACTCTCTATTCTCCAGTAGATAGTGTTATTCAGGTTACTTTAAAAAAACACGTCACAGTGACATATTACACGCTCGTAGTTTTTCCATGTATATGTGTGTTCTCACGTCTATGTGTTTAAGTGTGTGTGCTTGCCCACAGGCATGGGCACTCGTGTGGAAGCCAGAGGATGGTAGAGGAGGCCTGGGGCCTGGATGCTTTCCATGTTCTTTCTCTACCTTGTAGATTGAGGCAGAATTTTCAGTTGCAGTCAGAACACAGATTTACGTACCATGCCATATACACAGAAGCGCGCACACGCGCGCGCGCGCGCACACACACACACACACACACACACACACTCAAACATATGGTGAAAAGAGGAAACTTAGATATCTCATAAAACAGACACCAAAAGTACCAAAGCATCCCTTTCCTAGTCAGTTATCCCTTTCCTAGCCGGTTATCCCTTTCCTAGCTGGTTATCCCTTTCCTAGCTAGTTATCCCTTTCCTAGCTAGTTATCCCTTTCCTAGCTAGTTATCCCTTTCCTAGCTAGTTATCCCTTTCCTAGCTAGTTGCAAACTTGACACAGCCTAGAGTCACGTGAGTGGAAAGCATAAACTGAGGACTTGCTTCAATCAGATATGCTCATGAGCACGTTTGTAAAGGAGTGCTTTGGTTAGTCGTTGGTGCAGGAGGTCACAGACCACTATGGGTGGCAGCATTCCTTAGGCAGATGGCCTGGGCTATGTAAGAAAGCCAGCTAAGCATGAACCAGAGATTAAATCAGCAAGCAGTATTCCTCTATGGTTTCTGCTTCAAATTTGTATTTGAGTTTCTGCCTTCACTCCTCTTAATGGTGGACTATGTCCTACAGCAGATAAATCCTTTCCTCTCCTGAGTTGCTTTTGGTCAAGTGTTTTATCATAGCAACAAAGAGGAAAATCAGGACACTGGCCCCAAATTTCTTCCTCTACTGTTCCTGCTGATCACTATCCCTTCCCACTGTAATCCAGATCTAAGAGACATTAAGCTAAGTCTTTGAAAATTTATTATCAAGCTGGGCAGTGGTGGTGCACACCTTTAATTCCAGCACCCCATTTTGCAGACAGCTTGGGAGGCAGAGGCAGGTGGATTTCTGAATTTGAGGCTAGCCTGGTCTACAGAGTGAGTTCCAGGACACTCAGGACTACACAGAGAAATCCTGTCTCAAAAAACCAAACAACCAACCAACCAACCAACCAACCAACCAACCAACCAAACAAACAAAAGAATATTATTAAAATATTGAAATAACTCTCCCATTAACACCTTAGTTCCGTGACCTCACCAGGGTAGTCAGCCCTGCAGAGCATGAGGTAAGCTGCAACAGGCCCAGCTCAAGTTTTATGGGATGAGAAGGCTGGAAATGTCTGGAGCTTGGGGTCGTGTAAACTTCTGGTACCGTCTCTCTGGATTAGGAAAAGAATCAGGAGGAAAACCATTAAGGGAAGTGGGAACTTCCAGAAAGGAGTATTCCCGACGCCAGATGTTGCAGGTAAGCAGCAGACTCTAGGAAGTGACATTAGGCAGGGTCACTTAGAAAGGAATGAATGAGCTTCTCCCTCTAAGAAACAGGCAAACACCACTGATGTCGTAATACATGGCTTTAGATGTCTTTGCAAGTTTCAGGAGTCAATTTAAGTCCAAGTTTGGGGAGGCAAGATGGCTTAGCAGGTAAGAAGCTGTCTCAGCAAAGTCTGATGAGCTGAGTTTGATCTCTGAAACCCACTTTGTAGAAAGAGAGCATTGACACGAAAATGTCCTCTGACTTCCACACAATGCTGTGGTGTGTACGCATGTATTCGTTCATGTACACACAACGGGAATAAATAAAAATGTAGTTTAAGATCTAAGTTTTTTTTGTTTTGTTTTTTTGTTTGTTTGTTTGTTTTTTAACAGCGATTGGGAGGCCTTCAGACACCTCAGGCGCAGGCCTCCTTGCTCCCTGCTCTGCTCCTATTCCCTGCACACACTCCTCATTCTTCTTCACGGTTCTTCCGTCAGCCCTTGGCTTTGCTGGTCTGGTGGAGGAGTGGAGGCTGGCGTTCCCCTGGTGACACCCTGACAGCTGCACCAACAGAGGAAGACTGGACTGCCAGGCTTGGCTTCAAACCGTCGTTCTAGACAGTGGCTTTCACAATCCATGTTGGGTCTTTAGAACTACAGTAATGGATCAATATGTTGTTATCTGGGCTCTGGGAAGCAAATCATCATGCTCTGTGGGACAGACACATAGGAGAGGGTGTGGCTCGGATATGAATGTCCCTCAGAGATTCCCTCCAAATCAACCAAAGCTTGATTTCTGGTTGGTAGGCCATGGGAAAATGATTGTGTCCTGAGATCTCTGACCTAATCAATAGTTTAATCCCATATACAGCCATGGTATACCACAGTATTGGGAGGCGGAGTTTAGTGGGAGGAAGTAGCTCACTAGGGAGGGGTAATGTCCTGGAAAGACCTACCTTGCCCCTGCCCCCTCCTTAACTTTCTCAGTTTCTTAATTACTAAGAAATGAACTCTGTTCCACCAGGCCCTCACCTCAGACCACGATGCTCTCTCCCCTACTGCGGGTCCAGAAACAGAGCCACACTCATGTGGCCTGAAACCACTAGAGTCAGAATAAATATTTTGTCACTGAAGTTATTGCTTTCAGATAGTTTGTTACAGTGGCAGAAAGTCACAACCAGGGGCAACTTTTATCAAAGATCTAGAGTCGGAGGTCCTGTCTCAAAGGCTTGTAGATTTTTTGTTTTGTTTTGTTTTGTTTTGTTTTGTTTTGGTGTGTTTGTTTTGTTTTCTAGCTTCAGTAAAGTTCAGGGTCTGTCAAGGATAAGAGCAGATGGGAAGACAGGCCTCACACATTTAGAACTGTGCCGTGTGTGGGGAGAGGACATGAGCAGCCCTGGGAAGCCACTGATGGCGGAATTGCACAGTCCTCTTAGTTGGCATATCTTGGGCACAGCAGCCATTGATTAAGAGTTGGATGTGAAGTTGGAGGGTAGAAACAGAGGCGTTCTAAGTGCGAGGGAAAAGGAGCTGAGGTAAATGGGGGCGGGGTAAATGGGGGGCGGGGTAAATGGGGGCGGGGTAAATGGGGGCGGGGGAACAGAACTGGGAAGGGCGTCATTGACAGTGCCGTCAGCTGCTGTGTCTCATCCATGTCTCTTCCCACGCCAGAGACAAGCCCTTAGGTAGTGTTGTGGCTAGTGTTTTGCCAATATCATACAATCCAGGGTCATCTGGAACCTTGATTGTGAAAATGCCATCAGATTGGCCCATAAGTAAGTCTGTAGGGTGTTTTCTTGATTATGTGATTAATGTGGGAGGGCCCAGCTCACCGTGGGCAGCGCCACCCTGGGCAGATGGTCCTAGGTTGTGTAGGAAAGTAGGTTGAACAAGCTGTGAGGAACAAGCCAGTAAGCAGAGATCTTCCATGGCCTCTGCTTCAGTTCCTGCCTCCTGGTTCCTGCCTTGAGCTCCTGCTGTGGCTTCCCTCAGTGTTGGGCTGTGAAGTAAGATATAAGTCAACAAACAAACAAACAAACAATCCCTTTTCTCCCCACGTTGTGTTTGGTTTTGGTGGTTACCACAGCACTGGAAAGCACACTTGGACAGGCAGGGTGAGCACATCTAGGTGTGTTCTGGAGGCATTGGTACCCATTTGAACTCAGCCTCCCTCCTTTGGTTTTCAGAGGTCCCATTGGAATGTTGAACCAAGGCTTCAGCCTTGAAGCAACCGAGGAAGAAGACTTCTCTTCGTGCCTTGTAGTCCCAGACCACATGGTCTAGAACAGGTAAACCCTAGCTCCTGGTTCCTACTTCAGATCTCTCCACCAAGAAAAAGGAGAACTGTGTGGGGTCTAGCATTTGAAGACTCTGGGTCTAAATGAGAAGGATCAGCGACAGACCAGGAAACTCTGCTCTGGCCTGGCTTGTTGGCTTCCTTAAGGAGGGACACACAGTTGTTGGCATCTGGAATGGAGACTGCCTGTTCCCAGGCTGGATTTCCTGAGAAGTGATCTGATATAACCAGGGTGTTCTGGGCCAGGAAGTCTCAGAAACCACTCAGAATTTCTGTCCATTCACTACAGATTTTCTTGGTATGTATGTATGTATATATATATATATATATATATAGCCAAGGACCATCTCTGCACCCTCCACAGGGCAGCCAAAGATGTCACCTGTGGTGACTTTCAGTACTGGAGTCGTGGTCACAGGGATGCCTCTCCAGGACACACTGGAGCTGCCCTGCTTCAGAAGCACCTAGTTGGTGGCCTTGGACTTGGTCTGCAGACCTCAACAGTAGCCACAGAAGATGGGGAGGAGGAGGTTGGCAGGAGCTGGGGCAGAACTTTTTTTTTTCCTGCTCCCAACTGGTGATCAGCTTATATCCTAAAGCAGAAGGATTAATACCTTGGGTAATTTTGCCTCAGTCAGAATGTAACTACATATGTGGGCTTATGGGGGTGAAACAGCTAATCCCTCTGCACTTGGCTTACTTAGGAAATATGATGCCATGGCTTGTCAAGGTAGTATTTCCAAATGGGCACTGCTCTCTGCAGTCCTACTCTCCAGGGCTAGTGGGCAGCTGTCTGGGTTTGTCTGGGACTTTTCCTATTTGGGGGGCGGGGGCGGGGGCGGGGCTGGTGACTTCTCAGCAGATTTAAGATGGAGTGGGAAGGAAGGAGCCTCTGTGTGCTATGAACCTGGGGACTCTGGAGATAAGAGGGAGGCCACAGTTGAAGGAAAATGCCAGGTGCTGGAGTGGGTGGATGCGCAGAAAAGCAGGATGGAAAAAAGCTTTGGTCCGTCTAAGGTTCACTGCAATCTAAGACCCAAAGTCCTGGAGGGATTGGGATGCAGCAGGAGGAGGAGGGGGCCGAGGAAAGGGGTGCTCCTGGGCATACCAGGAGGCACCCAGCGATGTGCAGTGCAGTGCGGATCTGTGGGAGGCGCCAAAGCCAGAAGCCTGCGTTAGTCACGGTGAGGCTGCGGCCGAAACAAAGATGAAAGGCTTTTCAGTCCACTCAATGCTGTGCCGAGTAGTTCCCTGGGCAGCCACCCTGGGGCATGTATCTGAGCAACACAGCTCTTTGAGGGCTGATCTCTGGGCAGAGGGAGGGAGCGCATGGGGCAGACGATGGGCGGGGCCAGCGCGGGGAGAGGCGAGAAGCTGGGGTGGGCGTGGCCTCGTGCTTGAGCTCCTGGCCTTTGCAACCCTCAGTGCCTGCGGATCTGGTGCTGGGTGTGGCCCGGCCAGGCAGCACAACCTTGGGTGAGCTGTAGGAGACTCGTCCAGACAGGGCAGGGCTGCAATCGCGACACAGAACTGTGTCTGCCTGAGCCCAGAGCTTGACATCTCTTCCCTTCCTTGCAGCCCAAACTGGAAAAAGCAGGATGAGATAAAGCCTCGTTCCAGAAACTTCTAGAAATGCCCACGGTTCCTGGGACACTTTGGAAAAGCATAGTGTCTGGTATCTCAAAAAGCCCCTTAACAAAGAAACAGTATCTGATGAGGTGAGGTGTGGAGAGTTCGGCGCAGTCCTGGTGGGATAGAAGCCCATGGTGACTTTAATAAACGCCGTTTTCCCATTTCTTCCTCTGACCTGGGTCTCTATGTAACGACCCCACCCTCCCAACCAAGGGTCTGGAGTCTATGATCTCACTCTTGCAAGGCAAGGTGGGCCACGGAGACAGGGCTTCTTCGCAGGGAACAATTTGGCCTTCTGGGCCAGCTTCTGGGTCTAGAGGCTCCATTGCCATGGCAACAAGTTCTTCCCGTGGGAATAGGGAAGTCCCGAAAGTGGAGCAAATTGGAAAGGGGCTGTCTGAGCGCCAGCTGGGGCTCCCTGCCGGCGGGCGGGCGGGCGGGAGGTGGGGGGGAGGCGGACTGGAGAAGGGAGGTTAGGTCTATGGGGTGGGGGCAGGGGCTGCTGAGTGATTCTATAGCCCTAAGCGGGTTGGGGCAGCATTTCCAGTCAGATGGAGCTACACATGCTGGGCATGTGACATGAGGCCCTCTTCCCTTGGGCCAGTGAGCAGATGTGTTTGCTTAGAACAGCCACTGGCAAGCGACTGGCCTGGGCTAGGAGGCCTTTCACCTCTGTGGCATCCAGCTTCCCGTAGGTAGTGAGAAGAACGGCCTGTTGAGAGCCAGTTCAAAGAGGAGTTTAAGCGCTGGTTGAGGCCACTGTGTTCTTTTGCAAAATTTATCAAGTTTTAAAGTTTTTTTTTTTTTTTAAAAAAACAAACCATAATTTATAGTTTTAAAAAACAATTTGGAGAAGAAAAAAAAAAGTGAAAAATACCCATAAACCACTTATGGAGGACTGTGGTCATGTAGCCCAGGCTGACCTTCCATCCCCCCAAGCCTCCTACTTCTGCTCCTGAGAGCTGGGACTACAGCATGCAGCAGTCGTCTTTCTGAATTCCATGTAGAAGGAGAGTGTGCTGTCTCTGTGACTTGAATTTTCTCTCAACACGAGAAAGGCATGAAAAGATACATACTCTCTAGAGGCATCAAGTGGCACACTGCAGTCTATTAGCCAAAAGACACTGCCGGCCATCTAATTTGCTTCCCAAAGTTTACTGTTCTTCTTGGTGATACATACTTGTATACATGTATTCTCGAATACTCAGATTTCTCAAGGCAAACATCCAAAAGTAGAATCGGTAGGTTAAAGGACACAGGCATTTAAAATTTTTGGTGCACATTTCTATATTTGGAGCCTGTAGAATTTCTTTTTTTTCAGGAGCCAGCAGAGTTTAATTGTGCCCACCCCATATTAGGAACAACGGGGAAAGGCCCATTATACATGGTGTCTTTTTATGGATAACTCCTAACTTCTAATGCAGACTCAGAAAGCACTCTGGTGAACAGCTCCTGCTGGGAGCATCTGGGGAGCGCTCAGGCCTGCAGGAGGCCCTCTGAGGGGGCAGGAGATGGAGACTGTGTCCTCACAGTGCCCCACTAGTGACTGCAGGTGACACACAACCCCCTCTCTCCTCGGTTGGTTGGAAAGTGTGGCAGGTACGTTCTCAAGTAGGTCAAGGGGCTGTGGCCAGAGCACCTCCGCTACAAATGAATTATGACTCTGTCCCCGAATCCGTGCCAAGGGGTGGGTGAGGTTAAGCCAGGACAGAATTGCATAATGGGTTAAGACTGCCTTTGGCCCTTCACCTTCCCTCTGCGCCTTAAACCTTTTCTTTTTGCCAACAACTCCAACTGCTCAGGAGCACGGACGATTTAACCCTTCAGGGCGCGGTGAGAGCGTAGGCGATCTCCCGCCGTGTAGATGATTGGAAATAAAATAAGCCCCTCTCCCAGACGCCTTTGTGACTTAGGACAGAAACCAAAGTGGGAGGGTGATTCTTAACTGGAAAAAAAAATCTAAAATGTAGCAGCAAAGGGCCTTGTGGGTGCGGGCTGCCTGAGTCTGAGGCTGGTCCAGCAAGAGAAAGAATTTTGTCCTTTCCTGGCCAGGGGGCAGGTGAGATGACAGGACGAAGGCAGGGCAGGCGGGAGGAGGAAGAGTTCGCTTGCTTCTTCTTAAGCCCTTCCGCTCATACCAGCTTTAGCCAGAAAATGAAGCACAGAGAGCAAATCGGGGCTGAATGTGTTGCTGGAGGGAAGGGAAAAGTACTCAGCAGAGGCCGGAAATGATCAGCAGATGGGTGAGTGGGAGGAATAAAGGGCCGGGGAGACGCTGGCTCCGGAAGTCCCTGTCCCAGGTAACAGCCCACCCAACCCGGAAGTCGGAAGTCGGTGGAGGGGGAAGCGCTGGGAGGAACCCTGGGATAGGCATCTCTCCTTCAGCCTGGGCGCTCTCCGGTTACGTTCACATCGGAAAATGAGTGTTCCCTAGTTACAGCGGGGGCCGCTGGACAACAACGGCTGGCTTTCATCTCCCTGGTTTAGCCACGGGCAGAGGCCATCACGGTCTCCATCAGGTGGACTGCATTTCTCCACTAATACCATCGTGATGGCACGAGAGGGTAAGGCCTCTCTTCTCACACACAGTTATGTCTGGCTGAATTGCCCCCCCAGCCAGGAGCCATCTGCTGACCAGCTCTACTGGCCACGTCTCAGTACTCATCGGCTTTCTTGGCTGTGCCTGTTTCCAGGCCCACCATTTTGAAACTAGATTAAAAAAAAATTATTAATCATTTTATCAGTTTACATTTCAAATGATATCCCCCTTCTCAGTTACCCCTCCACAACCCCTCCATCGCATCTCCCTCCCCACCCCCTTTGCCTCTTTGAGGGGTGCTCCTCCCCTCCCGCTCACTCTCCCAGGTCACCGAAGCTCCTCATTCTTTGGTGGGTCTGTCCTGTGAGCTGTTCCCTTTCATCTCCTAATCACCGGCCTCCCCCAGCACTGGCCCTTCAAAGCAGCATGAGGTAGTGGAAAGAATGCAGGTTCTGGAGCCAGAGCAACTGCTGTTTGACTCTGGGCCGCATCCCTTATTAGTTGTACGACTTCTCTGAGCCTCCATTTTCTCTGATGTAAGTGCAGATCATCATGAGCTTTGAAGATACTGTCCTAAGGGGGCCAGACGGAAGATAACGGAGGCTACGTGGCAGTGCTAGGTGTCCCTGAGTGACTCTGCAGCATATTATCCAATGGCCCGTGGCCTCCCCGCTCACCTCTGAGTGGAGGCGAGCCAGCTCTGTCCTGACTTCTCTCAACATCTGGTCCTCGTCTCCGTGTATCTGCTAAGCGTTTCTGCGTTTGATGTCCTGCCACGACCCAGCAATGGCCTGCACAAACCAACCGTGTCACCCTTCTCTCTGCAAAACTTCCTGCCAGGATTTTCGTGTTGCAATTTCCCAGATGCTCTGGCTCGGAAGGTTTTTCTAGAGTCTTGAATGCAGACATCTTTGCCCTCGGAGGCGATAAGGGTTGCTGGTAGAATTGGCTCCATGCGCATACGTTTCTGAGGGATTCCAGTGGGACTTTGAAGGGGTGAGATCTACAGAGGCGAGGTGGCCAGGCTGAGGCGAGCTGGTGCAGTGCTTCGACTGGGATCTGGGGTCCTGCACTTGTTCTGCTTTATTGCCGATTCCTTCCATGGCATCAGGGGCTGGGGGGGTCTCCCCATCTTCCAAACAAGGCAGCTAGCCTTTCCCAGTGCTCCTTCCTCTCTTGCTTCTGGCCTTCCCCCACCTCCCTGCCACCAACACGCTTCTTGTTAAGACTCATGGACATCCCACTGGGATGTCTCTTCTGCTGCTAGGTCCTGGGCACTGTAGGTTTGGCTTTCCATCCCAGCCCTGGAAGAGTGCTAACCCAGCCAATAGGGGAGTCTTCCTAGTGAGTGCTGGGTTCTTGACTCTTGCAGAGTTTGGGGCCCTCTCCCCACACGCGCCCCATTTGGCCCTCTGAGTTTCCCTGGCTTCTCCCCTGGAGTCCCTTCTCTCCCCCTTCTGCCTGGATTACGTGTTCTGGCCTCTCTTGAATGCTCAGGAGCCCCAGATTTTGTTTTACAGGGTGAAGTTCTCTGCAAGCTTCAACTCTCTTTGGTGACCTCATTCACGCCCGTGGCTTGGGATCTGTTTCAATGCCACTGCATCGGTGATCTCTTGCTTTCCCGGATATTTATTATTCATTTAAAATATCCAGACCCTTCTGCTTGGAGTTCTCGTCCTATATCCAGTGAAGTAAAACTTTAGGAAAGTGAACATTGCCAGTCAGCTGGCAAAGGACCCACTCCAGACTCTGAATCGTTCTCAACGTCAACCATCTCTTAAATATTTCCTGAAGTCGGAGGTGGAGTGTCTACAACTTACGAGGCTCTTGGGGTGAAAGGAGAGAAGAGGCAGGATGGGAGGGGAGGCCTCCGCAGCAGGGTGACCTCAGCTGAAGAACCACACACAGCTTGATCCCTGGGAGCTCAGAAGCATCCCAGAACAGGTTCCACCCTGAAGCCTCTGCTCCAGAGGGCGTGGGGCGTGGCCACCCGTTAGGCAGCTCCTAGGAACAACTTTGTTTCAGCAGCTAGCACAAGGACTCACCAGCTGCCTGGATTAGGAATCAGGGCCCGTTTACATTGTTTCCCTTTCCTTCAGACTTTATTGACTCCAATCCAGAATTTCACTATTTACTCTCCAGAATTTCAATGCATTCTCCTAGTTATGCCATTTACTCTTTTTTTGTGTGTTTTTAAAAATTATATTGTGTGTGTGTGTGTGTGTGTGTGTGTGTGTGTTAGAGTCAACTTGCAAAACTGGGTTCTCTCCTTCTGTCATGTGGGTCCTGGGGATTGACCTCAGGTCATCTGGCTTAGCTGCAGGTGCTTTTTTAATTAATTAATTAATTAACTAATTAATTAATTAATTAACCTACAGGGCATCTTGCTGGCTCCTATTTAATTTTTTTCTGTTCTCGTGGTCATCATCTAAGTTGACAGCACAGCTTTCTGCTTTTAAATTCACTGTGAAACTTAGAGCATTAACCTTTTAAGTTAAAGTTAGAGACCTTAAATCTCCATAGTGACATGCCACAACGAGACACAACCACATGGCTTATTACTATTGTTTCATCGATAATTACTGTTTCATTTCAAATAAAAATTTCTTCACAAGATTTTCCAGCATCCCCATCATCAAAAATTCTAACAACACTAAAATCAAAAACCCTTGAGAATCAAAATGAACGAAAATCTACCTGCCTCTTTCATTTCCCCATACGGCAAGAGCTCCGTGGAACTGACTAGTTTATTATCTGTAGATAATAGATTAATAAATAGTCAGGCAAGCTCCTCTTTCTAAAATCCCCATCTTTTCATGGTACTTTATCAGTTCTTCCATGGTTTGCACGGGGTTTTAGATTTTACTTGTTTGAGACAGAGTCTTACAAGCCTAGGCTGATCTTGGACACTGTAGCTAAGGGTCACCTTGATCCTCTGATCTTCCTGCTTCTAACCCAGGTAATAGGACGGCAGCTCTTCCCTGGGCCCAGGGCTTCGGGCGGGCTAAGCAAGCACTCCACAGGGCCGACAGCTGCCGCCCCCGCACTCTGCATAGTGTCCTGTGGGTTACACAGGCAAAGAGGGCAAGAGTTCCGGTAAAAACATGGCTGAAATGTAAGGAGGTACGTACGGCATCCGGAAGGGCAAAATCGTGGAAAATGCCATACAAAAACCATAAGATGAAAATTTGCCATCTAGCAAACCTTATTCCTAAAGAAATACACAATAATCCTGTCTGCATAGCCATATTAATGGACCCGAAGCTGTGCTTTGGTAGTAATATTATCTCCTTAATAATGTTCTTTGTTACCTACAGGGTAAAATCTAAATGATTTGCGATCTATCGTCTGAGTTCAGCAACTCTCCCAGGAACCCTGCCACTGGCCCCGGACCGGAACAGTTAGACAGCACCATGCTGCCCTCCCTCCCCTTGCCTGCCTCAGTCTCCACAGAGCCCTATGGGGCTAGTCCGAGCTCTATGCCTCTGAGGGCTTTTCTCTAATGTCCTCATCTCTAATAAACTGTCTTCCCTTAAGTGGCAAAATTGTTGTCTGTGTCCCTTTGGCTTGGTCAAAGGCTCCATCTGCTCCGGGTACTAACTCTTACCCAAAGCCACACGTCACTGAGCGAGGATTGGGGAAGGTGGCCTCTGGAGGCCTTGTTACTTCATGTTTAGCTCTGTACTCTGACCTGGTAGTTTCTCCTCCCCGTGCTCTGCCTCTTTCTCCTAAAGTGATCCTTTCTCCAAATGTCATGGAAGCACGTTTGTAGACATTAGTCAAAAACTCATCTGAAGGCTGTGTGTCAGAGAAGCTTTAGGGGAGTCGCCATGAGGTCTTCCTCCGGGTTTCCATGAGGCTGTTCCTTTGTCTGTGACTTCTGGTACTTCAGGGTCACTACTGCCTGTCTGGTAAAGGTACTGGGATGAATCTGGTTTGAATCTGAACTGTTAGCCACAGACTCGTGTTTTGAGGTCTTGTTTCCAAGTCATTGGTGGTATTTGGGGGATCTGGGAGAAGCAGGTTATAAGGGTGAGTCTTCAAAGGTTAAACGTACCCTTGCTTCCTAGTTCACTAGAGTGTAAACAGCTGCTGCCTCAGGCCCCGCCCACCACAGAGAGCAGCGGCGGCCATCTTTCCCACTGTGCTGAACACTGAAATTAGCATGAGCCCAAATCAGTGTTTCTCTTCTCTAATTTTTTTTTTTTCTTTCCTGTCAGGTGTTTTGGTTACAGTGAGGCAGAGGTGTTTAATGTGATTCAACAAGGAGGTCTCTTAACAGTCTAGTCCTTGAGACCGTTCCTAAGAGCTTATTGAAAGTGATGGCGTGTTAGAAAGGCCTCATGCCTAAGAACTGTAAGTGCCGGTAGGTCACAAAGGTAGTCCCTGGCCAACAGCCAGCAGATGGTTAATACTGTCACCTGCCAACAGCTTCAACTCACCTGGGAGAGTCTGTTCTTTCGCTCCTCTGAAGAGGAGCTTTAGAGTCCATAGAAACCGAGACCCTAAACACACGCAGCTCTGCACCTTTCAATTATCCACTTAGGAAACTAGAGCAATGTCAGAGCGAGTAGACAGAGCTGAGGTGCCTGTCCTTAGGGGAGGGTCAGGGTGTTTCAGAGCTTGACCTTGGAACCCAGAGCCCCGGGCCCTCGTCATAAGGGGTCTTCTCATCGTGAACTGACCTACTTAGAACTCAGATGTGGGAACATGGAGACTAATAAGCCGGGCTGGGGGGGGGCATAGCCTGCAGCAGTAGCTGTCTACAGAATGGGGTGCTAGGAAAGCTCAGACTCGATCCCATCTTCACCCCACAAGCACACTTGGGCCTCTTGAAGTGATGAGTTCAGATCCCACTGCCCTGGTTTAACCCGGAGGGAGGTCAAGAGAAGAGAAGAGGCCAGCCTCACCTTAGCAACGAGAGGAAATGACAAGATTTCAAAGTACGTCGTTTCTTAGTACTTAGAGGTGATGAAAAGAGTCAAAGCCTAATGAGTTCTTGTTAGAATTTCTCTTACTAGACGGGTGATTAGTTTAAGTTAAAAAAAAAAACTTCGTGTGTGTGTGTGTGTGTGTGTGTGTGTGTGTGTTGTGCAAATGCAGTGGTGCTTGCGTGTGGAGACCAGAGGACCACCTTCAGGAGTCTGCTCTTCCACCACCAGTCCAGTAACAGAGCTCAGGCCTCATCCAAAGCTGCCCGCTCTCAGCACTCTAATCACTGATAGCCATGTGAGAGCCTGAAGCGTCTTGATTCGGGGCCTTATGTGTGCCGCGTTAGAGCTCTTACCATTGAGCTGCGTTCAATTTTAGCTGTTTTTTAAATATAGCCTAAACATTCACTTCATCTTCATTATAGACTTAGTTTGATGTTTTAAAATAAGACCCAGGCATGATGTAATTGTAAACAGGACAGTCTCTATTTAAACAGTCACAAACACGTTATACACAAATTACAGAACTCTCCTTCTATGTTCCGAGAGCCCGAACCCTATCTTGCTGTCCAGACACACATAAAGCTGCTGGTGGCACCGGAAGAGGGAGGAGCAGCGAGTCCCAGTTCTTCCGTCCAGTTACCAATCGGCTTCCCCGAGCCGCCTGCCTCCTTGTCCTCACTCCCCGGAAGGCCCGTCCTGGAGAGTCCACACGTGTAGCATCCGCATTGCTTCCTGAGGCAGAGCAGCTATGCATTCTGGGTCTGCTTTTCTGCCTCCTGATAATGTCCCTTCTGCTGTCACTCCAGAGCCCATCCAGGGACCCCCCCAAACTGTCGCTCTTTAGTAGAGGGCTTTTCCATCCCATACTCAGGCTAGTGCTTCTTCCCGAGGGGATGGTCCTGACCTATGTTCTAACAGGGCTCACCAGAGCTTGGTAGCTCACACAGACAAACCTTTCCTCACCGAATGGCG
Organism: Apodemus agrarius; assembly: GCA_964023405.1. NCBI lineage: Eukaryota > Metazoa > Chordata > Mammalia > Rodentia > Muridae > Apodemus > Apodemus agrarius. Next base: position 52,694,439 of record OZ030019.1, read on the forward strand.
ATGGCCTGGATTTCTACGGAGCACACAGCTCTGGCTCAGGGGACAGAGAGAAAGAACCAGAGAGAGGGCACAGACCTACAGGGGTCCCGGAACTGCGTGATCTGTGTGATCGTGTTGTACGCTCCTCGGGTGGGCCCTCCCTTGGCTCTACGCTCTCCACAGCTGCCAGCCCTCTCCTTCAGCAAGGCCCAGGCTGCGTCGGAGCGCAGCAGCGACCGTGAGAAACCTCGGCTGCTAGGATCAGGGCTTCTGTGTCAGGGGCGAGGAGGCTGGTCAAACTCCTAGCTAGCTGGCTCTCGGTGAGTGCTTAGCAGCCCAGGGCCTCAGAACCTTCTTTCCTCTCTTGCTCTCCCCTCTCTTTCTATCCCATCCCTCCCCCCCACCCTTCCCTTCTGTCTTTCGTTCTTAGAGAATATGCCCTACCTCCTGCCTGCAGTTCATGTTCCCCAATGTGCTCCCATCTGCCTCTGGGCCTAGTGCCTACAGCAGAAATTTAGGAGGAGGATGAGGAAGAGGAGGAGGAGGAGGAGGAGGAGGAGGAGGAGGAGGAGGAGGAGGAGGAGGAGGAGAACCACCACTACCACCACCACCACCACCACCACCACCACCACCACCACCACCACCACTACCACCACCATATTTTGGTTTCTTGTATTAGGTAGAATTTATTTGACTTCATACATAGAGGCCCCGATAAAACAAACTCCTGTGAGAGTCTGGGCAGAGATTCTTTGAGTCCAAGATAGCTGTGTGCTCTCCTTATCTAGGCCACTAGCTCAGCTGTCCAGGGACTCAGTTCTGAGCCTCATTCTAGGTGCACAGCAAACGTTATGCGTCGATGCTGTGAGATCAAGAGGAGAGGAGCAGGGAGGAGACACCCCTGTGGCTGACAGCCCTTTGGTCACTGTGGAGGTCTGAGTAAAAATGCCCCCTCTCCCCATAGGCCCATGTGTTTCGATGCTTAGTCTTTAGGAGGTGGCACTGTGTGGCCTTACTGGAGAAAATATGTCACTGGAGGGCGGGGCTTTAGGGTTTCAGCAGCTCAAGCTAGGCCCAGGGGCTCTCTCCTTCTGCTCTTGCCAATCGGGCTGCTTCTTCAGCACCACACCCGCCTGCCTGCTGCCCTGCTTCCTGCCGTACTGATGATAGACTGAACCCCGGAGACTGTAAGCCAGCCCCGGTGAAATGCTCTCCTTTGTAAGAGCTGCCACGGCCATGGTGTCTCTCCTCACAGCAATAGAGCACTGATTGAGACAGTGACCTGTCATTTGGCCGCAGAGCAGTCGGAGGACTGTGGTCAGAAATCCCACTGTGTGTGGAGCGATCTGTCCTGTGAGGGGGGAGGGGCAGCGAGCACAGTGCTTTTCTTCATTTTTTTTTCTACCCTGTAGCTTTTAAGCTTTAGAATGTTTATAACAAAATTCAAATACAGCGAATGCAGAGATACAGCAGGGCAAACCCCTGCTTTGGAGGGAAGGAATGTTAATAATTCAGTGTGCATCCTTTTCTGTCTTCCTTGAGCCATTAAAAATGTACAGACACTTCTGCCTCTCTGCCCAGTTTGAGTCGTACCGTTGAGGAATGAAACTGGGCTGCACACAGCATCTTCTCTTGGTTAGCAGAATTCTACGAGCCATGTGTGTGTGTGTGATCCTGTGCCTCTTATTTTTCATTTTAATAAGTGAAGACTAATTTTTGACACAGGGGTTTTCTATGTAGCCCAGGCCTTTCAGTCCTGTCCCATCTCCCCCCTTCCCCCCCTCAGTCTCCCTTGGTCTGAAATTATAGGCAAGTGCCATCACACCCAGACTATTCATGGTATCTCATAGTATAGATTTTATCTGATAGAAACACTGTATTGGCTTCTATTGTGATCCAGCTGTACAATTGAACACATCTGCATAGGTTCTTTCTTTTTCTTTCTTTCTTTCTTTCTTTCTCTCTCTCTCTCTCTCTCTCTCTCTCTCTCTCTTTCTGTTTTTGTTTTTTGTCTCTTAAACACTGTTGCAATAAACCCCCAGCACGTCATGAAGTGTTCCCATGGGGTACTAAAGTAAGAAGCATGAACAGTTGAAGTCGCAGTGACCCTACATGGTAGCTTGGGGGGAAAGACCTTTGTCAGTTGCAAATGGCTGTGGAGATGGCACACCTCTTTGTGGCTGAAAGGAACAGGAAAGGTGAGGCTGTGTGTCTGGAAGACCGTGAAGTTTCCAGAAACACCTTGCCTGGGTCAGTGGAAGGAAGCCTCTCTCTTGTCCTCCCTGCTCGCAGAGACGGAAACTGTGAGGTCACCTCCCCTGGCTGCCTAGAAGCAGATGAAGTCACGGTGCTCCACACAGGCAGCCCTGCCCTGGGGAATGGAGACTGATGTTGGGGAGGAGCTTTGCACCTTGTGGAGGGACTGGAACCCTTTGCTCTTGTGTGGGAGGGCTGGGGTGGAGGCAGCTGTCGCCCGGGCCGGCCAGGCAGGAGATGAAACACAGCTGTCGTTTCTACCTCTCCCTCATGACGGTTAGTTCTCCGTGGTCCAGACAAAGAATTGAGGCTTAGGACCTTGTGACCCCACCCCCACTCCCTGATGAAGACCGGGGCAATGTCCAGGGACGGAGACTCCATTCTCCTTACCCACTGCTCGCACATGACTGTCATCTCTAGTCATGGACTTGAATTGTCCTTTGTGTCTTCTTCCAGGTGGCAGCCTGGGGAAGCCAGCAGCGTAGCCATTCAGACTGGTTACCTGTGGGTATGCCAGTGGGGCACAGGGTCCTGGGGACTGGGGACCGGGGCAGAGGCCAGAGCCGCACCTCCCCCTTCTCCCTTTCCTTGACTCTGCTCTGGTTGCTCTGTGTATCTGCATCCAGCAGAGAGGCTTGCTTACAGGGCAGGCTCTGAGACGATAAGGCCTTCCCACAGCTGCTCAAGGCAGGGTGAGAGCTGGCGGGTCCTGACGTCTGGGTTTCCTCTACTCTTCCTGGCCCTAGCCTGGCTCACAAAGGAATGGGGAACTGAATTTCCTGCCGAGCAGGGCCTGTCACTCAACCGCTACAATTCTTTCTCAGTAGGAAAGGGAGTGTCTTAGTTAAGGTTTCTATTGCTATGATAAAACACCACAACCAAGGCAGCTTGGGGAGGAAAGGGTATTTCATCTTCAGAAAGTCTATAGTCGATCATTGAGGGCAGGGACGCGAGCAGAGCAGGAGCCTGGAAGGAGGAGCAGATGCAGAGGCCATTGAGGTGTGCTTCTTGTCTTGCTCCTCATGGCTTGCCCAGCCTACCTACGGATAGCACCCAGGACCACCACCAGGCTAGGGCTGGGGGGCGCTGCTGGGAGCTAGGCCTGCCTACACCAACTGTCAGTCAAAAAAAAAAAAATGCACCACAGGGAAATCTAGTGAGGGCATTGTCTCAACGGTTTCCTCTCCCCAAATGGCTCTAGTTTGTGTTGACATGAGCATAGGCAGGGTACAGCGCCACAGGATGCAGGACTTAATGGTTCGATTCCGAATGCTCGCCCTTGGGGTGAGGAGGATGGACAACTGGGACCCCTTTGTGATTTTGTCCGTTTCCCGCCTCTGGGTTTCTCAGATTCTTCTCCCCACACTACCCCATGGGAAGATGCCACCACCCATTCCAGTCAGATCATCTGGGACAGACGTCAGTGTGTTGACCTCTGTCTAAGCCAGCAAAGGAAAACAAGAGGGTTTTTATTTTTTATTTTGTTATGCAGAGACTCTTCATTCTAATCAACTGAGTTTGGATACTTGCAGGTGTAACCTGTTTTTTTGTCACACTCAGGGAAAGGGCTAACCTTCCCCTCCCCCCCTGGTAATCCAAACCAGCGGTTCTCAACCCTCCTAACACTGGGGCCCTTTAATATGGCTCCTCATGCTATGATGTTCACCAGACATAAAATTATTTCTATGCTTCTTCATAGCTATAATTTTGCTACTATCGTGACTCATAATATAAGTATCTGTATTTTCTGATGGTCTTAGTTAGGCTAGCCCTGTAAAAGGGTCCGTCTACCCAAAAGGATCACAACTCCGAGGTTGAAAACCACTGATCTGATTTCTAGGCCACCCAAGGGAAAATGTTGCATCTAAGGATATTTCTGAATCTCCGAAAGGAGGGCAAGGAACCCAGCAGGCTAGCCCCAAATGTCCCAGGGCGGGCTCCGTCACACAGGCAGGCCTGTTTCCCTCGGATTGTAGGCTCTGAGGGCCAGAGGCTATCTCACTTCTCTCAGAATCCCCAGCACTTCTGCAGAGCCTGGTTCAGAGAATTTGCTAGATAAACATTACTGTAAAATGTAGAGAAACTGTGGGCTCACAGGCAGGCAGGCAGGCCATGGCCAGGAGTGACGGCGCTCACAAACACAGTACTTTCAGTTATTATTTATTAAAGCACCAGAAATAGAACTCTGGGCCCCTTCCACGGAGCTACATGACTGGTCCCTTCCTGTGCAGTTCCCTTTGGGTTAAGACACCCAGGGGTGGCAGGCACCAACCACAGCACTGTGCAGGCAGCATAGCACCAGCTAGCTCAGGGCTCACTCTCTGCCTCCCCGGGGCTGAACCATGCCTGATGGGGAAGCTGGGGTTGTACCAAGTGTTAGCAAGGGCTGTGGCCTGCAAAGGCCTCCTGTGTTCTGAGGCAACAGGCTGGGGGCCCTGAACCCTGGATGCTCTCTGGGACTTTTTATTCTGCTCTCGCTGCTTTAGTGATTTACAGCCACAGGCCCTAGCAACAGTTGCCAAGATAAACAAACAGTAGTGGAAGTGAGAGCTCACCTCTTCCGGTGCGGGGGAGGGGGGGGATGGTGGTCTTCTGGGAGATATGTTAGCCCTGACAGGTTGGCCACCTGGGTGGACAGAGGGCCTCAGAGGGCTTGGATTGCTGTACACTAGGGATCTGAGCAAGGCCATTTGTTATCTGTAATTAAATTGAGCTAATTTCATTCTGTGACACAGAGCCAGAGTCTCAGGGGGAAAAAAAAAAAAAAGATCTTATCCCCATGTCTCGTAAATGTCATCATGGTACCTGACATTTTGATCAGGTCCTGGTCCCCTAAGTGGATTGGAACCCGATCCCACAACCTTAACAGCCAATCTGATGCCCAGGAGCCAGCCCACAAGAAATGTTACATTTATATAATCAGCCAGAGACAGACGGGAAGGTGCTTTTTCTGGATAAATCTAAGAACCAAGGGAGGGAGGCTAACCAATCAGCGCAGTGTAGTCTCTGGGGCCCCGGGGCAGCCTCTGAGCTCAGCCCAGCTGCGACCATTCATCTTTCCAGGTTTGCCCCATGGGGAAATGACAGAGATGCAAGAAAAACCCCAGGCAGCCAAGTTCCCTTTTTTAATCACTGTCCTAGAGTGGTTCTGAGAAAGCAGGCAGCCCTCGGGACTGGAAAAAAGACAGCAAACAGAGAAGAATGACCTCAGAGTACTTCTTAAGATAAAGATTTGAGACAGACCAAATGCTGGCCTCGGAGAGTTCAGAATCTGGACAGACTCAGCCACGTCTCTAGCAGGGTTGTGAGGAAAAGGCTAATGCCAACAAGTGCAAAGGGGCGGCTTTCCTGCAGGGGACTCAGCATTTTCTGCCCCCTTGGCAGGGATCCGCGGCCAGTCCCTTGCTTAGCTCTGTCCTCAGCCTTGACCCCTCTCCCCCTGAAACAACTTGCTGTCCTGACTAAGGAAATAAGTACCGGGACTGGACGGGGTCTCTTACTAGGGCCAGTGGTGTTTGCCTGAAGAGCAGCGTGGTCGGAGGGGCTGATGGTGGATGCTCTGTCCTTCCTCAGCAGCCCCGCCCCGCCCCGCCCCGCCCTGCCGTGGCCATGGCCTTCTAGCTGCCTTGATGTTTTGGATTTTTACCTTCCAGCCATGACTCCATGTCCTTTTCTTCAGGGCAAGGGGGTGGGGGTGGGGGAGATTCTGGAAGGTTTCACAGGGCCCCTGAGGTCCTTTGCAACAACGGCCAGTTACAGCACGCTGGCTTCTGGGCACACTGCCGTAGATTCAGATCCTAGCAGGGCCGGGCTTCCCACTCCATCTTTGGGAGGGACTGGGACTTGGTGCATGCGACCACGTGATCGTTTGCCTTGCGCTGGTGTTACTGGAAGATGATGTACCCTTCCCCCCCCCCCGGCCCCCCCTCTTTCCTCTCCAATGCTGCCTCAGCCCAGGCCCAACCCACTCACTCGCTGCCAAGTCCCAGGTTCCTCTGAGCCCTGACTCCACCTAAGCACCCACTGAGCTTGCTCTGGGTCAACCAGGAGAGCATTTGGTTTATACGCGTTGTGCTTCATGGTCATCTTCACACACTCTCTCTCATTTCTTCACACAGTTTCTCATCTACCCGACTGAGACCACGGCCTTGGACATGGAGGTCTGGGATACTCAAGCACACATAGGAGGTCACATGACTCTTGCCTTTCAGGGATCAGGCTGCTTCTCGTCCTTTCCCTCCCCGGATTAGCACCAACTTCTTACACTCTTTTTTTGGTCCCTTAAATGTTCAGGCACCAAACCCTACCTCAGCTAGTTTTGGCCTTGGTTATCCTTAGATGACTGAGGCGGGCCCAGTATTCCTGGAAGCTCTACCCTCGGTAAGTGTGGAAGTGTTAGCAGCAGCAGCAGCAGCAGCAGGTCTTTTAGAGTCTTGTCTGTCTAAAGAAGAGGCCTTTGCTTAAAGGGGATTCATTGCACAGTGGGCTCAACCTTAGATGCTCACAAATCTTCCCTTTTACCCACGGCAAGCTGGAGCCTTACTGCAGCCCTGCGGTGACTCAGTAGTGACCTCATTTAAAGCCCTGGCAGCTCTGATGGCCCTCTTGCCCAGAGATTTAATCAAGCCTCACAAAGACTCTGGAGGTGAGGTCCACGCCACGTGGGCTCCCTCACGGAAGGTTATAAAAACATGAGGTAAAGTGCCCAGGACCACGCTGCCACTCTGAAGGAGGACTCTGCAGAGCTTTCTTGGGGTGCCCTCTATTGTGGCTGCTCACAGCTCCAAGCTGAAAGGAAGTTGCTTCTCCTTCAAGTCAGATCCTGGCTGCTTGTGGCTTGTTGTGCATTTAGTTGGATCCTAAGGGGTCATCACACATGCAGTCACTGTGGGCAGGGGGAGCCTGACCTATTTGAAAAGGTTTGCTCCTCTGTGGGCGTGGATGAAAGACTGGGTTCATGCTTCTGTGTCCTGACCCTGATGAGAGTTAGCAGTCTGGAGGCGTGTGGCGTTTCCCGAGAGGGCTCAGAACGGGCATCTGAGTAAGAGTCTGGTGGGAGAGAAGCAACGGGGGTAATGAAGGATGTGACCAGGTTTGGGGAAGTCAAGGCCTTTTAGCAAAGGTAAGGGCAGGACCGGCTGACTGCAGGCTGCAGAGCCTGTGGTGGGACTAACACAAAGCCAGCAGGGGTATTTGCCAGGCTCTGCGGGTCTGTGCTGAAGCTTGAAGGCCTCCAGGAACTCCTGAACCACTCCAGCCAGGCAGCGACATCCAGGGTCCGATGTCGGACACACAGGATCCCCAGCAGATCTTGCTGAGTGGTGGACTTTGAAAGAAAACGGCAAGCTTCCTCTATCCTAGAGCGGGGGTTCCAGAACAGAGGCACGTCCCCAGGACAAGCTGACGTATTGTTCTTTTTTTGGTTAGATTCTCTGGTGTAGAGGACTGGCATCCTTTCAGGAGGCTGTTTGGGAATGGATATTCTAAACCTGACTCAGAGCATGCTGGTGTCTCACCACAGCAGCCGCGGGATCCATGGCTTTAGGAGTAGCTTAGGGTCTACAGTCTCACACTGATCTTTAGAATCAGGAGAGAAACTGAAGCTAAGGCCAGATCCTAAGGGAGGGTCTGTCTTTACTTTCTGGAGGCTTCACAGCATGCACAAAAGAGTTTTTATGAGAGCAGAGAGAAGAATCTGAGACCCTCACTTATCTTAGCTTGTATAGGCTATGCTCAGCTTTTTAGTGTCTCTTCTCAGAGGCAGTGGTGTGTGTGTGTGTGTGTGTGTGTGTGTGTGTGTGTGTGTGTTTGTGTGATGACAGGATGACATCCAGGCCCTCTCCAGCTGCCTTGCTACTTGTCCAGTCTGTATTTGTGCTGGTTAGTCTTTGCCAGCTTGGCACAACTAGAGACTTGAGAAAAGGGACCCCCAATTAAGGAGTTGCCACCATAAAACTGACCAGCAGGCATGTGGCCCATTTTCTTGATGGATGATTGGTGTGGGGAGGCCCAGACAACAGTGGGTGGTACTGGGGTGTATCGGGCAGGCTGAGCAGGTCATGAAGAGCGAGCGAGGACGCAGTGTGCTTCAGTTCCTGTCTTCCAGCTCCTGCCCCGACTTCCCTTCATGATAGACACAGTAAGCTGGAAGGGCCCCGAGCTGTGTTTGGTCATGGAATTTGTCACTGCAACAGAAGGTAAAACTAGGAGAGAAGTGGGTACCCGGATCCTGGGGTATTGCTGTGACAGACCTGACCATGTGGTTTAGGAAGGACTGAAGAAGGAGGTTTGAGTTTAGGGGTGGAAAACACGTTGAGTGTCCAGTGTTGAGCTTAATGAGCTGTTGTGGGAAACTGGAAGATAAGAATATTATGAACAGTCGAAAATGGAGGTCTGGCTTGTGAAGTTTTAGAGGGAAATTTCTAATTGAATTAAGAACCTGTGGTTTCTAGTGAGCTGGAGTTGAAGAACCAGCTGTGACTGACGAGAGACCAGAACCACTGATGAGAAACCGTTGCTTTACTGGGACCACTGATGATGGTCCGCTGGAGCTGAAAAAGAAAATCAGCTGTGGTTAACTAGAGCCCAGCATCCCCGAGGTGAAATCTTCTGGGAAGTGTTTCCTGAGGGTCATCAGGGTCCAAAGGAGACCAAGGTTGCATCTTCTGCTGGCAGCCAAATTGCTAATGTGTAAGCATCTCCTCTGCGGTGATAGTTCCGGCGCCATGAAAGCTGTAGGATTTAAGGGAGTTACAGAGAGAAGTTGAGGCTCGGCACCACGCGGCAGGAGCTGGAGTTTCTGAAGAGACCAGGAGAAGCCATAGCGAAGGTGCAGCCTCTTGAGACTGCAGGATATTGGAGACGCCAGGCTCATAGGATGACCACCAAGAGAAGCAGCAGGTACCGAGTGGAGCCGGCTGTAGCGAGCCTATGGGACAGGCTGTGTGTGCTGCAGATGGCAGAGCCACAGAGGGAAGCTGCCTAAGGGCCCTGGAGTCTGTGAGGAAGGCGGGGAGTTCCAGACATTGGACACTGACTTATTTACACTGTTTAGGCTTGATTTGGTTTTGATCTGATTTTAACTGTGACCTGGTTCTTCCATTTTGAAATAAGAAAGTATTTAACTTATTTTGGATTTTAAGGAACCCACAGTTAAGAGACTTTGGTTATTTTAAAGAGACTTTGGACTTTTAAAGTGTTTGAGTTTTAAGGCTGTGGGACTTCTAAGGTTATAATGTTCTATGTTGTGATATTAACATAGATCTTGGGGACAAACAAGAATGGTTTATTATTTAATAGTGATGATGTGTTTATCCAAGACAAGGGGTCAACTGTGCTCATTAACTTTTATCAACTTGTTATAAACTAGTCACCTGAGAAGAGAGAACCTTGACTGAGCAGTTTGCTCCATCACTGGCTGGTGGGCATGTCTGTGGTGGTCACGTCTGTGGGGCATTATCTTGATTGATGATTGATGAGAGCTTAGGCCACTGTGTGCAGTGTCAGCTTCGGACAAGTGGTCTCAGGTTTATAAAAGGCAAGCTAGCAGACTCCGGGGAGCAAGGCAGAAAGCAGCATTCTCCCATGACTGCTTTATTCACTTCCTACCTTGACTTCCTGCAATTACAACATTTAAGCCAAATAAACTCTTTGCTAAGATTTTGTCAGTCATGATATTTATCACAGAGGTAGAAAGGACACTAAGCCTCCATGAAGGAAGTAAAATGTGTCCAGAAAACTATCTAGATATCTCCAACCCAGGGCCTTGAGGTGCTCTGGAAGTTGGGTATTTTCCTGTAGAAACCAAGCTCTTTCCAGTGGAAACTTGGCATCTTGGGCCAGTGTACAGAACTTTGAGCCCTGAAGCGGCTGGATATGGTGTAGGCTTTCCTCTGGTGCTCAGCTCTGCTTCCCTGTGAGTGGGCCAGGCAGTGGGAACTGTCAGGATCAGAAAGCTTGGGCAACAGGAGGGGGAGAGAGAGAGAGAGAGAGAGAGAGAGAGAGAGAGAAGAGAAAGAAAGAGAGAGAGGCAGGGAGGGAAGGAGGGAGAGAGGCAGGGAGGGTGGGAGAGAGAGAGAGAGAGAGAGAGAGAGAGAGAGAGAGAGAGAGAGAGAGAGAGAGAGAGAGAGAGAGAGAGAGAGAGAGAGAGAGAGGTGTAGGGATGAGGGAAGACATAATTCTCAAACATGCTAGAGACTGTTAGTATACCAGGATCCCGTGCCCCCTTGAACCTGGCGCTTCTCACCCTCTTTCTTTCAGTTTTGCTTCATTTCTGCAGCTGAACCGTGTTTCCTTTTGCACCACTGAACTGGTGAACTTTGAAGGTTGGGTTGTTTCCAGCTCGGAATAGATGAGTTGAAAACATTTGCGCTGATTGTGTTTTGAGTAAAGAGGTTTTCACTTCACTTGGACAGATGCTTAGGTGTGAGACTCTGAGATCCGGAGGCAAGCATGTATTAAACTCTTTAAGGCACTGCCGCCATTTTCTGAGGGTGCCTTGTGCAGTATATGGAGGGATGTAAGGGGTTGGCTGTGTCCTGCTAGGCCCTGTCCTCTCCATTTTAGCGAGTGCTCAGTGACGTCTGTCTGCCTCTGGCTTTAACTGCCATCTCCTCAATTGGTGATGCCGAGTGCGTTCCATTGGGTCCATTTGCATCTCTGTTTCCTCTTTGATGAAATTTCATCATAAATATATCGTCTGTTCTCAAAATTGGGTGGATTGTTTTGTGAATTTTGAGAGTTTTTATCTGTACAAATTATTTATTAGATATATGATTTTAAAATATTTTCTTTTGTGATGTTTTCTTATTTTTTTTTTTAAATTATGTCTTTATACAGTTATACATGTGCTTGTATGTGTTTGCTCACCTGTATGTATACAAACCGGGAGGACATGTCGGGCCTCTTCCTGTATGCTCTCCATCTAATTTTTTGAGACAGGGTCTCTTACTGAATCTGGAGCTCAGTGATTGGTGGCCCCTGGGATCTGCCAGTCTCTGACCCTTTGTGCCGTCGTCCCAAGTGCACACCACTACAGTCCATTTTTCCGTAGGTGCTAGAGATCCAATCACATCTTCTCCTGCTTGCACATCAAGGACTTTGCCCACTGAGTCATCTCCTTAGTGTTGATATCTTCTGAAGATCAAATTTTTAAATTTTTAACGAACTCCAATTTATGGTGCCTCTCTCCCCTAAAAATCAGGTTTTTGGTTTTTTGTTTGTTTGTTTGTTTGTTTGTTTTTTAGCATCATACCTAGGAAAGTTTGTTGTATTCCAAGGTCTCAAAAATTTTTTTCTTTAGAAAGTTCCTAGTTTTTGGTTTACAGGAGGCCTTGGTGATCTTTAAGATGCAAACCTTGTTCACAGTCCTTAAGAACCAGTAGACGAGAGGGTTCTAGCTCCTTGATATCTCTCGATGATAAGGTGAGTCTACACTCAGCAAGCCTCGTCAGATAAGGCTGAGCCTGGGCAGCAGGCTCAGGCTGAGCGGAGGCTTTACGTTAGGCAGCCTGTAGTCCACGGAGAAAATGGCTTCCGGGGATGCCATTGGAGCAGGAGATGCAACCATTAGTGTATTACAGTGTATTACACCTATAACCTTAATACTCAAGAACCTGAGGCAGGAGGATTACAAGTTCTAGGCCCCCTGGGTTGTAAGGTGAGACTAAAAATTCTGTAAGATGTACAGAGTGACTCATCAGCAGTTTGTGATTCAGCACGCTACGGGGAGGAATGCATTCTCACAGGAAGTGACTCCCCCCAGGTCGGCTCCGGCTCCGGCTCCACTAATTTTGTCTAGGCTTTATAGTGAGTAAGTGCAGGCTTTATATTGAGCTTTCAGCACTCAAGGAGGCTCAACATGTACAAATGGATAATTTTCAGGTTTCTAGCGCCATTCAGTCATACATCTTTGCAAAATATGTATTCTGTACATTTCTGGTTTTCTTTCTTTTTTCTCAACACTGTTCTTCAGACTTCTTGTCACTCAGCACTGAACTATTTTGTCGTCTTTAATGCCGCAGAGTTCGGTAGTATGCACTCCGTGTGGCCAGTTTATTCTTGTAGCATCAAATGCCGGGTTTCTGATGTTCCCGACATTGCAAACAATGCTGGTGGCTGCCATGGAAGGGAGGAAGACGCTGTGGGACTCTCTGGGCTGTGTACCCAGGGGTCGGCTGCTAGGGCAGTAAGCAGGGCATTCCTCATCTCCCTGTGCAAACTCACCTCCCTGTACCCGCATCTGCCCTGTCACCTTTTCAAATGCAGGAGGCACCCAGGGCAGCTGAGACAGAGTTAACATCTCCCTCCCCCCACCCCCCGACCTTCCACGGCGTGGCTGTATGACTCTTGTTAGACACTGTCCACGGACGGCCTCAGGTGCACCCTGACTCCCCCTCCGTCTCCCCTGCACTCTGCTCCTTGGACTCTTTCCAGTCCGGCCTCCCCATCTCCTCAGGACTGGGTTTACTCCCTGACACACTCAGGCTACCCTACCAAGGTGCTGCTCCTGGGAGGTGCCTACGGCTACCTTGCTGGGGAGAAGGCAGGATCATCAAAGCCAGCAGGCGAATGTCAGAACCCGGAGCCGAATAGCTGAGCCAACGACAGCTATTTTACATCATTGGTGTGGAAAGACTGTCAGGAGCCTGGTTCATCCTGAGCCGGCCTGGCCTGGCCTGGCCTGGCTGGTGATTCGCGATTGGCTGTTAACACCTGTAACTACTGATTTTGGTGTTGCAAATAAACTTTAGTGGCAGGTAAATTAATAAGCACAGAGTCCAAAAGGCAAAATAGTCAGTCAGTCACTAAGAATGTTGGTCCCTTCTGCGCCTTGGCCTGCTTGTGTTTTCTAGGTTTGTGTTCCTCTGGCTTTGAAGTGTGTTGCTACCAAGAATATGATCTACAATGCCCCGCTTCCACATGCTGCTGTCTCCTCAAACTTGACTTTTCAAATTGTGGACTCGCACTTTTCCAAAAATCATTGTACAGTTTGAAGCCCCGAACTGTGCAGCGGGAGCCCTGTCAGGAATATGTTACACTATAGAGTAAGAGAAAACTGACTGATCCTCAGGTGTTATGTTCTCCATCTATGACCATAACATGGTGTAATTTAAAATTTTTCTACCCTCCTTTAATAACGGATCTTAAATGGTTTAACCTGCCTTCTAGCTCGTACCCTAGTCGTAAACTGACTTTCCAAAGAAACCAGAAGTTTCCACTTCAACGTGGCTCATCACTTAAGGCCTTTTTTTGTGTGTTACATCAATTAAAAACATGCACATTTTCCTTATCTATTATTGATTAGGTACTTTACTTTAGAAATTATAATTGTTGAACTCTCCTTCATTACAAATATTTTATTTATTTATTTATTTATTTATTTATTTGGCTCTGTAGCAGTTTGGGGCTTTGCTTGTTAGGTGAGGCCAGGATGAGCTTCTGAGAAGTGTTGGGAACGCTGGCTGAGCCTGATGACCCACCCCACTGTGAGACCCTGAGGAACCTTGTCCAGTGACACTGTCCCTAATTGGGGAAGGAACAGAGAGTGGGAAAAAAAAAAAACAATCTATTCTTAGCCATTTAGCATAGGCTATCCTCAGTTCTCCTGTCTACTTAGGTGTCTTAAGAGCGGCGCAGGTTTGGGGTTTCCACCTGGTGCTCTTGGGATTTTCCTTCTTGGTCTCGGTATCCCTAAGTGTCACAGGGGCTGCGTAGACCAACAGTCTATGCCTTCTCTGCCTGTTCTACTCCTTTTCCTTTCTGCTTGTCATGATATGTTGCCTTGAGAATCCCCTTCCTGTTCCCACCCTTGGCAGTTCTCCAAAATGTGCCAAGACAGGATGGACCTTGCTTCTGAATGCTCCTCTGGCTTGAGTTAATTATATTAACTCAAATCAAGTCCCTCCAGATACATTCTTGGGGCTAGAGAGAAAAGTCCGTGGATGGGAGAGACAGCTCAGGGCTTAAGAGCACATACTGTTCCTGTGTGTGTGTGGGGTGGGGTGGGGGTGGGGGACATGAGTTTGGTTCCTAGCGTCCATGTCTGGTTGTAAGTCTATATCCAGGGGGAATTGGACACCTCTGGCATCCTCAAATGCACACACCACATATAGAAGCATGGCCATGTACGTACAAATAAATCTGAAAAGCAGAAGAGTCAAGACATGCCTGTCCAAAGAGTCTACAAGTGTCACACAGCAAAACAAGGTGGGGCACTAGGAGCCTTCCTGTAAGTCACCTGTTCCCGCAGATCCTAACTGGATCTGGCCACTCTTTCCCCCTTGACTGCGCCCAGGAACTGCAGGGAAAACTGGAAAGCACCCTCCCCTGCTACACTCATATCCCTCTTACTCATCCTTTTTATTCATCCGTTCACTCACTCCATAACTGTTGGCCACCTGTGAGACGTAAGAAAGGAAAATACAACCCAACTTCAACACTTGAGCACTGGGAGATGTTTCAAGTCCAGCTGTGACTCTCAACACTAAGAGCATTTATTATGTTTCCTCCCGTGACACTATCAGGGAGGTACCCATGTGGCACCAAGAAAGCTCAGGGGAGGGAAGGCACACTCATTCGAGGGATGTGTCAATGGGACATCCCAGGAGGCACAGGACTGAGTGCCTTTGCAAGGGCCAACGTGGGGCTGGCCCTGGGGAAGCTCATGGAGCCTCACCATCTAATCATGAATTCCACTGAGAATAGGAAAAGGACAGTGACAGAGTAGCCCACCCAGAGCTGAAGAAGGCTCTTCAGGCTTCTTGGAGTCACTGAGGCAAGGCCAGTGTCAGAGTTGTCCCCAGACTCCTGGGAATACCTTGTGAAGAGTGCGATCTAAGGGTCCCTACTTCAAGGCATACCTTACATGGCTGGGTTTGGAGGCCAACTGGGTCATTGCTGTGTGTGTTCACTCTGGGGTCCCTGCCCTGGTGACCATAAGTTTGTGGTCATACCACACATAGAAACACACTCATGTGTGCATAGTTATTTACAAGTAATTTCAGGATTATAGAAAACTCTTTAGTTTTCTTTAGGTGTGACTAGTTTATTAGGAAGGAAACAATTCGGGAGCAGGCAGGTGGAAGAGGTACACACTTAGGACTGGGGTGGGCAATGGGAAACATCACATCTCCTGCTGCATGTGACCCTCCAGGCCGTAGAGGAATTCAAACTCTAGCCAAGCCACAACAGTCCATAAGTGTTCCTATACATGCACAGACGCATACATGTATATGCACACATGTACTCATATGCATACAAATGGACATACATACACATATATTCACACATAGTTACACATGCATGCATATATACATGCACACATGAACACGTGTATACATTCCAATTGTCTAGCATGGTGCCATAGGTTCTGGGTCATACAGTTGGCTAGATTAAGGGTTTTAGTTAGTGGAAGACAACCACTAACTAAAACAGAACTGAAAACAGCACAAGCCCCACCATTTGTTTTCATTGGGAATGTTCATTAACTGTAATGATCCACACAGGAATTCTAATGATTTTGTACTGATGGCCCTGAACACTTCCTAGTTACTTATTTTGAAGAGTGGAAAACAGTAGTTTCATTAGGTTGAATTGGATTGCACACTATTATCCCTAAAATTGACTGGAGTCTTAGGGGAAGCATTTTATAAAATGACCCGGATTCTAAAACCCTGTCTTAGCTCATGGCCATCTCAGACACAGAGAAAGCAGACTGTGTATGCCGGGGCAGCCTGGAGCAGCCCGAGAGCAGGCTTAGACACTTAGAATTTAGAGCTGTTCACTCTAGAAGATGGTTCTAGAACTTGGTTCTGGGCTGGGATGACTGCAGGATGGGCACGAGTTAGCTGTCCATGCTGGTGGTGAGTATGACAGCCCAGTGTCTTCAGGATCTTTGGAGTGGAGACATGACTGAGTTGCCTACCCACTGTGCAGATCAGATCTGCAGACTGGGCCAAAGCCAAGGTCTGGGCTTCAGCAACAGGATGACATTTTCTGGATATCTAGATGAAAGAAAAATGTAGCTTGTAGCCTAGAACACATCTAAATAGAAGATACTGCTTTCTTTTCCCACCTTCTAAGGCTGAGAGAAAAATATCACCAATTTCATGACAAAAATGGTGTTCTGAACAAAACCAATTCCATCAACCCCCCAGCACAGTCAGGCTCTGTGTTCCTGTGTTCAGATACAAAGTCTGCTTTGGGTTTATTTGCAATTAGTGGCGGACGTAAGGGTGATGCGAAGCCGAGTCCCCAATGCCATCTAGGCTCCAACGCACTGCTATCATTCTGACAAAAGGCACTCCTTCCTGCAGTTGAAATATTAAGTGTTGATCTTCAGTTACCTTAGCTTAAAGGTATCTAACAGCGGGTGGGGAGTGCCTATTTTAGCCAAAATCAAGCCTCACAAAACTATACTCATAAGGATTTCAGCAATGATGTATTTCAAATGGATACTGACTTGTGAGGCAGCTAAGAGATAGTCTTCATGGAAGTCAGTATTAAGTTGAGAATGTTTTCTCCCCCCAAGGATTAATCTTAGTATAATTGATTTCTTTCCTTTCAAGCCATTAAGAGCAGACGGTTTGGGGTAGAATATTCAGTGCTGCTTGCCCACAGGACTGGCTGCATCTTTTACGTGAGGCGGGGTTTCCCGTGTGCCTGTGGTTCCTACCTGCTGAGAAAGAATCAGCCTTTTTGATTACTGTTATTAGCTTATGCCAGACTCACCCCGTTCAAACTTAAAATAGTTCAGGGGTTTGGAAAGTGCATTGCCCTGGTGTAGTGCCTGCCTTCTGCTCTACCCACTCTGTTTTCCATCTTCCCTTACACTGTGCTGCCCCCTGAGTGGAGCCCACTGCCATGGGTGGGCCTCCTCGCTCCATCGTAGGCAATAGACATCCGGGCTAACTCCAGACAGGCTCTCCTGACTGCTATGGCAGCATTCATAATACATACAGTTCTTCAGGAAGACCTGTGTTACCATTTATCTTGACAAGGTCTCATGGAGTGGGGCTGAACAACTCGGGATGGGTAATTTTCCAAGGGGACATGGCATTTTTACATTCCCACCAGCCACATGCAAACAGTGTGGCTGCTTTAGACCCTGGCTGACATTTGGTTTTACTAAATCTCCAAAGGTTCAGGGATTTGGTTGGGTGTATGGGGTAGCATATTGTGGTTAGCCTAACCTTATTTACTTTAGTGTTTAAAACATGGTGCTGCTGCTACTCTCCTTTCCACTTAGTGTGCACACATGTGCTTGTGCACACGCACATGTGTGCACACACAGAGAGAGACTTTAGCACGGAACACTTTAGATTAATACAGAGCCCTTTAGAATGTGGTTACATGGGTTAGTACTGAGTTGCCCAAATAGCACCACAATCTAGAACATTTCTTCTTCCCCAAGGAGATCTGTATCCACAAGAATTACTCGTCATTTCCCCTGCGTCCGGTCTGAGGCAGCTGAAAATCTCTCTCTCTGTATAGACATGCTTACTTTGGATACGTCATGTGTGGAGTCAGAGCACGTAGCCTTCGGACAGTGATGCTGGTCATTTACCACGTTTGCAAGGTTTATCCAGCCTACTGTGGGCACTGCAATTTCATCCCTTTTCATGGTCAAATAATATTTTATTGTATATACATTTTTTTTTTGATAGTGGCTTGACTGACCTCAAACTCATGTTCCTCATTCCTCATTCTCCAGGGTGCTGGGATTACAGGAGTAGACCATATACTAGGAGGCCTATCATCACATCTGGAATAATACCTTGTCACTGTATTGTCTTGGCACCTCTGACAATAAACAGTTGACAATGTGCGTGGGTGCTGGCTGTTGATTCCATATTCTTCATCTATGGCTAGTCTCACACTCAGTAAACTGTTCTGACTGCTGGCATTATAAAACTACACATTCTGACTCTTTCAAAGTTGATCCTTTCAAAATTATTTTCTTAAAGTCCTTTATTCTTGCACAAAACTTCAATATGTTTGCACAAAACTTCAATATGTAGTTGAAATTTTGTTTAGAACATTGTGTCAGCAGTTATGTCATTGTCTCAGCAGTTACGTCATTGTCTCAGCAGTTACGTCATTGTGTCAATAGTTACCTTGGTAAAACTGTTTTAATACTTTCTTCATGATTCTCAAACATGGAATTTCATTTTCTTTGTGTTTTTAATTTATTTCAGTAATATTTTGGAGCTTTCAGTGCACAGGTTTTGTCTGAATCTTTTTAAAGTATCACCAAATATTTTCATTTTTACTGGGACTGTAGCTATGTGTAAATTCTCACATCTAAAGTTATCTGGTAGAAAGTGACCGAATTCCCATAGCTGCTTGCCTTTCCCTTCCAAATTCCTTGTTTCTTCTGTAGACAACTAGGCTGCCTACAGATAACTCACTGCTTCAGTCTGTCCATAAAGGGCAAGCCCAGCGTGAGGGTTAGCGAGTGGAGAGGGGCATTCTGGTCTTGCTCCTCATCTGGAGGAAGGTGTGGGCCTTTCACACTGGTGTTTTACTTGCAGAGGTTTTGAAGATGACAATTATTACAGAGATCACCTCCTATTTTTAGACTACTGGTAATTTCTGACTTGCTGTTGAAGATTTTATTGATTTATTGATTGTTTCTCTTCCACTTACTGAGATAATCACACTCTCCAAACACTCAGTCACACTGTTAGTGGGAGTAACACTACTTGACTTTTGGGGTTGCTCCATGAATCTTGAAGTTCTAGAGAAAGTCACACGTAATCACAATGCGTTTTCCTCTTGATAAAGTGTTCAAAGTAATGTCCTAATATTCAGAGAAATTTAAGTCTGTAGCTCTTGTATTGAAATGCCCTTGTTGATCTGAGCTTCACAGGCAATTGGGGAGGGATTTGTGTAGAATTAGTACAACCTTTCCAAATGTATGAAAAAAAATCATCAGTAGTATCACCTGCTGTGAATTCTCTTTTGTAGGAAGATTTTGGCAATCAATTTAATTTTGATAGCATGAGCTTTGGTAATTAGTGCCTTCCAAGCGATGTGCTACTTTCCTCTTAGCTGTCAGAAACATGGCCATGCAGTTATTCCTTATCTTACTCTGTGTCGTCTGTAGACTGCCTCTTTTTTTGTTTCTCTCAAGATTGGAAAATGATGTCTCTTCTGTCTACCTTGTGCTGTATGGCCAGAAATCCACCTTTTCAGAGGTTGACTTGATTTGTGTAGCTTTTTATGTCACTGTTTTCTCTTTCCGTATTATTGGCTCTCTCCTACTTTGTGTTTTACTTGTACGGTTCGAGGTGGAGGCTTGTATGAGCCCTTGTTCTTTTCTGTTGTCAGCATAACCACTGGGCCTTTGCTTGTGCGTTGCACTTTACACTATGAGGTTTGCCATAAGATGCCATCATTTGTGAATCATCTTTTCCATCAGTAACACCTTGATATGGCTTTTAATAATGTAGGTGATTTAAAAATTGCATTTATTACTGATCTATGGTTTATTTGAACAATTTTATGATTAGCTTATGTGTGTGTGCACGAATGGCATGCAATTGCTGGTTGGAGGACAATATTATGAGTTGGTCTTCTCCTTCCACTGTGGGTTCTGGGGTGCTAGGGGTGGAACTCAAGTCATCAGGCATTCTGGGTAAGTGTTTTTTACTACTGAGTAGGCAAAACTGGTTTCTGTCTCAAATGTGAGAATTCTGTTATGCCCTGTTTTTTTTTTTTTCCCCTGTAAATGCCCCAGGAGTTTACTGGGGTAAACAAATGTGTGTTCTGGGTGAATCTGTCTTTACTGGGCATGCTTCTGAAGTTCTAGGAGAGATAGAATTAATACACGGTTGCCCTAATATAGAATCTCAGTGATCTCAGGTGGAATCCAGGTTAGATTTCTCTGTGCACTTAACCCCTTTCACAGTCCCTCCCAGAGGCTGTTTTTTAAGTTTGCACTGGAAACTGAGAACAGTCTTATGTCTCTCCCTTCCTCTGCCGGGATGTGTACTGTTCTCAGGGGTATTTTCTATTCCTCCTGTGTAGTGTTGGGCCTGTTTCCATGTGGCCAGGAGAATCCACCTCGAAATGAAATGCGATGCGGTCTGGGCAGAGGCATGGACCGTGGAGCCAGACAGGCCTGTGTGCGGAGCTCCCCTCTACCCCGTTCAGTGGTCACGGCCATACGGATTTTCCAGGTAGTTTTCAGGTTCTGTGAAACATAATCTTGATAAAACAGCAAGGCAGATGCATCTCAGGCTGCCAGTGCCACTCTCTCCTGGTGTGAGGGAGAAGCAGGAAGACCTGCTCCCTCATAATGTGGTTAGTTCCAGTGCCACTCTCTCCTGGTGTGAGGGAGAAGCAGGAAGACCTGCTCCCTCATAATGTGGTTAGTTCCATTAGCCTTCTAGCCTCGTGGGTGAGGAGGCACTGTCTTTGCTGAGATTTACTTTCATTTCTAGTGGACATCCCCTAAAGATGGTACTTTAACATCTCATAAACTTTACAGTACATTTTTTTTTTAATGGTATAATTGGTATTAGGGACAGGAAATTAGGCAGCCTGCTGATAGGAAGTAAGGGCTGTAGCCCGGGAAGATGGGGAGCACACACGATCATAGGAATGTGGGGCCCTGGCACAGGACATGTGTCCTAACATCAAGTTACTCTGTCAGAACCGGCTCTATCAAGTTTGAGCTTTCACTGCCTGTACCATAAACTTGAGCACCAGAAAGACACCTAGAAATCAGCTCTCTACACATCACAACAACAGAGCAGCTTTAAAGGCAGTCAATTATTACATCTCCTATGTTGAGTGCCTATAAGGCCCAAACAGGACCACTGGCAAATTATGGGAATTAATTACCATGTGAATTTTCAGATTAGAAACAAAACAGTGAGCACAGCTAAGCTCTGCAAATGTGCAGTTTCTGTGTTCATTCAATGAAATGTCTGCTGAAAGGCAGTTCCTGGGCAGTGGGCACTGGGCATGTGAGGCGTGGCCGTGACATGGGGAGGAGTGTCAGTGACAGTCCACGAGTTGAATGCGAAGGGTTCAAGGAGTGGCAGAGTGCAAGCAAAAAGCATTTAAGCTTGCACATCCCTGAAGTTCCCTCGGGGTAAGGCCCCTGGGCTGTGGGTTTGGAAGAAGGGACAGTCTGTGCAGTGGGCGTCCCCAGGGCCAGTTCCCACAGGAAAAGGCATTCTGCGTGCTAAGTGTCTCAAATACTTAGTGTCAGCACACTGAGCACAGGATGTACGTAGCCCATCTCATAGACAGTTCCCAAGGATCCAAAGAATGACAGCAGGTCAGGCTTGTTGATGCGTTTATTGTGAGCTGGGGAGTCTGGTAAAAAACTAGAAAATGACCATGGTGTAACAAGGAACTTAAAAGGAAGAGTCAGATTGGTAGCGTACATACATGGATACAGGAACAAATTGGCACATGTTAAACATTGTTCCCAACACTGTTTACAGAAGGCAATGCTGATTTGGCTTGCTAAGGGAATGAGTTATGGCTGGGCTAACTCTCACAGGACACAGACTGCAGAGCCGCGTGCTATGAGTCACACACAGTGAGCGTAAAGTGTAAGAGTCTCATAGTCAAAACTGGGTACAGGGAGAATGACTTGATTGTAGTTGTAAAACTAATACATTCCCATTTAAACTCTGTTCTACAGTCCGAGGCGAGTATAAATGTTAACAGAACACTGTTAAATCAAATCTCAATGCACAAGAACCAACTGCATCTCTACTTTAAATCTTATCAACTTTCCAAAATTTCATACTAAAATATATTATTGTATTAATACAAACTACAGTATTATACACTACACTGTGTAATAAATAAAGAAATATAAAAATAAGACACATAAATATAAAAGTTTTCTAAAACTAAAAGTACGTGTCAGTAAGAAGGGTATTAATACTGCCAGGCTTAAAGACGTACAGTACAAAAATGTTGCACAGATCTATAAACTAAAAGAAATAAAATAATACTGGTAGGTAAAAATCAGCCGCTGTTGTTCATCACCTGGGTCCGTAATAACTAACATTTGGAAAGGGCCGTGAGCCAAAACTCAATGGCTTCTCCATGCCTGACACGCAAGTGCATGGACTACGGAGTTTGGAGAATTTCCCTTTTATTTCTGTAGAGATTTCTGCGTCAATCAACGTGAAATGAATACTGAGGAAGGGAAGTGTGGACTGTCGCGGTGCCTCAGCTTCTCTGACAGTCAGTGGTTTTGAGTTTTGTCTGGGAATTTTGACACAACAAACAAATCAACAAATGCTAGTTAATGTAGGCCACACTGAGGGGGGCTGTCACAGCCGAAATACTGAGAATGGCACTTACAGCACAGGTCTTGCTTAAGGCCAAAGGGACACAGCGCTTCCTAGAGCTCCTTCATGGCTGCTAACATGCCCAAACAATCACGAACACTGATTCTGCCGCCTCTGCCGTCCTCGCACAACCACACTGGTCGTCCCTGAAGTCAGGACTCAACGACAACCTTTGAACTCCATTTAAAGTCACACGAGTGAGTAAGGACTCCAGTTCTTCTCCCGCTGCTTCCTTAAGGCTAGCAATGCGCGTCAGCCGGCAACAGTCCTGCCCTGACTGACTGGCAGCAGCAGGCGGCTAGCACGGTCTGAACTGCTTCCTACTGCTCTGTGAAGGGAATTCTGTAGTGCAGAAGTTCTCACATTTTAAAAAACATAATAAAATACTGAAGCGGATTTAGCATATGTTTACCAATAAAAAAATTATAAAATTTCTCCCATTGTACAGCTTAAAATGAGCCAACGTAAGAGTGATAATACTGCTAGCCATGCCAGATGCCCGTCCAGCTTCCTGTAACCTGCTAAGAAACCTTTGTTTTCTGAGTCATTAAAGTTTTCTAATCTGCTTCATGTTACAAATTTGTTCCTAACTTTGAAAACGGCATGAAAAATTACTAGGTTTGAGGTTCAGGCACACCCGGATTTTTTTCTTTTCTTTTTTTTCTTTCTGTCTTTTTTTTTTTTTTTTTTTTTTTTTTAGTATTTTGCTTTTTCAGTCCTGACATTACACAGTAGTGAGCAGGAACCACGGCCCAGGAGCCATGTTCCCATGAAAAGCGTGGGTAATACAGAGCAAGTTTCACTACCACATAGGATTTCCTTTCCGAAGAACTCCTAGGCTTCGCTTGTCTTCTCCTCAGCCGCTCGCCCTCGCTCGCCCTCGCCCTCGCCCTCGCCCTCGCCCTCGCCCTCGCCGGCCTTCTGCTCCCCGCCGCCTGCCTGCCCTGCAGCTCCGGCCTCCACTGGCCCATCAGTCTCGGCTGCTGCCTCGTGCTCAGCTTCCTCCACCGCCTCTTCCTCCTCGTCCTCGTCCTCTTCCTCCTCTTCTTCCTCCTCCTCCTCCCCCTGTGGGTTCTCACATTCCTTTTCTTCCTGCAATTCTTCCATCTCCTTATCTTCCTCTTCCTCCTCCTCCTTTTCACTGTCTTCATCCTCTTCCCTTGTCAAACTTTCTCTCTCGTCCGAGTCGGCCTGTGAGGGAGATGCCCGGGCACCCGCGTGCTCAGCCGTCAGGACTTCCGGCAGGACTTCCGGCCCAGCGTCTTCCTGCTCCATGGCATCTCTGTCTTCGGCTCCTCTCTTGCAGTAGGAGTAGCGGTGATTCATGTGCTGCGAGTAGGAGCCTGAGTGTGAGAAGCGCTTGCCACACTTGTCACACTGGTAGGGCTTTTCCCCAGAGTGCAGTCGCATGTGCTCAATCAGATGATGCTTGTGTTTAAATGCCTTTCTACAGATTCCACACTCGTGAGGCCTCTTACCTGCAAGGTAAGAACGCAGCTGTGAAACAGAATACCGGAGAGGTAAACAGAGGGCTTGGGACAGTGACGGGCATTCAGATGGGAAAGGAGAGGGTGACAGATCCATGATCAAGAAACTGTCGGGCCAACTGTACTTATGACAATACTATGGCTCATTTCTTCTATGTGAAAACTCAAGGCTATACACTGCTTTGCAGATGAGGCCAGTGCTAATTACATAAGGCTGAAATGCCAAAAATCCATACATCAGGCCCACACGACAGAATGTGTGTAAGCGAGGCTCCCAGGAGCCATGGGGATAATCTCAGGAGAGGAGGCTTCCATGGCACTTTGATGTCTCACAGACCTTTCTACTTATGAACAAATTCACACAAATGTAGAGCTTATGTGGAAATTCTTTTTAACGTTTAAATTGGCTTTTACCCCACAGGGTGATCTTGCCCCGTGAGTGGGTGTGGCCTGAGCAACACTGGGCACACACAGCAGCTGGCACAATCAGGACTGGCTATGCCAATTACAGTGCTAGGAGCCAGTCAGCACTTAACGATCCAGAAAGGACTTTTGACTTTTTTTTTTTACAGCTAGGATGTCATCTTAATTTTGATATTACTAATGTTTAACTCGTTTTAAAGAATTAGGAGATTTTCTAATTTGCTCAGTGAAATCAAGCAGAGGGCCAGGGTCCCAAGCTTTCGTTAGAGGTGCAGCTTTCAGCCCCAGCCACCACCCGTGTCCCACTGCAGCGCGCGATGAACACTTCTCTGCATGTCTTCTCACCAGAGGGAATGAGTTGCCATTGTCAGTGAGAGGCTGTGGGTATGGCGTGGACACAGCAGCTGCAGGTATGTGAGGTAAGGGCCAGGGGAAGGACCGTGGGGATTGGTCATGATGAAGGCGGCCTTTCATCTAGCCATCTCGCTGGTTGACTGCGGTTCTTATCAGCTAGGAGCCTGGTGCTAAACTATGGAATTCTGGAGTTGTCTGGAAGCTATTCAGGCCTAGGTCAGTCATGGAGGGAGTTCTCAGGCAGCCGGGGATGGCACATACTTCCTATCTGGACTTCCCAAGTCACAAGAGAGACACATATTAGAACAGACCAGCACAGCTCTGGAGAGGGAATGGGAGGGGCAGGCCAGGAAGCATCTTCTGTAAAAGTCTCACCAGTGAAGCAGTGAACTGGGGACCAGTGGATTGTTCTACTGTAATCATTCAGATCTATCATGGGTCTGAGTAGAAAAACAGCTTCTGGCAACAGGCAAGTGAGGGATGACTGGGTGGAATGAAACATCATCCAGGATGCCAAAGTTTGATTTTATCTTAAAAAAATCCTTTTCAATCACAAAAATATAAAAGTCTGTTCTTGGCTCGTAAGCACAGAGAGATAAGCGGGGCCTTGTTTGGTCTGTAAGACAGTGTCGGTCCTAAATCGGCCTAAGGCATGTGTATTTGGGAGAATTAGAGAATCTGAGGGCTGAAGTGATCTTAAGATCAAGTTCAGTTTCTTCTGCAGAAATTCTGTAAAAAAGCAAAGGTCTCTCTTTTAAAACCTTTAGGAGACCAGGAAGCAAGCCTGGCGCCAGGAGTGCTGGCTCTCAGCAGCAGCAGCTTTCTGAAGCTGATCCTCTTCCGGTCACCTCAGCTCAGCTCGTGGGCTGCAGAGGCTGATGCAGGGAATGGAATGGACATTTGCAGAACAAGTGTTCTGTCCACATAGAAATGAAGGCACTAAAGCAAAACGGGCGTCTAGGCAGCAGGAGCGGCCAGACCCCTCACTACTCCTCAGTAGGAATGTGTGAGAAGTGTGAGAAGGAGCAGAGCTGTGAGCCCCGGATGCTACGGGCATGTTGCCTGCGTACTGGCCACGGGCACCTTCAGAACCTCATGTCCGTGCCCCCACACACCTGTGTGCTCATATTTGTGTCTCAGAAGTGAGCTGCTCTTCTGAAATATCTTGTCACACAGGTCACAGGCATACATTCCATTCTCTGTCTTCCGAGTTTTCTTTTTGGGTGGCGTGGAGTCAGAGTCATTCTGGTCCTCCACAGTGGAGACTCCTTCTGAGCTAGTGTCTTGTCTTTCATCCTAAGGGGAAAAAGAAGATTAAATGTCAAAGAAAAAGATTCACAAGAGATAAGGTCAGTGAGATGGCTCAGCAGACAAAGCTGCTTGCCACAGAGACAGACCGATGGCTGGAGTTGGATCCCTGGGATCCATATGGTGGAAGAAGAGAACTGACTTCCACAAGCTGTCCTCTGACCTCCATGTGTGAGGGCTGGCACGTGAAGCACTCACTGCCAATAAATAAATAAATGTAGGAAAATCAGAAGATGCACAAGACAGAAACTTCATGTTAGACGTGAAGCCCAGCACCTAAGCCCAGCTAGCGCACACTGCAGTCACTGCAGTCAGCTCCCGGGGCGCTGGCACACTGCAGTGATTGCAGTCAGGTCCAGGGCACTGGCACACTGCAGTCACTGCAGTCAGCTCCCGGGGCGCTGGCACACTGCAGTCACTGCAGTCAGCTCCCGGGGTGCTGGCACACTGCAGTCACTGCAGTCAGCTCCCGGGGCGCTGGCACACTGCAGTGATTGCAGTCAGGTCCCGGGGCACTGGCACACTGCAGTCACTGCAGTCAGCTCCCGGGGCGCTGGCACACTGCAGTCACTGCAGTCAGCTCCAGGGACTCTAGCACACACTACAAACAGGCCCACAGAGACACAAGTGAGGCTGGGAACAACATAACAACATAGAAAAGGGTATAGTGAAACCATTCTTCAACTGTACCAACAAGAGAGGCCACCAGAAGAAGGCCAATAGGACGGACAGCAGCCATGTTTACTTTGTTCTGGCAAACTGTGATTTTTATAGTGGTTTTGCAGAAAGGTTTAATCAATGAGCTTGATGGTCCACCACTCATTTCCAATTCATCATTTACTATGCTTTTCATACAAATTCTGAGTTTCACTAAGTAACAATTCAGATGTAGTTTAGATAATGTCTTTAAACTGTGCCTCCATCATGGAGGCCTTTGTGCCAGCTCCCTTGGTCTGGTGAAGAGGGTTTGCTTTGGTCCACACTTTCCCTGGAACAAGGAGGAAAAGTGTGAGGGGCTGAGATTTTTAAATAGGAGTAGCTGTCTGTGAAAAGGAACCCTTACAATTGTCATAGAATACACAATACACAGCACAGCACCTCATGATGGTCTCAGGGAAGTTACTTCAGGGGAAGCCTCTTTCTCAACCAAATATTCCCACAGACAGCCTCTGACAGACTTAGGTCAGCTACGACCTTTGTGTCTTTCCGAGAGTCTCCTTGAGTTCTACTTCTAACCCCTCTGTTCCTCTGAAAGCTCGACATGACAAAGCTACTCACTTGCTTGTCACCATCACTGCCAGTGCAGCAGTGACTCTTTCATAGCTCTTGATATCGTCAGAGTCACTTGAAATGGCAAAAGCTCTGCTTTCTTTATATTCAAACATATCAAGAAGGGCTGGGAAGATGGCAGATGGTGGGGACTCACTGGCCAGCCAGCCTAGACAAAATGGTAGGCTCTGGGTTCAGGGAGAGACCATGTCCCCAAAATATGAGAGTGATTAGGAAGACAGTCACTGTCAATCCCTGACCTCTACATGCACACTCATGTGTGAACACACTTGTACATACACAAGTATACCACACACACACACACACACACACACACACACACACAGAGAGAGAGAGAGAGAGAGAGAGAGAGAAATCTAGTGTCATTGCCCTTGGGCATGGTTTCTTCAAGTCACTACACTTCTGGAGTGCTGGAGAGTGGCAGTCTTGCAGGGTCACAGGAGGCAACAGGGCAAACCTGGGCAGGACCGGAGTCACTGCAGCGGTGCCTGAGTAAGGTTAAACAGCCATCTCTGGCATTTGATTCGATTGAAAGAACTGATGAGGAAGTGGTGATGACAAGCCTAGTGATGTGGGAGGATTCAGGACAGACTGTGAGGAACGTCGGGCCACACAGCAGAGCTCTACCAGAACCAAAGCCAGGCCTCATGAGTGTGGTGCTCCTGGGCCAGGGCCACACTCCTGAGAACCTACAGCCAAACACTGTATCGGAGTTCCAGAATACTCTGTTTATCCAGAGGCTAACTTCCTAACTCAAAGCACCAGCAAACCCTTTCCTGGCTTTATGGTGAATGGGAACATGATTGTTTAATAGTGATCATAAGCAAAGGAGAAATTCACCAATCTGAGAATTTAACTAGAAAACCAGAAACCTAATTAACGAGTACCACAACTTTTCTCTTACACGTCTACGTTCTAGTAGTACATGTACGGGTTTTCAGAGAACACACTCTCAACTGTGGTTGATGCCTCTCAGAGTAGTAGCAAGGGGAGGAATCCTTCCTGCCTGGAGCAATCTGGCTGAGTCTACAGAGATGGAGATTTCTTCAACAGGAAAGCTTGGTTTATTGATGTACTAACCTGGTTTCCGTTCGGCTGGACGACCTTCACTGGCGGCTCCTGCACTGCAGGGCTCACTGTAGCGGAATACGTATATGCCACCTGGGGAATCAGAATGGTCTGCTTGTTGGTGGCGAGTGCCCGTAAGCATGGAACACTGTTCTGGTCAGCAATGGCCACGATTGTGGGTAACTGGGCAGTGACTGTAGGAATAGCAATGTTTATGGGGTTGGCACTTGGTGGGACTACATTTACAACTGGTTCCGAGTCTGTAACACAGCTGTCCTTCTGTGGTTCCTTTTTTGCACAAGACAAGTTCAAGGGTTCTTCCTGGACAGAATAAACACTGTTCTGGTAAACGCTACTGACTGTCGACCTTTCCAGTAACTCTCCCTGTTGCTTTGGTAGTGAGAGATCAAGAGGTTCTACTTGGGGCTCCTCCTGGGCACCCTCTGCCGCAGAGGAGAGACCCTGTGGGTTCCTGGCTGAGGAAAGGTTTAGAGGGCATGGGGGTGATGCACAGCTTCTGGAACCGTTAATGGCTGATCCTGCTGGTAAAACCGGAGAGCTTGCCATCTTGAGAGGACTCTGTCCCTGTGTGCTGTCTTCCTGGGGCTCATTTCCATCTGCTGGTTGAGGCTGCTCATCGGTTTTTGCAGGGATGTTTGCTGACCCTGATCTGGGAGAAGGTGGTTCAGGAGACTGCCCTGGAATCTGTCCTGCTTGCATCTTTTCAAACCACTTTTTAACGACATCCAGTGGCAGGTTCACAGAATCGGCAATCTTTGAGAGCTCTTCTGTGCTCGGCTGCGCGTTCAGAGCATAGTAGGCTTTTAAGAGTGACAGAAGGTTCTTTAAAGGTGGCTGACTGGGAGACAAATCTCCATCTCCAGCTGAGGAAGCAGAGGACTCTGGCTTCTCGCTGGCAGGGGCAGGGGGTGGAGGCTGAGCAGGGTGCTCTGGGTCATAGTGCTTTAGTTCTGGAAGTGCATTGAGGTCCCCAGGGCAGTCCTCACACAGAAGGCAAGTGCTATCTTCCCCAGCCCCATCACAGCTTTTGTCTGTCTCTGATTTGACAGTAAGATCTTCTGGTAACTTCTCACTTTTGCAGCTGTTTGTAGGAGCTGGGCTTTCTTTCTTTAAATTCTGGGGAACAACCTGAAGTTGGCTGGGCTGCTCAAGGCTGTAGTTGATGATGATTTTGGTTGTTCCATCCTGATCAACTAAAGGAAGACTGATGGCAGAAATGACAGAATGGCCGGCCTGCTGGACGGACGAAGCACTCACTGCTTCTTGCTCTTTGGATGCAAGACTGGCTTGATTATTCTCCAGAACTTGTCGTATTACGTTACCATCTACAGCCACTTTCAGTACATTCTGAATGTCACTTAAGTTGATACTTATGGGAGAGACCAAACCAACTGTTGGCAGAACAACAGCCTGCACCACACCCTGAGGAGAACTGGTTGCCGGCAACTGGCCACCACCGCTAAAAACCCCGTTTTGTAAAGGGGTTGAACAGTTGATTCCTGAAGCAACCACTATGGGTTTGAACTCATAATCCACAGGTTCGGTTTTGATTTGGTTTACAGAAAGCGGTTCTTGAAGGGGTTTATTCTCTATCTTCTGCCGTATCTGTGGGCGTGTGGGACTGCCTGGTGAAGTCGAAAGAGATGGCGAGGAGCACTGAGATGTCTTGAGTCCTGATCTGGGCCTACCATTCACAGGCATCAAGCTAATACACTTCTTACTGCTTATGTGTGAGCTATAGGAGCCAGAATGAGAAAAACGTTTCTTGCAGTTTGGGCATTCATATGGCTTCTCTCCTAAACAACAACAAAACAGTATCATTGAATCAGTACATTTTCACATGGTCCTACAAGAGAAATAGCAATTTATAAAAGCAAGACTCCTCTGTATTCCATGAACATTATTTTATTTATAGTTAGCATTTCAAGCTCCAAAGCTACAAAAATGTTGAGAACATGTGGAGAACTGTGCTCTGGACGGTGCGTGAGTCAAGCAGGGACCCTTCTTACCACATGCACAGCATTCTGCTGTGCACTGGGACTATCAACAATGCCCAAATATCAAAAGAATAGTCTACTCCTGAGTAACTTTTCCTTATCCCATCTCATCAATCTGTGTAATGTTAAATTTCTACTTAAGCATCTATAGAAATTAATGTTAGAGGCAAGAAAAACAAATGTAATCTCCTTTTAGACTTAACAAGCTGACGTGCCTTTGATAAAAATTCCCACGTCTGTATGGCTCCACTGGAAAAGTGCTTCCCCTGTGGGGAGGAATATCCTAGGTGGAGGTGTCTGTAACCCCAACTTTCCCCAGTGACCAGGCTCTTGAACGAACTTAACTTCTCATGCTAATGGGCATGGTAAAATTTGTGTTTATGTTCAGATTTCATTTGTTACTTCTAACATCTGTGTGGACTGGCAGGAAGAACAGTGCAGTCAGAGAAGGTCCTGCCTGCAGAGGCTCCCTTTGAAATGCTGACTAGACTAACCAGGAAACAAGGTTTTGTTCTCCGTGGCCATCAGAGAGACTTTGGTATAAACTTTTGAGAAGTACTGGGATAAAGGAAATATTGTTGCACAAGCTTAATTTTAAAATTTTGAATCTAACTCAGCGATGGTTACGGGCTATCAGCTCCAGTAAGGCAGGAGTCCCGGTCTCACTAGCCATTATCTCTAACATCTACTCAAGTGTGGGTCACACCTCTGAAGACAGTCTTCATGTGATGGACATGTGGTGGGCATGTGATGGGCATGTGATGCACATGTGATGGACATGTGGTGAGCATGTGATGGACATGTGATGGGCATGTGATGGGCATGTGATGCACATGTGGTGGGCATGTGATGGACATGTGATGGGCATGGGATGGTGCTGATCTCTTCAGTGAGTATTACAGCGGAATGCTTTCCTTTCTTTCAAGAGCTAAACAAAAGCACCACCAAAGGGAGTCTGCTGCTGCTGTTGCTGGGTCAAGACCTTGAGGCTTTCTCAGCAGTGTGGCTATTTGAAGGACCAGATATTAGAATTTCAATGGATCTAAGAAGCCTCCTCTAGAGCTCCTTCAGTAGAGTGCATTTGCATATTTGATTATCAGCCAATGCTTAAACTGCACAAGGCAGGTGTCTCCCACAAGACTCCTGGTGAAGACAGCCAGGTTCTTTCCCACAGACTGGGCTCAGATTCTGGCTCTATCATGTACCACTTCCTTAATTTTTCCAATCTGTGGAGCTCTGGCATGTGAATGCAGACACTTTCTCACTGGGTGTTATGGAAGGTCATCAGATTTACAACAAAACTTTCGCAGCCCAGCTGCGAACTACGAACTGCAGCGTTTTCTTCAAAAGGCAATTTCACTAATAGACAGGCTAAGGGCTGAGCAGGAGGGGCTGTCGCTCATGCCCAGGCCTGTCCCTTCTCTCCCTCCTGATACCACACCCAGCAAGCCTAACTGTGTTTACAAGTAGACCTCCAGAGACACTACATGCTTCTCTGCAGACTGAGACAATCAGGATCCTTCCCAAGCTTTCTCAGGACAGGGTTTCAGGACTCTGTCCTGTTTATCACCTCTGCATGCTCCCCACGCCATCAGGAATCTGCAGACAGGCTGTCTGGAATAAAATTCAATGCTCAGCGCCACCAGATAAAAGTGTACAGTGGCCATGAGGTAATGGGTGTGTGAGTGGAGGCCTGCTCTATCTCAGATCAGTTCATCGCTGTTAACGACTGGACAACAGCTTCGGCTGTCATGAGTCACAGGAGTATTTTCCTTCTAGACAGCAGGAAGGCAGCCATGTATACCACAGTGGGCCAGGCCACGGCTTGGAGCTGGGTGCTGCTGACAGAGCTCAGGTGTGTCATGAACTAGCCGAGTGGTTTTGGAAAAGTTAATTAAGCATTGCGAGCCTATGTATATGAGTCTTTGTCAGTAAGGGTCTGTGTGGGTGTAATACAATCTGTCTTATGGGGTTGAGACCTACAGATTAATGTCAGCATACTCTACTTATCATTTCTTACTGTTCAGAATCACCCTGATAACTTCATCACTGTGAGGAAGCACGCATACAGAATAGATTACTCTAAGCCAAATCTCCTGTGTTGGCGAACTCCTGGTCTCTAACTTCAGGGCACGCCCTTTTACTTTGGTACTAGTACCAAAGTAGTGGTTTTGCCTGGAGTTCTGTCAGAAAGTGGCACTACTAAGGCTGAGGTGAGCTCCGGGTTTTCAGGGGGGTGGGGCGGGTCAGAGTTTCCAGGACACAGTGCTGAATGGCTGTACTCTGTGCCTTGGGCAGGCAGGCTTCTGTCCTACCTGAGTGGAGACATGGGAGCATCTAGGGCACAGCTCAGCTACTAACATAGCCCATCCTGATGACAAGAGAGTGACAAACTAGGACATTTGGGACTCTGATCCTCAACAAAATGTAAACGCTAAAGAAAAAAAAAACTGAGAAGAGTCAGTACAGATGTTCTCTGAAGAATGCTCAGCTCAGCTGGTACTGTACACCATGAAGAACGAGTGCTTTTCAAGCCTCCTGAGGGAGGAATGTGAAGTTTTTTCATTTTTAAATTTCAAGTCAATCTCATCTGAAATTCTGTAAATTCTAAAGAAAATGGGTCCAGTGAGATGACTCAGTAGACAAAGGTTCTTTCCATCAAGCTTGCCGACCTGAGGTTGATGCCTGAGACACATGTAGTGGAGGAGAGCACCAGCCCCGGCCAGCTCTCCTCTGACTCCCACAGGCGTACAGTGGCACATGAATGCACGCACATACATACGTGCAATTGTATGTTACGCACACACACACAGAACATTTTTTTTAAATAAAGAAAAATGTCACAGCAATAGCCTGATGCAAAAGTTTCTCAAATGCTTAGTTTCAACTTGTGTATCGTCTTCTGGGGACCAGGGCAGGAGGCTGGCCGTGTGCAGCCTGGCCTTGACTGGCGCTTAGAGAAGCCCTGCCTCCAACTCTTCCCTTGGCATAAACCAAACTTTCAAATAGCTGCACACTTGGATGTATCCAAGTGGCCATCCTGGAGAAACACATTTTCTAAATCACGCCCGGATAAAACATTGGTGTCTTCTACAGAAGAATCTGATTAACACACAGGAACCCTACCAAGTTTTCCTATAGTGTTTAAAATTGTTTTTTTTTTTAAACAAATCATATTTTGTTCTTTAAGAATTTTTAGAAGTTATTTATTTTTATGTATCCTGGTGCTCTGCTTACATGGATGCCTGTGTGGGTGCTGGATACCCTGGAATGAGTTCCAGACAGTAGTAAGGTGCATATGGGTGCTGGGAATTGGACCTGGGTCCCCTGAGAGACCAGCCAGTGCTCCCCACCTCTGAGCTCTCTCTCCAGCTCTCATAATTTGTTCTTTATGATGCTTTAAGGAATGTTTTTCCATGGAACAAGTTAACAGGAGGGGTAGTCCCAGTTTTACTCAATACTTCTGAATTTGTATTACTTGCCGTGTTAAACGTATCCAGGCCTCACATAGAGAGGCTGAAGAACATGACATACAAATTCTTAGTGGAGAGTTTGTGTCCCCTGAATTGGCCTCAACTGGTATGTGGTGGCAAGTGTCAACGCACTGTATTTTGTCATGTAAACTCACTTCTTGACTGAGATAGCCTTTGATTACCAGGAAGAATTTCTCCATTAAATGTCACTGTTCTGTTTCGAGACCAGTGTTTGATCTGTGGAATAAGCTACACATTCCAACTTCGTATCATTAGGAGAGCTAATAAATGCTGGTATAAAATTACAGCATGAATCTTATTCGAGTTTTTCTTATTTTTGTTCTTTATTTTTGAACTCTAATTTTGTACTCTAATTTTGAAACTTACAAACCCTCTTTTTAGTTAGCATTTCAAATAATTTCTAATCTGAAGGTAGATTATTTGTTAGTCAGTGATCACTGTTCAGTAGCACAGGGCTAAGGAACTGTATACTGTGCCGGCTGCAAGAGGTAACCCGTCCTTTCCAGAAACATAAATGAATAAATACATGAGAATAGATAAAAGCTTTCTTTAAGGATCTCGTTTTGAGCATTTTTCAAGGAACAGTTTTGATGTATTTATCACTGAGAGTCAATTCAATGACTGATACAGTAAAACTTCCAGAAACGCAGTTCCGAAAGACACGGAGTGACCAGCACTCACAACCCCACCAACAGCTGCTGGGCAGCACCTGTCCCAGTGCCTTACCCATCGGAGGTCAGAGAGCAGCAACAGCAGGCACCGAGTTCTCAATGCCTTGGCTGGTGGCTTTGTCACCAAAATTATTTATATTACAAAGAGGGTATCAGATTTTAATCAAAAGAATAGACTTTACAGTGTGATATGGGATTGCCAGGTTTTTGTCATTAAATCTACAAAGCAATGCAAAACTGGTGTGGAATAGGAAGGTGCCGATTCTGAGGAATGCACTTTTTTTGTTGTTTGTTTTTTAATTCTCATTTATTCTACACCTTTGATCTTGTGCTGCCTTAGCTCTCTGGGCCCACACCAGGAGTTTATTAAGTTCCTTTCCTTTCTTTACTTTTCTCATGTACAGCTATCTGTACTTACATTCTTTCTATTCAGATAGAAAAATGGAGTTTGCTTTGTTATATAGAGATTAGACACTAACATTATTTAAGTGGAAAGCGTCAGGAGCTTCTGACACGCAGGGAACCCGCGGCGACGGAGACGGCCAGGGCTTACTTACCACTGTGGATCCGCAAGTGCTCCTTCAGGTGGTGCTTGTACTTGAACGCCTTCCCACACTCAGTGCACTTGAACTTGCGGTTACCCCCAGACTGCGCCACATGCCTCTGCAAGGAAGAACTGGCGCTTTATGTCTGACATTCCAGGTGAACCGGACGTTCATCTGCTACTGGTCTGACACCGTAGCAGTCATAGAGGACACGCAGCAAAAGCAGACACAGACATTTTATAAGGACCTAGGGATGGGCCTGTCTGCCCTTTGGATTGCAGATGAGGAAGGCTAGCATCCGACAGCTCTGAGATTAGCAGAACAAGGACTTGACTGCAGTGCCTGGCCCACCCCAGGAGGATGGCTAGCTCTTGTGCATTTTCTGTTTCTAAACTGTTCTTCAGCTGTGTCAGTTGTGTGGGCTTCCTGCTGTTAGGACTTTGTCTCATTACTTCTTGTGTCCTTACTATCTGGAAGAGGGTCTGACATAGAACAGAAGTGAAATATGTATCAAGTGCATACCTTTATAAGACATGGAAATGCTCATCCCCTAGCACAGTGTTTTCCAAAGGCAGGAAAGACCAGCATTCCATAATGACTCCCAAGACCCCTCACCACCCTTCCTTACACTGCCCCCACACTACCACAGCTCCTTTCCATTCACACCCACCAGAAAATTCATCGCAGAGGTGGCCATTGCGGTCACTGTGGATGTTAAGAGTTTGCGTCTATTCCTTGGCAGGGGTCCCCCCCAGGAGGGGGTGGCCGGTGTAGAGTGGGCCCTGCTTTCAAAAGCCATGTGGGGGGCATCTCCATCCCTCAGCCTTCACTGTGCTGTGGTGCGCCAGCCTCTAAAGCAGTGCTCCTTGGCGCTGTCCCTGGACAGCCCTTGTCCCCAGTAGCTCCTGTGAGGCCAGCTTCTCCCTTTGTTTCTGGTTGCCTCCCACTCTCTGGCCCCTGGACTTCCCCGTCAGGTTACTGCGGCCGAAAGCCCTGGGCTTCAGTCCACATTCCCCAGTACCTCTTATTACTGCATGTTGTGAGTGACATCAGAGTCTGAGCAAACAGGCTGACTATTTCTTCTTTTCCTGTTGATGTTTTCTAGAGCTGTCCATCAACTGAGCAAAGGCACTAACACTCTCTGGGATAAGTGGCCTGTGTTAGGCACCTACAGAAAGTCCTCACACATTCAGGTGCATGTTCAGAGCCCGTGACATACGGAGTTGGCCACTGCTGGAGCCCAGGCCCGTGCCACAGCGCCCTGTGACATGGCTACTTGATGTGTAAAGTCAGGGTCAAATGCATATTAGCTTGCTTGCTGGTAGCTGACAGTCACCAACCAGGACATTATAAAAAAGAATTACTAAAGTTCCTTTGATTTTAATTTTAAATATAAAGCCAACACTTTAGATATTACTTAGAGTTAAAATAGTCAGTTTTTACTTCTACAGAAGGAACACGGTGATCCAGAATTAGAATAAGCCATCAAAGTTGAGTCTTCAGGTTAAAAGTTCTCAAACTTAAAGCTTTAGAGGAGGTAGCTCCCTTTACTACTGTAGATAAACCACAGCAGCTTATACTAAGTGAACTCTCTGCCTTGAAGAAAATTAAAAATTAAAGCTTTCCCCCAATTTTGTTAGAGGCGAAGGCAAGTAGTTTAACAGCCAATATTTATCTTCCTACATAGACCATGTTAATAGATTATCCCCAGAGCCGCACAGACTCTGAGGGATATTTGTTATGGTTTGTGCAAAACAATTAAGTTAGGACGGCAAGGCTCACAAGGAAGAGAGAGCTTACAAACCAGCTCTCCTGTCCATAAGCCTGGAGACCAGGCCGCTGCCCACTGAGGCTCCGCCCCCACGCCCGCCCAGCCTGGGGAGATGGCAGCTTCCTGGGCTTTCACTTACTTGCTCTCTTCCCGACTTATGTGATGTCATGTGGCGTTCAAGCTGGGTTCTGTATGCAAAGGTGTAACTGCACAGGGAGCAGCTGAAGTTGTCTTCATTCTTCTCGTGGCGGTACTTAATGTGTTCTTTCAGGGAGGTAAAGCGCTTGTAGCCTCTGTCACAGTACGGGCAGGTGAGCAGCTGGGAAAAGGCGTCTGGCGTTCCTGTGCAGGGAAGACATGCTGTTACTGAAAGCATCCAAGGGCTGAGTCACTCGCCAGTGAGTCCCTAGGCCACACGCAACGGCAGTGCTGCTGTCTTCACCCCTGCCTCCAGAGATGAAGGGTGGACGTCACCTCCATGTATGTATGAGAAAATGTAACAATAAATACAGGTTAAACAGCTTAAACGGTACACAGCAAGCACATGATTAACTGGGGATTCAACCATGGCTCTAATTCTCCCATCTCAGAGCCATAATTCTTCTTTTGTGTGGTTAGCTGGAGAACACAGGTAACTTAGGGTTGTGTTACAGTGACAAGTGCACAGCCTCTATTGGCCACACAGCGGCACAACTGTGACAATTTCATAGCTGGCTTGGCACTCACTCTTCTCATTGTAAGTTGCTGCTACAAATGAGTAGTTTCCAAGTGCCCTGTAGTCACCCATGGCCACATGACTGAGTTCACACCACACAGTGGGTGGCACACTCAGGAGGGTGGTGGGAACAGCATGACTGAGTTCACACCACACAGTGGGTGGCACACTCAGGAGGGTGATGGGAACAGCGTGACTGAGTTCACACCATACAGGGGGTGGCACACTCAGGAGGGTGATGGGAACAGCGTGACTGAGTTCACACCATACAGGGGGTGGCACACTCAGGAGGGTGATGGGAACAGCGTGACTGAGTTCACACCATACAGGGGGTGGCACACTCAGGAGGGTGATGGGAA